>JAGSMP010000428.1:0-381893 GCA_029286625.1 Parnassius orleans | reverse complement strand
GACGACAGCACTGGTGATGCTTTATACACAATAAATTTTGTGCCAATATTTCTCGGGAAAACGTCGCTGAGTACCGGAACAATCTTGTTCTGAAGTCGAGAATTTCACATAGGATATTCATAAAGCACATACAACAATTGAATATTTTACTGAAGAATTTTATTTTTTGGTCTTCTAAATCAACTATACAAGCATCTCTACCAGAATTTTTTAAACGACATTACCCAGAAACTCGTGTTATAATTGATTGTACGGAAGTTAATACTGAAATACCACCAGAAGTTAATCAAAGGGTATTAATGTATTCAGAATATAAGCATCATCATACAGTGAAGTTCATGGTGGGTTGTACGCCAAGTGGATTTGTTAGTTTTGTCTCCAAATGTTATGGTGGTCAAGCTGGTGATTGTTTCATAAAAAATAATTGTGGTTTAATTAATTTAATTGAGCCTGGTGTTGTCGTTCTTGCTGACAAAGGCTTTCCTCAGATAAAAACTCAAATAGAGAATAAAAATGCTGTATTTGTGATGCCTCCTTTTGGTCACAAAGATCAATTCACCCCAGAAGAAGTAGACGAAACATATAACATTGCTTCTGTAAGGATACGTATTGAAGGGGTTAATCAACGAATCAAGGACTTTAAAATTTTATCTAAAGTACCAAATTCATTATTTCCTCATATTGATGAGACAGTTTTTGTTATCTGCGCCTTAATTTATGTTCAGAAGCCATTGTTAAGGAGAAAGAAGTGGTTAAGTAAGTGTTATCAGTATTTGTTACATCATTTCTATTATGAATCGTTATAAGTAATAATTGTTAATGTATCGTTTTTGTTTTATATTATTATTTTTTAATTATCAAATATAAAATAGATTAAGTCATTGTATTGTCATAATAATTATCATAGATAAATTTCTCAGTTTATTTCTAATTTTTAATTTGAGATATTTTATTGTAATTTCATCTTCTAAGCATTTATAATTAATTCACTCATCAGTAATATTTATAACAGTGTTTTAATTATTTTCATATTATAAAAGTATTTGGATTGTATAATTTTTACACACTCAAACTGTTGCTAAGTTCAGTTTTGATAGGTAAGTAGGGTTTAGGCTACCACCATTGTGCGATATTATAAAAACTATTGCAATAATTATTGACTGACTATTAATGTTGTGAACTAGTAAAGCAAACAACAAGTAATCAAGCGTATTATAACTCTTCCTGTGACTCCTGTAATATGACTTTTTCTGAAAATTGTAAATAGTGTATTGAATTTGTAATTGTATGAAATAAAACTATACATATTACTTATAAGCATTTTTATTTTCAAAAATCATGAAAATTTTGTTTATAGTTTTTTTATAATTATTTGAACCTCATTTATGTACAGGTTAAGTAATAGTATGATTAACGCTAAGTATTTTTATTTTATCACATTTTTAAACTATTTAACTTTTTATAAAGTTTTCCTTTATAATGTAATAGAAATCAATAAATTATTAAATTATTTTTAAGTAAACAAATATTTTTGATAAAATTTTATAAATATTCAAACATATTTTATATTAGGTCCTTACATATGAAATTAGCGTTTTGTCGTACTGACCACTTTGATCTGAAACACAGAACACAATTACTCCCTACCAAGAGAAAAATGCCAATTTCATACTAAAAAACGGAAACACGTGCTTATGAGTGTACACTAAAAGCGCTACGGTGGGCGCCCATATAAAACTTTTTAGCGGGAATTTCAAACCTTTGTATTCTGTTACTTTGAACTTTTTATTTAAGGCATATTCGAGTAATTTTGGCTCAAGCCTCACAAACCTATGGGGTAAATTCCATACATTTGAGAGGTTGTACCAAAATTACTTGAATATACTTCAGATTAGTATGTGAGAAAAATAAAACTATAAATAAGTATAGTTATCTAATTTTATTTTCTGGAAGACAGATTGTTTTATAAACTATGCATTATTATTGATGTTTTTTATTGCTTTTGCACATAATATTTCCACGCTTGTTACTGATATATAACACATGTTATTGTTAGAGAGTTATTCTTCACAGAACATTAACGTAAATTTAAATCAGCAAAATTCTCATGGTGAAAACTTAACCCAGTCCAAATACGTGATCTGAAACAGATACAATTCGAGTAAATATATTAATAATCCCTACAAATAACGGTCAATAAATTCAAAATGTTTTTCTTTTCCTATTATAGGAAACCTGCAGAAAGTGATCAGATGATTTTGTGCTTTTTATTTGCACAACACTTAATACTTTCGATGATGATCACACATCGTGCATAAAATTTTGAAATAATGAATTCATTTATAGTCAACTAGCTGTTATCCGCGGCTTCGCCCGCATGGTCACTGGGAAATGAACTATCCATTGCTTTTTGAATTGAATGACAACTGAGTTTTATAGATTTGTCAGAGATGCAGCCATTAAAAGAAAACTGAGCAAAATTGATTCGTCAGCCTATTTAAATGTTTTGAAACGCAGCGTATAGGAAAGCATGAAAATAGCCTGTTTATTCCAAATGGAAATGGGATATTTTTTTAATTAAAGGAAACTGAGCATAATTATCCGTCAGGGATGCAGACTTTTGAAAAGAAACTGAGCTAAATTGATTCGTCAGAGATGCAGTTTTCTGAATTGAAAGGAAACTGGGCCAAATAAAAGATCCATCAGAGATGCAGCCTTTTGAGTTGAAAGGAAACTGAGCTTAATAGGTCCGTCAGAGGTGCAGCATTTGGAATTGAAAAGAAACTGAGCTAAATAGGAAATTTTGAATTGAAAGGGAAGATCTGTGGGGAATTCTGATTAATTGATTGTGGGAACTTTGGAAAAAAAACTAACTGAACACTATTTTAAGACGCTACTGTACACATTGTTATATGTTTTTCCATTCGGGGAAAGAATGTGGAGATTCTGGGCATTTGACACACGCGAACATGCTACATACAGCTAACCATGAGAGAAGCACGGTTTTTCTAAGTTGACCTCCGCTACCTCTAACGTTTGCCCTTGCGCTTTATTAATTGTCATTGCAAAACTGAGCTTAATAGGGAACTGCAACCTTTTGAATTGAAAAGGAAGATCTGTGGGAATTATCCGTGGTATAATAACATTTTCACCTTTTCCTACGCCTGTCAAAATTGTAGCACCGATTATGTTCCGTCCAAGATGTGTCACACGCAGCCTTCTCCCGTTACATACCCGAGGAGCATCTAAATTTCGCATTAGCATGACTGGGACGCGTAATTTTAATTGAAGCTTATGTGAGGGCACACCTGACAACTCTAGAGAATTTAGAAACTCTACGGGATATGAAGTGCTCTGTTCTGTGTCCATAACTGTGTCTACTGACAAATACTCTGTTATTTCTCCTGCTACTTCGCTTAATATATCTGAATTTATTTTGTTAACGCTCTCATTTTTGGTGCAAGAATCGCTCTTTCACATAACCATTTGTCTTCATGCATGTTGTTCGTTAAATCTGAATAAACGCTCGCAATTAATTCGGAATGACTCTGTACTAAATTACAAAAATCTCTCGTCAATTTAACGCAGCCCTCAGCATCCGTTACCAACCGCCCATCGCCAATTTTTAATAGTGTGTCAGCATAGTTTCCAGCATTGATATCATTATACAAATGCACTCTCATATTCGTAGTTAAACTGAATTTTGTCACCTTGTTCCATAAAATAGACGACTTGAGGCATGCTTTGATTTCATCTGCAGGTGTGCTTTTTTAAATGACAGGTAAAGTTTGGCGAAAGTCACCAGCCAGTAAAACCACCATTCCTCCCATTACATCGGTATTGCTGCGCAAATCCTGGAGCGTTCGATTTAGTGCTTCTACAGCTTTTTTATGCGACATTGTACTTTCGTCCCACGCTAAAAGTTTGCATTGTCGTAGCGTTGTACCTCGTGCACTATTTTTGCTAAAGTTGCAGATCGGCGATTCTTCCTGGGCTAGATTTAGAGGAGTTTTAAAACAGAATGTACAGTGCGGCCCCCCGCTTAGCAGCGTGGCGGCTATACCGGAGGAAGCTACGGCCACAGCAATGTTTTTATCTTTCCGTACTTGCGCTAATAATAAATTTAACAAAATGTCTTCCCAGTTCCTCCAGGGGCATCTAAAAGAAAAGTGCACCATTTCCAGATTCAATTTGTCCTAATACTTTGTCAAAAACTCGTTTTGTTCGGGAAGCAAGCGGGGTACAAATTCGGCTACTTGCTGCTGCAAAGCTGGTATATCGTAGTTTGTTTCACGTATAATTTCATCACTTAGTTCATTTTCGGTTGTTCGCTGAGGGCTTATCATTCCAAAGTCGCTTAATTTTTTGTCTACCATTACCATTACTTTATCTTCAATTTTTCCAAGTGCTTCATTATAAATGTGTTCATTGTATGTCATGTTCGCGTGTGTCTGCTGTAACCTTCGCAAAATATCTTCCGCCATGTACTCTTTATATTTGTCCCACAATTTATGTGCATTAGATAGCCCGCAAGATGATATGAGAGTTGCATAAAGATCCCTAATTTTGGCTGGTGACTTGCACTGCACAGCTTCCTCCATGGTTTCATCCCAGTGATTATCGTTTTCTAAAAGATGCAGAGCTTCACATGCTTCTTTATAAGTTGCGCATTCCTGACCGTTGACAGTTTTAAGGTCTTTATATTCTGTAGGACCCCGAACATGGTGCAGCAGCAATCGTAAACAGAAACACTCAAAATTAGTTACATGGACGGTATACACACGACCAAGGGCATCTGATGACTTTACACCGGGCCAATTTGCAACAGGCGCGCCTTGAATACGACGTTTCCACTCCTTCCTAGATGTGTTCCAAGTATAATAGCGGGGGACTTCAGAATATAACAACGTTTTTGCAAAGGGGTCGGTTTGACAAAGTTGAAAGAAGGCTGTTAGTGTAGTTTTTGGCGGTGATGCAATTCTTTCTTGGAAATTTCTCTCGGTGAAATATACACGCTCTCCATTTTCTAAGTGCACAGCAAGGTGAGTAACAGATGGGTGCCTTTCGTGTAAAGGGAAGCCAAGGAGACGCCACGCTGCCTCGCTACTGCTGACATAACGCTTTGCTTGAAAGGTCTGTACTTCATTAACGGGATTTGCCTCACCTTCACTCCTGAGATTAAATATTGCTTGGTCGCTTCCTTTATTTATGTACTTACAGATATACTTGATTGCGCGGACAGAGCTACATGCTTCTAAATTAATGTGGGCATTAAACATTTTACATAGAATGGGCGAATACGGGACAATCCAGCTGTTATCTAAGGTTTCGAACGCTCCAGAGCGAGATTTGATTGTAACTTTCCTGCCACCATCTTCGGGAGCTCTGCGTCTGTATAAAGGGTAGCCATTGTCATTGTGCACTGTTTCTTTTAATAGCTGTTTAGGAATTTCTTTGTACATTTTCCTTCTTTCATACATGGCGATATTGAATTTCGTGCTCCACATGGACCGTGAATCATATTTCGGACGATGGTATCATACAATTCTTTATCTTGCTCTGGATCCGGAATCTCGGCGCTTATTATGTCGTCTATTTGGCTGGGCCGCAACTTCTTTAAGCCATATTAGAATGTGGGCATGCGGTAATCCTCTTTTGCCATTCAATTGAATACATGAAGCACTGCACCTCTCCGAAAATTTTCCTTTGTTAATTACATACATTAATTTTTGTACTTTTAATCTAAATACTCTAACAACTAAATCGTGTCTGTCAGTACTTTTTGGCCCGGCATTAGCTCCTCGTTTATTTCTTTCCATGTGGGATTGCAAGTAAAAGTAACAAAAGATCAGGTCTTCCGTAAGTTCGTACATAGGCGAATGCGTCTTGTGTGTACTCATGTAGGTAGCGGGGACTGTTAACGAATGATGAGGGCAGAATTACCATTTTACCTAAATCTCTGGGGTTTACATTGGCGTCGCTAGAAACTGCATCTTGTAAATGTATATAATTCTCAACGCGCAGCTTTTTTTGATTTAAAGATATATAACGGAGACGTTCACTTTCTACCTTCACATACATGTCTACCAAAAATTGATGAAATAATTGTCTACACCGGGATAAGAGGTTAAAATCATTTTCTCGCAACATCATATGATACGCATAAAAATCCATACATGATACTTTTTTGTTCGGAGTAGGCTCCTTTGTGACCGGATTAATGAGTGGAATTTGAAAATGATAACCCTCTTGTCCTTTGCAATAAATCAATGGGTATTGCAGAGCGTCATAAAACTTGTGTGTATCGGCTACCCGTTGCAACGTATCATTACGTGCTCGCAAGACAATGTCTCGTGAAGAAAATTGATCACCACTAATTACGGCTGCTATTTCGTTTATCAAAGTTGCATTGTAGCGCCTTTCATGCTCTCCTCGAGGGGTCCGATCTGCGTGAATGACGACTTTATAATCCTCTTCAGGTAGGTTTTCTAAAGCAGTTTTAAATGTTTTGACTAAAATGTTACGTTCATGCAAGAATCTTTGAATTTTGAACACTGTGTCTCTCTCAACTCCCTGGATAAATTGGCAGCGACGGTCTACCTCAATTTCTTCGTCACCCATAAAATATACTTGTAAAATTGTATTCTGTTCGTTTTCAGCTGGAAAAAGTGAACCTATTCTGTGATAAATTTGCCCTTGCACCGTAAATGTAGGCGAAAATCCCGGCATTATTATTTCGGTCAACTCCGAAGGACGTCATTTGAAAGCATGAGTTATATTTCCGGATCCTGTTTAAAAGCGCCGTGACTCATTAGCATCATATAAAAGAGAGTTTTCAAAGGTTCTTCTGGTTTCCCAAGTAACGAAGAGACACTTTGCCATTGAACAGCACATGCCTGCGGTCTCATCTTTCCATTTTAAAGCGCTGCAAAATCGACACGCCTTGTCCATCAGTCCGATAACAACTAACCTGTGATTTTTATAATCAATCAACGGATCATAATTGAATGCTGCGTCAATAAAACCGACCAATTGTTTCTTTGAAAATTTTGTCGACGTTCAGCTTGAGCTGTGCATTTGCATCTCTTCGCGCCTGTGTCTGTTCTGGTGTTTCAGATGCCCTTATAGTAGATTGACGTTCAGTTTGCTCAATGAGTCTGTGTTGAGTTTCATCAAGTGTTTCCGCGGCTCTTAAGGCGGCCTGACGTTCCGCTTGTTCGAATAGCCTTTGCTGATTTTGAGCAGGTGTTTCAGTAGCTCTTAAAGTAGATTGACGCTCTGCCTGTTCAAGACGCCTTTGCTGACTTTGATCAGGTGTTTCAGTAGCTCTAAAGTAGCTTGACGCCTGCCTGTTCAAGACGCCTTTGCTGACTTTGAGCAGGTGTTTCAGTAGCTCTTAAAGTAGCTGGACGCTCTGCCTGTTCAAGAAGCCTTTGCTGACTTTGAGCAGGTGTTTCAGTAGCTCTTAAAGTAGCTTGACGCTCTGTCTGTTCAAGACGCCTTCCTGACTTTGAGAAGGTGTTTCGGAAGCTCTTAAAGCAGCCTGACGCTCTGTCTGTTCAAGACGCCTTTGCTGACGTTGAGAAGGTGTCTCAGATGCTCTAAAAGCAGCCTGACGCTCTGCTTGTTCTTGCCTTCTCAGTTCAGCATCTTCTAAAGATTCTAGCGATCGAGTTAATCTTTTCGCTTGTCTTTGAGAAGATACTCTTGAAAGGCTGTACTTACGTTTGCGAGGCATTATGAAGTAAGAAAAAACCTATTTATAAAAAAACGTTAAAATACCTAAAAGGAATAAATATTCCTTTTAAATATTTCTTAAAATCAAAACAACAAAACCAATTCAAGACACAACACGAATCCGAAAACGATAGCCAAAAAAAAATCGAATCAACTTAAACCAAATCACAAAACAAATCGCAGAAAACCGAAATCGAAATCAGTAGTCAATATAAATATAACCAACGAAAAAAGAAGTAAGTGTATAGGTACTGTATACACTATCTATACTATTAATATTCCTTTGAAATATTGTTAAACAACCTAAAACAACGAAAACCAATTCACGATTCTAAATAAACAAAATCCAAAATCAAAGCCAGAGTCTAAATATGTATAAAGGAATACCAACCAAATCAACAAAACCGATCCAAGAAAATACACAAATAAAAAATGAAAGCCAATATAAATCCATTCAACCTTAACCAAATCACAAAGCAAATAACAAACAACCGAAATCGAAAGCAGGTAGTCGAATAAGCTACGAAATAGAAACAATTTAAGCGTATAGGTACCGTATGCACTATAAGTTGACGCGCGGCTCAACGGCGGGAGTTAAGTACATGTCAGGAAACATTTCATTACCGCGTTTCAAAAACCTAGTAACGACATCTAGCGGAATCAATTTAAACTCTAATTTTGCACAATTTTTCTTATTGTAATACCGATTCATTCATAACCACATATAAGAACTGTATTCATTTCCGTTCAATAAATATTACTAAGGCTTATTAATAAGGCTTACTAATAACTGTTTCTACCATTGTTAAGTAATAGTTAAGGTGAAAGCGTGACAGGTGGTGATAGTATTTCTGATCCATACTTATAATCACGCCTGTAACCCTTGCGGGTAGGCAGAGCATCAACGGATTACTTAATATCGTCTGCGAGGTTATCGCCTATTCTGTGAATTACGATGCACCAAAACGTTTGAAGAAAATCAGCTGGTGAATTTTATGTTTTTTATCGCTCTCTTCCCGGTCCTGCGTGGAAAAATACAGATCCATACATTTTATCTTAATTTTGGTAAAAGACATAATAATCCAGATATTCTGACCTTCTGTGTTCGTCCATCGTACCGTCGTCCGTCTTGTAGAATCACGGTGGCGCCACCTAGCTGAATTTAATTTTGCAACATATTCGATTTTCCCACGGAATGATATGTTTTCCGCTGAAAAAGTAGCCTATGTCACTCTACAGCCACCGAACTATCCCCATACAAATAATCATGCCATGCCGACGCTCTGTTGCGACGTGAAAGAAGGACAAACTTGTGCAACATATTCGATTTTCCCACGGAATGAGATGTTTTTCGCGGAAAAAGTAGCCTATGTCACTCTACAGCCACCGAACTATCCCCATACAAAAAATCATGCCATGCCGACGCTCTGTTGCGACGTGAAAGAAGGACAAACAAACAAACAAACAAACACACTTTCGCATTTATAATATTAGTATGGAAGTTATACAGAGTTAACATCTCACAAAAAATCTTTACTGTATATTCACGACGATATTATGACTGTGTATTCGCCTACAAACGAAAATGAAGTATTCTGAGCCCATAATAACTGAATTTAAGCAAAAATCTATAGTAAATATTAAAATCTAAACCTATGAAATAAATTTGAATAAATTTCAGAAAATATTTTCAATATGAAAGACGTTGACAAACAAATGTCATTTTTTTTTCTTCTATTAATTCATGGCTTCTTTTGATAGAATTCTGCTAATATTTAATAATTTAATTTTAATCAATTAGTAGGTAAATTAATTGTGCAAATCTAAGAGTAATATGTACGTAATTATACTTTAAAGAGCAAACCAAAAAAAGTTTAACACAGAATTAAGATTTTTAGTTTCTTCCGATATAATATGAATTTTTGTATCTAATTTTTAAAATGGCAATCTAAAACAACATGAAGGAAAGAAACAGCGATATTTTTTTCTCGCTTTATTTTTACAAGCCCAACATAAACATTGACAAAATCATGATTGTGTGCAGATTTTTCAGCTTTCATACAAAGTTGCATCACCCTGATCTGAAATATCTCCTCTTTGGTTAAGAATTCCAAATTCAAATTTATATAATTCATTTAGCTGGTACATTTGAGTTTTGAAAACAGTCATTCACTTGTTTTTCCTCATTATTTTTTTCTTTGGCGTCGCTTATTACCACACAATGGAAAACATTAAATATTGGTATATTTACGAGTACGAGTTCTACCGTGGCACCAGTGCTGCAGAAACAGTTCGAAGTTTTAATGATGTGTACGGCGCTGGTGTCGCAAAAGAAAGCACGGTACGTTTTTGGTTTCAACGTTTTCGTTCTGGAAATTTAGACCTTCAGAACCAACCCCGTGGACGGCTGGAGACCAAAGTGGAAAATGAAGAATTAAAGGCTATTGTGGAAGCGGATCCATCACAAAGCACTTCAGCAATAGCTGCAGGCTTCGGGGTAAGTGATAAAACTGTATTAATCCACTTCAAGCAAATCGGGAAAGTAAAAAAACTTAAACGATGGGTACCTCATGAATTGAGTGAATCGAACTTACAAACACGCGTCGACTGCTGTGTTACTTTGCTCAAACGACACAATAATGAATGGATTTTAAATCGAATCATTACTTGTGATGAAAAGTGGATACTGTACGATAATCGGAAGCGCTCGTCGCAATGGCTGAACCCTGGAGACCCAGCCAAATCCTGCCCTAAACGAAAATTGACTCATAAAAAAAAAGTTACTTGTGAGTATTTGGTGGACTAGCGCCGGTGTCGTTCACTACAGCTTTCTAAAATCTGGCCAAACGATTACGGCAGATATCTATTGTCAGAAACCGCAAACCATGATGGAAGAATCCAATCTCGGTTGTTTAACAGCTATAAACAACCGAGATTGGTCAATTGCTCTAGGCCACTGTTGCTTCACGACAATGCAAGACCACACACTGCACAACAAACAACCACTAAGTTAGATGAGCTACAATTGGAATGTCTGCGACATCCACCGTACTCCCCGGACCTTGCTCCAACAGATTACCATTTTTTTCGGAAGTTAGACAACTTCTTACAAAAAAAAAATTCAACTCCGATGCGGCAGCCCAAACCGCCTTCAAAGAGTTTATTGATTCTCGCCCCCATGTTTTTTTTTAGTAAAGGGATCAATGAACTACCAATGAGATAGCAAAAGTGCATAGATAACAACGGTGCATACTTTGATTAATGAAATATATTTTACAAAAAAAAATTGACTTTATATTCCTCCCGTACAAAACGCCAATTTCATATGTAAGGACCTAATACATTTTTCTTAAATTCTATCAAGGTTTGGAAACTGTAGATATGTAACTTTACTCCAATGCCCAATGATTGCCTCTCAAATCAATATATGATTAATTTTAAACAAGAACCTGTTGATTTGACTAATAAAGGCATTTTTAGTTAGTCAGTACAGTATTTGGCATGTAATCTTTGGATGTATTTGCTAAAATAAAATGGTTCCAGATGAGGAATTAACTTAGCTAATAGTTGATTGTCTCGTTGGATTGTTAGTAGCATACTACCTTGTGGTGAATATATAAATAAATGACAAAATCCTATATTGGTTAGATACATTTAGAGCTGAACTTGAATATAAATTGAATGACTTGGATTTAAATGTAACCCATTTTCATGTCTTTCCAAGTAATTCGTTAGGCATTCCAAGTTCGATGTCCCAAACAGGTAATTTCCGGCAAGTGTATGGACATTTAATTTCAACCAGTTGCTTTTGCCAAGCTTCTTTTCCATATACTAAAATAGCATCTGGAGAACAGCTCAAACATGGTTGTTGCAGATTAATTATTACTCCAACTTTAACAACCTCCCAGCTTGAATCAACAAATTGTTTATACTCTTTCAAAGCCACATCTTCATTTTTTTTCCGTATATCATCGCAGCATTTTGAATGATTTTTGGGTTTAGCAAATCTGTCACTACTTTTTCTACATTAAAACGGTGGCCTTTCAGTTTGTACCCATTGCTGGCAGTTATCCGTAGAATGCGTTGTTTAAACCACTCGTTACTGTTTGATTGTTAAATTGTTAAAATACTCAAATTTAATGCATATATGACAACGAACAAAGAAGTTGTCATATAATACTCAATATATGACAACTTCTTCACTGTATATTTGATTCATAGATTGCAGCAAAAATATGTCACTCACAACTTTCTCCACTTTTTCCGTGAGGGTTTGTTTTGTCTTCATTTGAATCATTTTCAACAGGGATTCAGCTGGTGTAACAACGATATTTTCTTTTTCCTCTAATTTTAACATTTTTCCAAGAGGTGTATTAGCGAATGAGTCCGGTAAATTCGCAGTCGTAATCTTGACAGGTTCCAATTTTAATGCTTCTTGACACAAAGGCTGCGGGGTAAAAAGCCTCAATATTCTTTGACCTTTATCGTATCCCAGTAGTTGCCGTTGGGTTGGCTTAACCCATTCTTGCAAGTGACTCGTATTTGAAGATGAGCTTTCTGGAGAATTGACATAATGAATCAACGCACAGATGTGCTTGCATATTACATTATATATTACATTTAGTCTTTATTGCCAAGACCTGCTTTACAGGTACATAGAGCATTACTAACATTTCGATTTTTGTCAAGCTGAAAAACAATATTTTTACAATTACATATTCCTATTCACATGTCAAAATTTCTGAGCTTTTTAATTGTAATATTTATTTGTACCACAACTTTCACGTCATATACATTTGACACACTCGTTTGTGGCACAACTTTACATTAAACTTTCAAAAGTATTTGTTTTTTCAACTACGCTATAAACATGATTAGAGTTGAATATTTTTTTTTCCTTTTTTATCATTCTGGCCACGTAAAATATTATTGACAACTGGTTGAAATCCGTAATTTATTATTTTTTCCATTTTTAAAAATATTATAGGTTGTTTTCATGAATGTTTTGATCCCACTAACTTCGGTAAAAGAACACTAGAGAGCGCTTACTTCGGCAATAGTGCTGCCTCTATATTTCGCGCACGATCCCTATAAGGTTAATATAATATTTTTGTATATATTTATTACATTCTTTAATACTTTTGTTTACTGCGTTTTAGATATAATAATATCATTATAGAACTTTACTTTACATCATTTAATTATGATTTATGATATGATATTACTTTAAAATGCACTTGATGACTCAACCAACGCCACCATTGAACAAATTCGTACCAATACTTCGTACCCATACATCAGAATATTTATCATAATTTTTGATGGAATGAACTGATTTTAATACAAAAATAATTTAAAATTAAAAAATTTGTACAACCGACTTCAATAAAAATGATTAAGAATAACTCAAAAACTATTGGTCAGACCTTGATAAAATTTATATGGGACCACATGAGATGCACCAGTTTTCAGGTAAAAAAAGAATCATCGAAATCGGTTCACCCAGTAAAAAGTTATGAAGTAACACACATAAAAAAAAAACATACAGTCAAATTGAGTGCCGTCTCCTTTTTTAAGTCGGTAGAAAATAAAGACTAAATGTAACAAGAAGATACACTTTTTCCTTAACGACTCTTATGATATAAATTAGTACATTATACATGATACGTTAACAAACAAAAGACAAGCAGACAGACAGAAAATTCTAAAAATGTTAGAAATGTATTTAATTACTTATTTTTAGTACCTCTCAATCACTTTTATTACAAAAATATAAAATGTACAGACGTCTGCTATTTACATTTTTATTATATGTATACGAGTAGATATTAAGGGGCCACCACGTAATTTAGTAACTCTATTGAACGAACTGACCACCTAGTGATTACTGAAATTAAATATGGAGTTGTAATCTTTCAACCAATGTTCAGTAACTATTAAAAATAATTCAATTTCTAATTCTTTGCCAAACAAACCTTGTATATTTTTATGCACCAGGTTGATACAGTTTTTATTATTGCTATTTTGTGAAATTACTCAATTATGTATTTTATTGAGATTACCTCTATTGTCTTATTATCTAATTTAATTACTTCAAACTGGTTCCAAATCAAATGTAAAATTATTTTGTTACTCAATAGAAGCAGGTGTCAAGGTAGCCAAATCATTGGCTGAGTTAAAATATAAATAATAAGATAGCGTATTTGCTACCAGTCTTAAACTATACTTTGATAGGTAATACCTATCTCTTGTCAAAAACTTCTTAATTAAATTATTTAATTCAATGAAATGAAATGTATAATTATTACAATTATATGTCAGTTTTACATTATTATTGCATATTAAATTATTCATTTGGATATTTAAGTCATGTCTTAATTTATTTTCTTGTGGCAGACCCCATCAGCACGGTCATGAGTAAAGAAATCGTACCGTATTACTCATGTACCATAAATAAGGCAATGTGAACCAAAAATAATATAATCACTACGTTTAAGAGGCGGGACTTCCTAAGAAAAAGTAAAAGTAAATGTATGAAAGGGCGTCAAGCTACTCTACCAATATCAAGACATGACATTTAATTTTTGACAAACAGTGCTGACAACATAGGCGAATTATAATAGTGCTGTAAATGTCTATCCTCGTATAATCTTATCGATATAATATTTATCGATATAATTTTTATCGATATTTTCACATAATAAAAGTTAGATTTCTATACTGAATTATTTATGAGAAATAAATTTTTAACGTGGGGATTGAGTATAAATGCCGATGATGATAAGAAATTAATGTATTTTACACACAGGAATTTGTAATTATATCTCTACATATATTAGGTACAAAAATATGTATAAAGAATAAAGTAAATAATAAAGAACGCACTATTATACTAGTAATTAATTAAGTAAAAAATAAATGACGACTCCTTAGCGCAGTGGCTAAGCGTTTGACTGCGGCATTGCAGGACCGAGGGTTCGTTCCCGTACTGAACAAGTGTTTCCATGCTGTAAAATAAATAGCCTGCGTCTGGATGCGTTTTCAACGTTATTTTATTTTAAAAGGGTCAAATATTGGGTCTTTGTTCAATGATTGGATTTAACTGCTTTTAAGCATAAAAAATACTATGTAGAAATCGCTAGGCTTCTTCACAGAGCTACCTATGTACATACTACAAGCAGAGTCGTTGACTAATAGTCGCTTTCAAAATGAGTGCTCATTATAGCTAATGTTTGTAGATGAATCTATAAAAAATATTTATAATCAGGTAATTACAAATAACATGTTTAGTTATGTAGTCGAATTCTTACCAAAATGTGACTTTAGAGGGATATTATATCTACATCTACATGTAAATGAAACCTAATTAACATACACATAATTGTGGTAGTTTTAATTAAGTCCACTGATGGAATAAAAGTTCGTTTTAGTTGGGTTCAAAATTCTTGGATTTGCAATGTTTACCACAAATATGTTTTAACATGTGAATCGTTTCAATTGGTGCATGCACCAGCTATTTCACCCGTCCACCAGCTTGCATCTGAAAAAATAATATAAATAAAATTACATTTTATTGAACAAATATAATGTTAGCAGTCACAACTGATAATGTAGTTTCTAAGTATAGTTTGAATCGAACTATCAGATTTAGGAAATAGTGCGTT
This sequence comes from Parnassius orleans, assembly GCA_029286625.1. Lineage (NCBI taxonomy): Eukaryota > Metazoa > Arthropoda > Insecta > Lepidoptera > Papilionidae > Parnassius > Parnassius orleans. Next base: position 366,492 of record JAGSMP010000428.1, on the reverse strand, counting down.
TGTATTTGTGCACGTAATCGTACACTATAAAAACCTGTCTTACGTAGATGGCTAGTGGGGTTGGGTTTAGAATCAAATCGCCTGAATTTGAGTAGACTGTTACTGTGGGGGGTCAAGGAGACTTATCTCAAGCACCCCATGCAATTTTAGGTGCCGCAGCTGCGTCGAAATATTTAAAATCATTTTCTAAAAATATTCATAAATCACTAATGAATACCTGAAACCGAACTTAAATTGATATTGACAATGACAGTTATACTCGACTTCGCGACCTTCGAGCATAGAAAATCTATGCTCGAAGTTCGCGACTCGCGTCATAAGCGTCATTCCGTTTTAAAAAAAGATAATTACAATAATCCAGAGAGTTTTGGTGATGCGATAGTGGAGTACTTGTGGAGGCGGAACATTATGAAGTATAATAAAGATCAATTTTTGGAAATGGTGGAAGTAATAAAATATGTTTACTTATTAAAGTAGTCATAAAAGTTAACATTTTGGTGTTTTATTTGGTGCAAGAGCGAGCGAAGCGAGCTCGGGACTTGGGGTACCCCGACTTGGACAGGTTAGGTTAGAAGGGGATGGCGGGGTCGAATGAGCGAGCGTAGCGAGCGAATAGACCCCTCCAGGCTCTTCGTGGTTATTTTTTTTAAACCATCCAGAAATAGGAGCCCCGCTTAGCGGGGCTCCGTTGACTACACTTTGTTATAACTTCGGCGGAGGGGAGACGCCTCCCCCCCTCCCTATTAAAGCGATTTTTCTCAGAAATCATTCAATAAAAATTATAATCTTTAACATTTAATTTAAAAAAAATAGGCACGTCCGGCGGGGAAAAAAGGTAGGGGGCGAATCTACTCCTCCCCCCACCCCTCCCCCCCGCCCCCCATTCCCCAATTAAGGTGACTTGATTCTAAACCTTAACCGGCTAGTCTAAAAATGTACTCGCGTTAAATATCATATTACAATTAAAGTTTATTTTGAGCTGATTTATATTTACTTGTCATAAATATAAATCAGATCTAAGAGCCGTGGTAGCTCAGATGGTTAGCGCTCATCCCGGCAGCAACCCGGCTTCGATACCCGCCGGCACCAATAAAATTGTTAATTGCAATTTTAAGTGCTGATTTACCACGTACTCGGCGGTGAAGGAAAACATCGTGAGAAAACCCGCATGTCTGAGAAATAGAAAAAAAAGATTTTCGAAGACATGTGAAGTTCGCCAACACGCATTGGGGCAGCGCGGCGGACATTTCCTTGCCCTAAAACCCTCTCAGAAATAAGAAGAGGCCTGTGCCCAGCAGTGGGACGTATATAGGCTGTAACTTTTAACTTGTAGTATATTATGAAGTGAAGAAATTTCTGAATTAAGATACTTCATGTCAGTCATAACTTTTCCTAATGATATCCACCTCAATTGAATACATTTCGTCCTTATTAATTACTTTTTTTTCTTTACATAACTTAACATGATTTTTAATGCTTATTTTATTTTTTATGTTTTTTTGCAATTTATTAATGTATTTATTAATTTTAATGTATTTCTGCTGTTCTGGATATGAAGGCATCTTCACCTGTCAAATCCACTGTTGATGATGTTTGTAACAATTTTGAGGTTGTGCATTCTACAAGTTCAACATATTTTGAGTTTTGGAGGCTGTTAAGCTGTCAAAATTTTTGTTTAATTGTAAAATTTGTCCTTGAGCTTCATTCAATTGTAATTGCAATGCAGCAATGAATTTGAGAACTTCCTCATATTCCTTGCTGCATTGATCAAACTCATCGACCGTTCCCTGAAGCTGGTCCCTTTCTTTTAATACATTAAGATAATCTGTGTGTAACATTGCCATGTCACACTTTAATTGTCTATTCTTTTTAATTATTTCAACAATTTTTTTTTGTTATCCTTAAGTATTCATTTTGCTACGTATTTATTTGTTAAAAATGTTAAAACTAGAACTTCTACTGAATACAGAAGTAGCAGTGTAAATAAAGTCAAGAAGTTAAGGTGTTAGGTTATATTTGTAGATCTTAAATGAAAGGCTTAAGAAATGATTTAAAAATGTAAAACCGAACTGAAAATTTATGTTGTAAGAGGGATAGCAATTATTACAATTTGTACAATAATAAAATAAAATTGTACAATTTGTACAATTTGTATTGTATTTGTAAAGTTGTAATATTCAAACAATATGTACGTTACCTGTCACTTAAAATCCAAAGTATTAGAAGTATTAGAAGAGCTTTGCAATATTTTAATTTGATTTCGCACAAAAGATGCTAAAATGTCGAATGATGGAATGTCAGAGCCACGATTGTCTATTTCGAAAGAACGTTCGGTCGAAATTTGTTTAATTAGAGCTATTTTAAATTTGCAACGGCTGCACATGCATGCATGTGTGAATTACCAAATTTTTGTTATTTGGGCTTATATTTAACCAATGCTTTAAACAAACGTAGAAGTATACCAAGCCATCTTTAAAATGTTTCACTCTTGTGTAAGTTCATGAGGTAGTTCGTCATCCCATTCAGCTTCACAAAGCCTTAGTTTTTGAATCAATATTTTTACAGTTATCAGTAGTTTCAAGTAGTGTTACATTAGATAGAAGTGATCTATTTGTGAGTTTATAATTATTCTCAGGTAAGTTTACTATACATTTAAATGTATCATGTCAAACCTAGTATTTTAATTACAGCGTCCATTTCAAATTCTGAATATTTTTTTGTTTATATGGATTCATCTCATTTTCTTCAATAATTTATCTAAATTGCTAGACCATTTCTGCATTTAAAATCCTCTTAATTTAAGTAGACTGTTTACTTCATTATGAATGAGTTTTGCCTGAGTAACAGTTTCAACACCGGTCATAAGGGCATCCATATAAAATTCTAAACATGATAGAAATATATATATAGTTACTTGTTTTTAGTCCATCTCAATCATAAAAATATAAAATGTACAAACATCTGCAATTTACAATTTTATTATTGGGAGTAGGATTGTATGATAATTAAGTTATTAGTTATAGTTTTTTTTAATATTTTATATATTACATAATACATAATACATAAACACTCACGCCTGTCACCCAGAGGGGTAGGCAGAGACTACGGACTTCCACTTGGCACGATCCTGGCACACCTCTCTCGCCTCCTTTACATCCATATATCTACGCATACACGCTCGTCGGTTAAGGGTACTCTAATCTGGCCCATTTCCAATATATCGCCAATTTGGTCGATAAACCTTCGTCTAGGGCGTCCTTCCGACTCTGCCGTTCACTTCTGCAGCATAAATTTGCTTTGTCACTCTTTCTTCGTTCATTCTTTCACATGACCAAACCACCGAAGCATTCCTTTCTTAATCCTGGTCACAACGTCATCTTGCAAACCACACTTTTCTCTTATCACACTATTTTCACCCTGTCATTCAGATTCAGCCTAGCATAATCCTAATGACCGCATTTCACAGCATTTATTCTACTCTCATGCTTCTTCTGCCAGACCCAACTTTCACTACCATACATTAAAGTAGGGACTAACACAGCATTGTGAATGCCAAACGTGCCTTTTTGACACATTCTGACTCTTCACAATAGCGTGTAGAGCCCCATTCACTCTATTTCCTGCGTTCACTGTCGTTCTATATCCTTATCATATCTACCATCCCTACTAAATAAACATCCCAAATATACAAACTCATCCACTTGCTCAATCAACTCCCTTCTATTCTTATTTCACATAACGTTTTACTTTCTTCTCTTTCAAAACCATCACTTTCGTCTTACTTGCGTTCACTTTCATACCTCTTTCTTTTAACGATCGGTTCATTAAAGTAACCATCATTTGCAACTCGGCCGCCGACGATGCAAATATGACTTGATCATCGGCGTACAAATGGCATTTGACGGTTAACTCACCCATTCTCAACCCACATTCTTCAACTTTCAAAGTTTGCAAACAACTGTCCATGAATAGGTTAAACAGCCAGGGGGAAGTTACACAGCCCTGTCTGACACCTTTTTGGATGCCAAACCAGTCCGAGTAGACCCCGTTGATCCTGACACAAGCACTAGAGTCCCTATAAAGAGACTTCAATGCCTGTATCAAACCAGCGCTCAAACCAAATGAGTTAAGTGTTTGCCATAACACATTCCTGTCCACTCTGTCATATGCCTTTTCCAAGTCCATGAAAGCACAAAACTTTCTGGTTTTTGGCCAAAACTTTCCGAATCATGCGCATGGAAAATACTTGATCCGTACACCCTATCCCTTTCTAAATCCAGCTTGCACATCCCAAATTTTTCCATCAGTTTCTTCCATAACTCTTCAATTAACACCTTAGCATACAGTTTACCCCAATGCTGCTGTTAATACCACGGTAGTTTTACAGTCCTGCTGTGACCCTTTTCCTTTATATATTGGGACTATAACGGCTTTGCACCAGTCTTCCGGTACCCGCTTCAGTTCCCAACATAAATTAAACAAGGTGTACAGCAGGTCTGCCACCACTCCCTCTCCAGCCCTTAGCATTTCGAGTGATACTCTATCATATCCGGCTGCCTTACCTGCTTTCATGCTTTTCATTGCTTTCATAATTTCATCTACACTTATCGCCCTACCTCTCTCCACTTCTTTCGGAATTTCTTTTTCACTTAATTCAGACGACCCTTCACTCATAAACACGATTTCAAAGTATTCCTTCCATCTCTTTAAATTCGAAACTTCATTATTCAGCATACAGCCATTCTCGTCTCGTATAGCATTCATTCTAGGCTGTTTTGAATTTCCCCTAGCAGTTCTTATGAGTTTCCAGAACATTTTAATATTTGCCTGGAAGTTATCAGATATCCTTCTATCATTCTTATCCGTTCTTTCTTGCTTTTTCCTTTCAACAACTTCTTTTACTCTCTTATTTATAAGTCTAAAGTCTGCCATTTTTCTTTCAATCTCATCATTCATACAGCCAGAATTACCAGCTTTGGTTGCCAGTAAATCTAACCATGCTCTCTTCTTTGCTTCAACTTCCATCCGCATCTCATCATCCCACCACAACGTATTATTTTTCCTTTCATTCGTTCTCTTACTTACACCACATACTTCGGTGGCTGCATCCACCAAAACTTTCTTAACATTATTCCATACAGTCTTCAGGTCTAAATCATTCATACATATTTCATTCAAACCATTTATATTCTCCCTCAGTCTACATTTATACTTCTCTTTCACACCTTCATCTTGTAACTTCTCTGTTCTTATACGCTGTAACGCAGTGGTAGACACAGATGTCCGATGCCGCCAACGCCTGAATAGACCATTAATTCGGCATAAGACCAAGTAATGATCTGTCCCACGTTGGATCCCGGTAAACTCTTGTATCTACCACTGCGCTCCGCATTCTTTCATCCACAATTATGAAATCTATCATGCTTCTATCATTACCTCTTTCCCATGTATACATGTGAATCCTCTTATGCCGAAAGAAAGTATTCGTCACAAAAAGATTCTTTTCCTCACATACGGCGAGGAGGTCTTCACCATTCTCATTTACACTTTCATCGCCAAACATTCCTAATATCCTTTCATAACCAGACCTCTTCACCCCAACCCTTCCATTAAAATCTCCTAACATAATGATATTTTCATTTCCTTACATTTCATCAACACCATCCTTACCATGTCCCAAAACTGCTGTCGGATATAAGTGGGCTTAGATATGTCTGGGGCGTACACCCTAGCACAAACAACTTCTTTAAGCCCACTTTCATTCGTATCCACAGCAGCCTTGGGCCATACATTCATACTCTTTCACACATTGACCCATTCTTTCTGAAAGGATGACACCGACTCTGGCATGCCCGCTCGGTCTCGTCTACACCAGACCAGTAAGCGGTATACATGCCATGTGCAGTGGCATCCTTTCCCTTCGTTTCGTCTCATTTACACATAACACATCTATTCCTCTATCATTCATCATTTCGCATATTTCATCCATCTTATCATTCATTGCTCCACATACATTCAGCGTAGCCAGACGGGCCTCCGCAATCCACTTTTCGCCCTCCGGGAGACAGAACGTGACGGTGGCGAACCTCGTCGCCGGTTTTACTCCTGAGATTCTTCGCACCCTGCTCCATTAAAGGGCGCCGGGAACTCAGGCCATTCCTTTAATGTGTTGGCTCATGGTGCGATCTAAGGGGTGGTAGATTTTACGCCGCTACCATACGGCGAGGAGCCGAGTCTATCCTTTCGGCTTTGTCGCTCGTTTAGCACCACCCGGGGACACGTGTAGGGTGGGCATAGGTTAGGTGGTCGAAGCCTACGGACGCGAGCGACTCATCCTTTTTATATTTTGATATAATTTTAAAGTTAAGTTAAAGTACTTCACGAACTTTTTTATATTTTGGATATAATTTTTAAAGTTATACTGCCTGACTGAAAACTATTAGCTAGCATTTTTATTCATCGACGTCACTGTCATATTTTATATGACATTCGATGATAAAAGTCACAATACTTTTAATACACTTTTTACACTGTTTTACAGAACGTGTTCAGATATAAAAAATAAAAAGCAATTTATTGAACATGGGAATTTTTGTAGCATTAATGTGGAAACATTTCATACTACGGAAGCGTCGCCTTCTTATAACTTGCATCGATATATTTACTCCTTTCTTGATGTTAAAGGCTATGGTTACATTTTTCTTAGCGATGAATTATAAGGTAATATAACAAAACTAATATTTTGTAAGCGATAGCCATATTGCACGTAATTTTGATTGTTAACTAAATCATGCCTTCTAATTTTTACAGAATACGGAAAAATTGTATCAAAGATTTTACATAGAAAAGAGTGATAAACGAGCACACGTCCACCTGATGGTAAGTGAGTGCTGTGGTCCATAGACATTTATGCGTTGTCACCCTGAGGACTAAACAATGTGATTTAAGACTGCTACTGGATTCGTTTTTCACCGTTATTCTATAAAAAGTCTCCAGTTCCTGCACTGTTCGAAATGCAGCAGCATGTTACTGCTGCTTTACTGGTATTCTTTGTAAACGTGGTCTTATCTTAACCTGCTGATCTATTTGTACATATTGCAGCCATTTACCGCTGAAGCGTGGCTATAGAGCGATTAAAAACATGCAACTGCAGGCTTAGTTGCTGACTAAACTTGCATTGCCACCTCTGAGGATCAAAATGAAATGCTTGATACTGCTTAGCGTATCCTTTCGTAGGGTCCAGCGGAATCGATTCTATTCATATACTATAAAATAATGGGGGTGCAAATGATGTTTAGATAGTTTCGCAGAGATTACTACATACGGCAATCTATCCTTCTATGAATAAGAATCGAGTTGGGTGATCCTGCAATCTTGTGGTCTTTATCCATAATTGGATTAAGAAGGAAGACTCAAAGATGTATCATTTGTTTTTGTTTATTTAATAAGATTCGAATCAGATGGTCCACGGTATGCACTTATATGTTGAATTTTGCTATAATAAAATATATTAAGTTTTCTATGTATGTTCTTAATAGGATTCAGATGAATATGAAATACCTTATTCTGACCCACGTATTGTGTACACCCCGGACACTGAGTTGACACGGATGCTCATGGACCACGTTGGCGAAAGTCTATACCTTCCGCGCCTCGGTACTGTTCCAAGTAAGTTCTAAGCATTTATACGTTTAAAAATCGAATATATAAAAATTAATGTTTGTTCGTATTTTATGCACAGCCATACCGTTCATCAGTTTGCGTTAGAACTTTTTCAACTTATTGCTTGTTCTTGTGCTAACGTTATATGCATACTAGAATCAACTTACAGTAGGCACGCGTATCGTACCGACATATTTATTTGAAAGTAATAAATCATTCAATTTCAGTGAATGTGTTATCATTCCTCATTAAAGGATATAACTCTTTCAAATTTAAGACGACATTTTCATAAATATTTCTCCTGCTGTAGCAACGCACTTGGTACCAGCTAGTATATTATAAAACCAAAATATTTTTTTTCATTTTAAATGTATGTAAATAGTTAATTCAAATAACTCGACAATTAGATTGATATGATAAATTAACCCCAGTGACTCGAGTCACAAAATCCTTCTCGAGTCGCATCTTTATCTTATGGTCAATGCAAATTTCTATCTACAATTTAGTAATGAACTCTACTTACTGATTCGAGCAATTTATTGACATATTATGTAATATCAATAAATTGATTAAGTATAATTTGTGGTAGTTAAATTATTAATAACATTAATACCTATGTCATAAATTTACAGTGATATTATTTTATGAAGATTATCTATACGCAAACCAAAATATATAATTTCCTATTAAGTTTAGTAATAATAATTGTGTTGGATTGATGGAAGAACAAATAAAAATTATTTGTAACAAATTGACACAGCTTTGTTCCAGCAATTGAGTTGCGTAACTCGAGTTCTGAAGTGATTGGGTAAAGTCCGATTGGAAGTTTTCGGCAAGGTAATAACGTAGGCCATGCACCACAGTGACGGAAAACTCCGGAATCTAGGAGAAGTTTATGATATGGCAAATAACTGGAAGAATATAGCCAAGGATGTAAATCAATATACGGTGGCTGATGTTATTGCAGCCCACAGCGTTTGACATAATCGGAAGGATTATCTTTTAATTTCATCTGAAGTAACTGGAGAAAATGGAAGGGATCGATATTAAACAAGATAAACAGAAATTTAAGAGGTTTTAGAAGCCAGAAGCAAGGTATTGACCATGGGAGGACACTTACTTACCTTACTTACCTTCTCATTTTCAGTACCTTTGCTCTAGCCAGAAACTTGCGCTCTTCGAATAATCTTTTACTAAAGTGTCCTCCCATAAATCTTGCTTCCTGCATTCTTCCTTCTCTGTACAGTCTGTTTTCCTCTGGACCGCACTCTATCTTGAAATTAGAACGGCTAATGATCGTTATGCATTCAAGAAGAAAGTTCATGAACATTACTTAAATAAACTGGCAGGATAATTTTAACTAAATAATTTTAACTCATTAGTAGTATTTATTTATGTATTTATATAAATATATAACGTATAATTTATTATTTTATGTATATAATTTATATGTAATACTATGCATGTATTAAATAATTTTTGATATGTAAGTTTATGTATAGGTATATGTATTATTTTGTTTTATATTTATATACTTTAATTTATATTCCTGTCTTTTAGCTTTTCACACACCCACTTCATATTTTTATCTCTGCATCACCCAAAGGTTGACTGGTAGAGAATGCCTCAGGCATTAAGTCCGCCTATACATCATATTGTATGAAAATTAAATAAATAAAATGAAACACACGTATCTTAAAATAAAACTTAGAATAAATCAATAAAAAACTGAAGTAATAAATAAACAATAGCTACTAAAAATACGAATAAAAATCCACACATTTGAGGAGGTATCAGAGCCACACAGAGCCAGGGACTGCCGTTGAGTAAGCCACTTGCGGCATCTTTAGCCGTAAGATAGACGAAGATGGGATAGACCAAACTGGTGGTGGAGATTCGTACCAGATTTTAGCAGCGGCGAATTTAACCCTTACCGTTACAGCCTATTAAAGTCCACTGCTGAACATTGGCCTCCCGCATAGATTGCCTCATAGGGGCGATATTTGTCATAGTTGTTTGGCAAGCGGGTTGGCAACCGCGGTTTTTTTTATTTTTAGTCGTTGTTAGGAAGATGCTGCAACTCGTCTCCTAATTTGTTTCCCTATGTCGCCTATTACGACACCCACGGGATGAAATTGGTTAGTGGATATTCTTACCCCGTCACTGCACGGTCTAATTTAATAATTGTCTGCAATTGTCTGTAATGGAAGTAAAGACTAGAAATGAGTGCGGGGGTGGCTCGAACTTTAGGAATAGTCAGTTTGAATAGCCTATCATATACTGGACCGATTTACATGAAATTTTGTATGTAGGTTGTTAGTACCCCGGGGCAACTTATAGGCTACTTTTTATCAGATTACGGAACTTCAAAAAAAAGGTTAAGTATTTTCCTTCCTTTAGATGTAAATTTTCTATTATATCTTAGTTATAGGTGGGATGACGGGTGTTTTTCAAGTAAATACCATATTTATAAATAAAGTTTAAAATATAGTTATAACCTTGGTAAAATAATTTGAAACTACACCGATTTAGTATCAAAACAGCGCCATCTATCAACAAATGGAAAAAGTAGTATATTTTGCCTTCAGTTACTAATAAATTAAAATTTACATTTATATGTTTAAATAATTAGATTTTTAAAACTATTTAAACATTCTATCGTTTCGATTTTTAGTATTTTTGTTATTTTATTTTAAAAGTGTAATAATTTCAATAGATAATAGTGACGTCTATCAAAAATATAAAAATTAATAAGGTTTATATTCCCCGTGTAGTGGCGGGTAAGAATACCCACTACCCCATATCTTCCCGTGGGTGTCGTAAGAGGCGACAAAGGGAAACTGATACAAAAAATGGGCAGCAGCATCTTTCTGATAAAAGCCAAAAAACAATAAAAATCTGCGGTTGCCAACCCGCTCGCCAAGCGTGGCAACTATGGCAATATACCCCCCATGAGCGACGACACAAAGAAACGGCCCCCAGTCCCCGGTGGCCCCGCTATTCCTGGCTACGGTGGCGACCATGGTAACGGCGGGGCAGGGGGTGCTAAGAATCTCCGGTGGAGGTTCGGTTGCCACCTACGCCGACTCGACCTGGCAACATATAACGCACGCACCCTGAGGACTGACGAGAAGATCCTGAGCTGGAAGAAGAGATAGATAAGTTACGCTGAATATAATAGGACTATCCGAGGTCCAAAGAGAGGGAGGACACGGTAATCCTCGAATCCGGCAACTTATTCTATCACCGGGAAGGCGACCATCTGTCCCAAGGAGGTGTCGGATTTATCGTCCACAAGTCTCTCGTTAACAACGTTGTAAAGATCGGGAGTGTGTCGACGAGGGTTGCGTACCTTATACTCAGAATCACCAAACGGTATTCGCTGAAGGTCATACAGGTTTACGCACCAACCTCGGCACACCCCGATGAGGAGGTGGAGGAAATGTATGAGGATATCTCTAGAGCCATGCATTCCTCCAAAACCCACTATACGGTGTTAATGGGAGACTTCAACGCAAAACTAGGCACAAGAGAGAGCGGTGAGCTGAAAGTAGGGAAATTCGGAATAGGGCAACGGAACCCAAGGCCAGCAGCTGGCCGACTTTATGGAGTAAGAGGGACTCTTTATGATGAACTCTTTCTTCCAAAAGCGGCCCCACAGAAAGTGGACCTGGTCGAGCCCCGACGGTTCGACAAAAAATGAGATTGACTTCATTATGACGACCAGACGACAACTGTTCAGTGATGTCTCAGTGATCGCGAGGGTGAAAACTGGCAGCTATCACCGAATGGTGAGAGGCACACTGAACCTAAACGTTAAGTTGGAGGTCACGTCTAATGAAGTCAACGCCCGTCCCCTCGTGCTCTAATCCAAAGTCCTGAAAACTTTCAGCTCGAGTTACAAAATCGTTTTCAGTGCCTAGAATTTTGCAATGAAGTGGACGATATGAATGACAAGCTTGTGGAAACTGTCCATGCGGTCGGAGCTAAGTTCTGTAAGACCCGTCGCAGAAGAACACAAAAACTCTCCGATCACACTCTTAATCTCATGGTTGTTAGACGGGAGATGAAGCTGCAGTCTTCAGCAGATTTGACAGCATACAGGCAACTGAACAAACAGATCTCCAAATGCATGCGGCGGGACTTGCGCAACTTCAATACAGCTCGTATTGAAGAAGCGATCGAGCGGAACCAGGGCTCCAAAGTCTTTGCCAGAGATCTGTCTGCCAGAAAGAGCCAACTGTCGAGCTGAAGACCGATTGTGGCAGCATCGTTTCCGGACACCTGAGATTTTGAGTGAGATTGAGAGGTTCTATGGGCAGCTGTACACGTCATCGTTGAGCCACGCACGTGAGTAACGATCCAAGAGCAAGTCTTATCCGACACTAAGCTCGAAGCTGTTGATGAGTATGTTTACCTGGAAAAAATAGTCCGACTAGGTAAGTCCAACTTCGACCGAGGTCAATCGACGGATTCAACTCGGCTGGGCAGCGTTCAGGAGATTACGACACATGTTCTCGTCAGGTATACCTCAAAATTTTAAAACGAGATTGTACAGCCAGTTGGTGTTGCCAGTGATGACATACGAACTGAGACGTGGTCCTTCACTGCTGACCGTATGAGGAAGCTCAAGGTCGCTTAGCGGAGCTATAGAGAGGGCTATGTTCGGGGTTTCTCTGCATAATAAATTTAGAAATGAGGAAATCCGCAGTAGAACCAGAGTAACTGACATAGCTCAACAGATTAGTAAGCTGAAGTGGCAATGGGCCGGCCATATAGCTCGAAGAACCGACAACCGATGGGGAAGAAAGGTTTTCGAGTGGCAGCCTGTACCGGCAGGCGAAGTGTAGGCGTCCCCCACTAGATGGAGTGACGACCTGGTAAGACATGCAGGAAGTCAATGGATGCAGGTGGCTCGGGACCGTGCTTTGTGGCATTCCGTGGGGGAGGCCTATGTTCAGCAGTGGACTTGTGAAGGGCTGTAATGATGATGAATGATGATGATATTTCAATTACTAATCTATATGTAAACTGATAAAAACTGGTCTATCTGCAATAATTCCAAAATTTTCATTATCGTTATAATTTTATTAAAGAGATTTTTGTATAATTATGTCGTGGCCAGATCGTATAATTGATCATATATCATAAAGTAGTCTATAATTTCGTGTAATTTCATGATATTTAACGCTGTTTCATGAAGATATTAATAACTAAACACAACGTTGCTATTTCTTGATATTATGGTCATATTATGAGGATATCATTAAATCATTTTCCACCGCTAGCGGCGCTGATAGCGTATTTTTTAACAGAAACAGAACTTTTAACAGAATTGACATCACTTTATGCCTTAGTGATATAATAAATAAATGTTCGCTTCTATCGCTGATATTACTAGATAGTATAATTTTGACTTTCATAATTTCATCTAATAATAGCGCCATCTACTTACTACTAAATAAACTAAAATGGTAAGTCACTGATAAAATTAAATAATAGAATGCTACTGAATATACGATGTAAATAATTGAAAATTCGTTCGTGGTATCGTTGGATGTGTAATTACTAGGTAGATGTGATCAACAATCATGCAAAAGCTTAGTTTCAGTTTTTATGAATTGTATTTAAACAAATACGAGGGCCGTGTAGATTTTATCATGGCACGGGAGCAAAACGTGTACGATTCCCTCGAGGATGAATCTGTTATAGAAAATTTTACGTGCTGACTTAACACGTGTCCGTTAAAGTGGCGAATAATAATTTCGTGGGAACTTAGATGTCTGAGTGATTAAAATAGTCGTGGAGATGTGAAAACCATTAATATGCATTGAGGCATAGCAGCATACTCTATTTTTCTGCCCTCAAAACACTATAGGTAATGAGGAGCCCTGTGCATAGTAGTGAGACTTATATGATCTGCTACTTTACTTTTTTACAATTAATGAGACTTATGTATAAATCAGTTTGCAATTTAAGATAGCTTACATATTTTCAGACATATTAAGATATTTGTGACAGTCCAGGTTTCATAGCTCATATGAGTATATGTAAATAACAGGCTCTTGTGGAAAAATACTTTAATTAAAGAAAGCAGATTTTACTTAAACAAAGGTTCATTTTATTTTACTTGTCAAAGGCGATCTGATTAAACTTAAATTTCATGGTACGTAAGCATTTTTATATATTTTAGCATATATTTGAATTGCAATTTGAAGTGTAGATTTACCACGTTCGGCGGTGAAGGAAAACCTGCATATCTGAGAAGTTTCTCAGTTGAGGTCATTCTGCGTTGGAATCAGCGCAGCAAACACTTTTTTGGACAAAAACTCTTTGCGGCCTGTGCTCAGTAGTAACATGTATGTAAGCAACTACTTTTTTACTTTTAATGGCGCAATATATGCAGTTTTTATTTCATTCATATTTTCGGGTATGTTACTTTTTTGTTTTCACTCTACCGTAAATATTAAGGGTTGCAAGATGAATAGAAATCATTATCGTCAGCCTATCAAAAGTCCACTGAAATGAACATAGGCCTCCCCCATAAAATGTAGCTGTATATTTGCTATTTTTGCTACGCTTGGTAGGCGGGTTGGCACTCACGGCTATTATTATTTTGATCTGTTGTCAGGAAGATGATGCTGCCCATCTCCTGTTTGTTTTCCTATGTCGCCTCTTACGACGGACGATATGAGGTGGCGGATTCTCTTTCACCGCCACAACAAGGCGAACATTTTTCTACTCCCGTTCATGAGTGTAGTGCTTCCCACGTTCACTGTGATTAAAATTTATAAGAATTAAAACTGATTTTATCGCGTTTAATTTTAACTTTTTTAATTCCCGATGTTTTGGGCACTTTACAGCACCCATGGTCATGGGAAGACAGAGGTGTTTGACGACCTGATGTCATAGTTAGAATGGAATAAGAATAGAATAGAATAAATGCAGTAGTATGCTTGGGTTTGAATTTAATTTTATTGATTATAGGGTAACTTACATAACTTACTTTACAAACATACTTTAGACTTCCCGGAGCGTCGGTGCTTCACATCAACGATATGTTCTTTTACGCGGGTTTTTATGGAAGGTTTTATTTTTATGTAAGTTACCACCATGAGTCCCAGGGATTCGTATTTTAATTTTTGAAATAAACACTTATTCAATTTTTTATTTATATTTATTATTCGTTTTACATTTCACTGATACCATATGTATTATATAATAAGTAGTATTTTGGGATAAACTTCACTTGAAAAGTATTTTTTTAGTCTATTTACATAATATTATATTTAACAGTCTTCAAAAATTAAGTATTCGGTTTTACTAAAAAAAAAACAACACTTTTCTAAAATTAAAAAAATTTTTAAAACAACATTACGAAGTATACATAAAAAAAAAACTAGCAATGGCACAATATAAAATTTCAAAACGTGCAACAGGTATACATACTTAAGTGCTACACACTTCTGGCATAAAATCTTTTTGGCAGTACGGTTAGTGAGTACGGTCGAGTTCACTGACCTAAACAGTCCCAATTGGTATTCGTTTAATTGTCAAAATTATTTATACGGGATAAAGTGTACATACATAAGACTAACTAAACTACCTACTAACTAGACTACACTCTTCTCGCTTTTACTGAGCTAAGTGCATATTATACCTGCATTGCATTTACTTAAACCGGTAAGCGCCTTGCCATTTAACTGCACACTAAAAATACATCTATTGCAACAGTTGACGCATATTGATAGGTAGGTTCCTATCAATGTTTTCTCAGTGTGGAGCCTGCTCATCTGACATCGGAAGCGCGTATTTGTTTATGCGATACTATAGATGTAAAGCCGTTTATCACATTTTATAAATCAATATCTTGGAAATAGAATATGAACTATTCACGGACAAATTTTTATCAAGCTGGCTATGCTCTAACTGCCACTGCAGGGCCCCTAAGGGTAATAATTCCAACACTCCCATTCGCACACCTAACTCTGAGCTGAATTTAAATGTCACCATCCGTCCATCGAAACACAAAGCCGTATCTACCACTATCAAGGAGAGCCAGAAGCCTACATTGCAATAAATAAATGGTAACCTTCTCAAGCTTGCATCAGAAATACATTTTATGAGGGATGAAATGACTTAAATGAAGGGTGTTTGTAGGAGTTGTCTACACTTTTAGTATTTAAAATGATAATTTAAGATGATATTGATAATAAATGATAAATAAAATGATAACGACCGATTCCATGGAGTAATAAGTGCACACTAATTTTATAAAAGTAAAGCATTAACAACTTTGCTACATTTACAAAACGCGGCGCGTTACAACACTTACGTATTTTTAATTAACGAAAATAAAAATATTTGAGTAGCTCGTACATCCTGCCTCTCAAATAAGAAATAGAAAACAACTAACTAATAATTAAATAATTACATGGCAGCAAGCGAAAGGATTTTTATAGTATTTTATAGTTACAGCTAGTGCAAATGAATGATAGATTATACATGTTTAATGAGATGCGACAATGTGACACTTAATATTACAACATAATGTTATACAATAATATTATCCTATAGTTCACGTGTTACAGTGCACGACACATTCACTCACTGGGTATCTCAAACTTAATTGAACCATAAGTCATAGGAGAAGTAGCCTTATCGACACTTATCACTAACTGGAAGAAGGGAACGAAAACCTTCACCAACTGGAAGGGATTCAGGACGTCCTTAGCCACAGATATGGACTCTCCGGACTCCCCCTTCCCCCTTTCTTCGGACTTCTTCGACAGTACCGAAAAAATCGACACCGCGGTCGATTCTCTCACCACCCTCATAAAATCCTCCCTTAAGGAGAATGAAAGGGTCGTCCCGGTTGCTAATAATAATTCGTGTATATCTATCGGGCCACTTTGTACGTGACGCATATTCACCACCACTTCACTAGCACTGTCACTATTCGCTGGGTGTGCAACCTCCCCAGGCTGCCGCTGGTAGTGCGATGTACTTATAAAGGGTCCCGTCATTGCTGCAGCGCGTTGCGACACCTCGCCTCAACTGCAGAACGCAAAACACCGCTCACAAGGTAATAGTAAGCCGGTGATGATATACCCAAGCGCATAGTGGTGTACATCGTGAATGCTTAGTTCACCACGACTGTTCGTTTAGTTCCACTATTTGCATATTAAGTACACGCCATTTTTGATCTTGATCGTCTGCTCGTAATTGTGTGTTAAGTCGAATGCTGGATGTTTTCATCAATATGTTTAAAATTGACACCTCTGGGTACGCTATGTTTTCGCTGATATTAATTTTAATGATGAAATTATTGTGTGCAAAAATTGTAAAGACCGTTCCTTTCATGGTACACATAGAGCCAAGATATAAGATTCCATTGCCTATCAGCTGTCAGTTATCGGCATGTAACTTAACCCAGATCTCTTCAGAAGCATAAAATAATTTGAAGAAAGCCGCCTCAAGACTTTACACGCAAAACGCCAATTGCTCAAAAAGAGACCTAGGCATTCCTACACATACACCTACAACTCAGCTGGACAACTCTACAGCCACGCATGTCAGCTTGAGCTTTTAAGACCAAGTTCGGCCTAGCAAGCCATTTCATGATAGGAAAATATCCTAATTTCTAGGGTCGCCGTATATATATATATATATATATATATACTTCCGACGAACAATTAATTAATTAATTTAATTTCGCTTATGGATGTTTAATGTTTATATCGTACACAGGCTTATCTAGGGAGCATAACAATTTTTCTTCAGATAAATGCCGGCAAGATGAGAAATCGAATTCTGATAAAAACATAACTGATATTAAAACCAATATAAGGAAAGTTAGAAATGTTATAATAATGATTCTTACGTTTCTGTGGCTCACCGATACTTTTGTCTAATTCATAGATGTCACTCCTAATAAAGGTGTCTTTATTCCTATAATTAAATATTTGTTGGTGATTCTCGCCGAAGCACGTAGTAGTTTATATAGTTGCATAATATTGAAGTACGAGATCGCCGTAATTGCCCAGATATAATATTCATTTGCTTCTGCAATTGTTCCGCAGCAATCTGGGTACTTATAAGCCTTTGATAAATACCAGTTACTGTGTCAATTAATTTTTGCTGTTGTTAATGATCTTTATTTTAGTATTAATGATGGGATTTTAGAGCCGATAATGCAAAATATATGCCATTGTTTGTATCTACACGAATTTTATCCGTGTCTAATTTCAAACTATTAATGTGTTGTTCAATGAGCGAAGCTTTTATCCATGATATATTCATGTCTCTGTACTATGTATGATTTAGTTTCCATGATGATAGTTTGGTTATGAATCAGTTCATGTAAATGATTTTCAATGTATCTGATAGTTTCTATGTCCTTTTGATATTGCTCAGCAAACCTCTCATCTAAAACACCGAATAAAAATTTTCGCAATATATCCAACGCCATTTACTATTCCTATCTTTTAACATTCTGATTATGTGATAAAATAGTGTTATAATGATCATTCTCATCGAGTTCATGTTTCAATCGTAAGATAATGCTGTCAAAGTGTTAGTCAGTTTCTGATTTATACGTTTTCTTTATATATAATATGTAGTTATGTATGTTATTTATATTCTGCCAGTAGGTACTCATATTATATAAAGAATAAGTTTCCATTCATTTTGTATACACTGAAACTGTAATATTTTATCGAAGTATAAACCTTGATTATTACTTATTTCAGTGATATTAAAGCATTTATGTTTTTGAAGTGAGGGTGATATTAGAAATGATTAGAACATAAAGATTTATACGAATAAATTCTGAAGGATATTCTTTCCTTTACTCGCACTACGACGCTGTCGTGGAGCATTCGTTTCGGCATTGGAGCGCATTTCGTCCACAGTTCGTGGTGGCAGTTTTTCTGAAGCAAATAAAGGAACCAATTTGTTAACGGGCCTTTTGATGATATTATTTTGGGTTGTCACCGACACAACCCTGATGTGTCCGTCTCGTCCCGGGTGTAATTCTTGTACTTGTAACATTGCCCACTTGCCTGGGGGCAAATTATTATCTTTTAATAGAAATGGTGCAGATTGATGCCTATGCTCTTTTCTGGTAATCTCCATTTCGATCTGGCCTGGAGCTGTTGTAAATAGTAAGCTAGCTAGCACTTCCAAAACTGTTTATTCATTGATTGGACAAGTTGCCATCTTCTAGACAGACCGAAATTTTCTGGCTCCGGTTGTAATCTTGATAATAATTCACGTTACGATTTTCGATTAAAGAACAAAGAGGCCCAGTATATGATTCTTGAGACTCTTGAGCATTTGGATAGGAAGGAGCGTTAAAATTCCAGATAATATCCGTATTTGCAATATTGACAAAAAAGTCCTTGTTGATGGTTTCCATGATATCGGTGAAATCGACACCCGGTCTGGATCGCACGACTCTTGGTTGTGGTAAATCGGCCATTATAGGTTAATGCTTATTTTGACCGAAGCGGCGATATTTGATGAATTGTCAAAGTTGTTTTTTAACGGTATGCATTCCACTAATCACCTAATATATTTCCCTGATGTATGATAAAGTTAGCCTAGTTGGGGCTCAGGTGGGTTTCGGGAGAACATGACTTCGGAGAGCCGACTGTGACTGGGTAGGATTATGGGATGTTTGGAAGACCAGGTTATTTCCGCGTTGTTAAGCCTTCCTCCAACTCTAAGCAATCCTTGGTTGTCTACAAATGGGTTCATACTTGCCAATTTGCTCTTTCTATGCACATGCTACTTAGTTTTGATATGATTAAAGTCGTTGCTGAATTCATATGATTGCATGGTTTTAATAATGATATTCGAAGCTTTATTTAGCTCCACAGGTGTTAATGTTAATGACCTGCTGATCACGTTGTTATTTGATGCATCGCGGCGGACTCGCGCTCGCGCGATGAAACGTAACATCTATGCTATTATTCATATAATATGGGTGAGCGAGCTGCAATTATTTATTAAACCAAATATAATAGTCATATGATTATGACATAGGGTTGCTGTCACATTTGCCCTTTTTATTTCAATAGTCGGTACTTGGTACGAAGTGGTGGATATGTCCTCGTGTCTAAGTTCGACAAGCTATTTTGGCCCCCGCCACCATAAATGATGCTCTAATAATTGATCCATAGATATAACCCTCGGCTAGATTTTTTTCCGACCTGACGTGGTTCCACTGGGCTGCTGGGATGATTTCCTTGATATCTTGGATTCTATTAGCAACGAAAGGCTTCCACCTGGAATGATCACCATGAATCAACCAAGAACCAACATTGAATATGTTATGTTATCATTCTTACCAAGTGTTAGGTAATAAGGTTAGTAATTTGTTTAAAATCATTACGCATCTGAATCCATTCTTGTATGATTTCGGGGGCAGTGTTTCGTCCCGTGCTGCATTCAGAGACCATGATTTTTGGAATAAAAGTTTTTCCTTGATAGTTATAGGCGATATCCAGCCTGTAGGATCAAATAATTTTGATATATTTGATAAAAGCTTTCTTTTGTGTCATAACAGTCATTTTACATGACTCGAAAATATTAAAAGTGAAGGAGCCTGTGGAAGGATGTCATTTTAAACCTTAAGTCTTTCGTGATTCTGAGCATCTGAATTCGAACCGGTTTTTCAACTAGTCGCATGATAAGTCTTTAATAAGTTCATCTGTATTACTTGACCATTTACGTATATTCATATCAGCTCCACGTAATATTTTATTAAGCTGATTTTGTATTTCTTTCGCTTGTTTGACCGAGCTATCGCCTTCTAAATAATCATCTTAATAGAACTTACTTAACAAGACTAATGAGCCAAACGGCGACCATGGTGTGGCAAATAGCAGGTAGGCATTTCGCTGTCTGAAGCTTAAACCATTTATCCTAAGGTTTGATATTCTGCCATAATTTTTTATATTTGTTCGAAAAAATGCCATTTTACGTTCTAATTGATAAAATTGGGCTAGCGCTTTTGGCTTAGCAGAACCAAGGTACTTTTCGAAACCCGGTTTCATGAAACCATACTCATGGATAAATCTACTTCATTATTCTCGAGGATCTCGAGGATATTCTCGAGGCGTTTGGCTGTTGACTGATAGAAGTCTTCGCAGTATTGCTCCCCAATAGTCATATTAGAAGGGGTCGTGATATCTTCTAAATCCCAATATGTTGATAACTCCGACGAATAACTTATAACATTTAACGGTTTTCACGTTGCCAGGCAAAATCCAGTCCAATATGGTTTTTTGAGCGATAGGTGACTGATATGGTCCTTTGATGAGACTGCTCATTATGATTTTAGATTATAATACGCTGGCATCCAAAAGTAAATCAATAGGTTGCGAGAGATTATAATCGGGATGGTGGTGGAGACAAGCGCTTTTTAAACGAACTGTTAAGCAAATTGTTAATAACTTTTAATTAAACTAAAGCTTACAATGTAAAATGATAATCGCCATAAATCAAATAACATTCTAACCTAACCATGCCTTTACTTTGCGCCGTTGCCATTTCGTGATACTGACGCGTGGTATTTCTTACGCTGTAATCCGAGTATTTGAGCTGCATTTTCTAATATTAAGGATATCTGTGATGTATGTACCATCGCGTGATAATATTTTTAGCAATACTGTAGTAAGTGATATTTTCTCATCATCCCCTGCTACATGATTTATGCTGTGTTGCTTAATATTATGTTTGTTATCTGCCTGCGGAGTGGAGTGAGAGGGCTGGGTAGAGTTAAAATTGGAAATAGTGGACACGCTAGTCAAAAATGCCTCGCGTAATAGTGAATTATGTAGGCCATTGCAAACTTTGCATCTTTTATTGGAAATACACGGATTGTCGTATTGCTTACACAAACTACTGTGCGTATTACCAAGAGTTTTCTTCCTCATACCACTTCTCTGTGGAATTGTTCACCACCGGAGATTTTTCCGGACCTTCAAGAAAGAAGCTTACTCCTTTCTAAAGGGCCGGCAACGCACCTGCAATTCCCCTGGTGTTGCGGTTGTTCATCGGCGGCGGTAGTCACTTACCATTAGGTGATCCGCATGCTCGTTTGCCCCCTCTTCTATAAAAAAAAAAACAATTTTTACACTTTATGTTTAGCAATAGACTTTAACTTAGCTTCAGGTGACAAAGCGGTAAATTTTCTACACTGAAAGAGGTCATGATTATTATAATTGCATATTGGACATTTTCCAGTAGGAATATGATAAGTTTTATTCTAATATTTTTCTCCTTAATTATTCTTAGTCGCAGAATTTGATGATTATGATGATAATCTAAAATTTGCGATTGGTTTCAAATATGGTAGAATACTCTCCGCTCTTTCTTATGCATTGATTTCAGAGCGGTGAACTTCTCCTTAAAGCTGATAAATTCACCAAGTTCCGGTAATTCCATGGAGCCTTTCGTGCTTCTTCATAATTATTTTAGGTTTCTGGGTCCAGCTTCTTTGCTAATAGATGGACAAGCAAAGGATCCCAAGTATTTGTATCAATCCATAAGTTATGAATAGCGTGAATACATTCTACCGAAGTGTCATGTAACTGCTTAATTTCATAGCATATGATTTCAACTTGATTATTAATAATTTAATATTGAAAATTTGTACACACGACTTATATATAAATTATTAAGAATAACTGAAAAACTTTTGATCGTACCTTGATCAAATATATATGGACTACATGAGACGCACCAGCTTTCAAATGAAAAAAGAACATCGAAATCGGATCACGCAGAAAAAAGTTATGAAGTAACACACAAAAAAAAGAACATACAGTCGAATTGAGTATCTCCTCCTTTTTGAAGTCGGTAGAAAATTGCAAATATAAATAAAATGTAAAAAAAAAGAAAAGTCACAAGCTCTGTTTTTGTAAGCAATTTGTAAAAAGTCTATAGAAAACAGATGAGAGTTTGTAGCGAAAAATAAAATATGTTTTAATTGTTTAGGCGTCAATCATACAGTATACGACTGTAAAAAGCAGAATGTCTGTAGAGTTTGCAAAAAGCGAATATAGAACCAAATGCAGAGAATAAAGGCCAAGATTCTACAATTAAGTCCACTATCGATAACACTAGTTCTCCAATAAGAGAGAATTAGATAGTTGCATGCTGATCTATGGGCAAAGTGTTAAAACCCAGACAGGTTTTATTAGCCACTGCGTTAATAAAAGCCGAGTCCAAGATGGGAGAATTTCAAACAGTTAGAGCCCTACTTGATCAAGGATCACTGTCCAATTTCTTAAGCTTAAGAAAATTCCAGTCCGAGGTCACGTTTCAGGTTTAAGAGACATTATAATCGTCGTTTCAGGTTAAGGTTTAGGATATATTATAACAATAAGTCAATCATTGCTAATTATATGGTAAATCTGAATATTAAGTCCACGGTTGATCTTGATTTTCAACTTCAAATAAATTTTACGTTTTGAGGAGATTGCTTACTACATACTTCATTAATTTTTTTGATTCAGTTCATGGATTCGATTGATATCAACGGTCTATGTCTAGCAGATCCTTATTTTAAAAACCCAATAAAATAGATATTTTGGGCGCAGACGCTTACTGCTGCAAAACCGCCACGAAGATTCGTGGAGTTTTCAACGCTCTGAGCAAAATAAAAGGAGTTTCACTCAATGACACTTCAATGGTTGGACCAATGCTGCACGCAGACTTAAGAAACACAGTTGGAGTATACGCTATTGGTATTATGGCGGATATAAATAAAATGTTCCAGAGGATACTTGGCAAGAAAGCCCTGAAAAACCACTTAGGATTATGAGTTGGTAACGGTGACCTTTGGAACAGCTTGTGCAACCATATCAAGTAGTTAGGATCACTCCATCAGATTGCATACGACGAAGTAGATAAGTACCCGCTTGCAGCAGATAGAGTTTTAAATTCTTTTATATGGACGTTTTAATGATGAGAAGTAATAGCGTCGAAAAGGTGTGAAATCTGTAAAAATGGTAGATTTAGTAGGAAAAGGAGGATGCGCTTTGCAGAAGTGGAACAGTAACAATCAGCAACTATTATATAGAATAAGTATAATATTTACAAATGAAGTAGTCCATTAATAAACATAAAAATGAGTACACAGAGAATAAGGACAAAGAGGATATAGGAGTTAAGGAAAAGGTAAAGGGTTTTTCAATAAGGGTGGGTAGATGTTGAATTGAAATAAAACAAGCTGTGTCTGAGGTATTCACAAAATTTTTTATTTGAAATGCCCACATGTGCCATTAAGTGGAATACATCGAAAGATACGACTTAGCCACCAGAGCCGGGGTCCGCTACCCCTGTTCTGACGACCGTTAGATAACTCATCCATGTGTACTGTAAACTGTCCTAGTATACGTCACTGTCGTTACGCAAGTAACGATGTAGTGTAATAAAATTCACCCATTTTTAGCCCTGAATCCGATAAAGCTGTAAATCCAAAGGGCTAACAGCACAAACATCATCAGAAACCGGTATATACACTATAATAAACCAGATTAGATCATACACTGTTGTGGTTTGTTTTATTTACCATCAACCCTTCTAGTGTATCAGTATGACAGCAGAACAACTAGTGTAGCTGGCAAACAAAAGGTGTCATGCAAACAGTCTCGCAGTGTCTCTTGGTGTTGTATAGAGTGTTTTCTAGCAATGTTCTAGAATCTTCTCTGCCTCACCCCTCTGGCCATCATTTTTTATTTTATAGGAAATCTTTAATGTACATATATTTTCCTTATATCTAAGTCTTAGCTTACATTATGCTACTTACATTAATACATACGTGCGCACTCGGCTCTGCTCGGTTAAGGATGGACAGCTAACATTCAGGAGCGCTCTTTAAATACTACCTTGCTCCTTGCTTTACTACTATATCACTGCGTCTATATCACTGGGGTCACGCGCGCTAGCATGTCCGCGTGACGCAAATTATGCCAATTATGTAATTTATGCCAAACGAAAGTGAAAATAAGTATTAGTTTACCAATAACTGTCAAAAAAAAAACGATTACTTCACCCATTCATAATTTATGTATTAGTAGTCTACATTTTTTCACAAGTAGTTACAATACACTCGCAAAAAATATCGCTCTCCATCATAATTATTTTACATATATTTTTAATGTAATTGGTTGTTAAGATGTCAACGAGGCCGCTCATAACTATCAGCTCACAGCTGTAGGTAAACATACTCTTAAAGTTAAATTGAGTCGCACTAAATACAACATCAAACCCTGGATTACTCCCGAGCCGATGAAATGTATGCGGCACACATTTACACAGTCAGGTTCGTGTTAATCCCAATTACATCACGACGACCTACAAACTTTATCGCAACTTTTGTAATGACTCACCGACTCAAGGCTGAGCATGAGAATGGAGAGCTAAAACGTCACAAGCGGAGCTCTAAAAAACTTTGGCAGGTTATAAAAAACGTTTGCGAGGTCTAGAATAGCAGCCCCATCTAGAAAAGCAGCCGGAGGCTGTACATTGTCTGTTCTATTCCTCTCAAAACTTAAGTACCACATTATTGTCATTATGCGCGTGCAACAACCAATTGTTCTATGATCAGAAAGAAAAGCCAACGGTCAAGTTAAATAAACTATCTATCCAAAAAAAAACAGCTACAATGCCAAATGCGCATGCCGCATGACAAGTTCAAACTCGAAGTTACCAAGTCTCTTTCAGAATATGCAATGATCAATAACCATACAGCCTATTCAGTTGTGTAAGATTATATTCAATTTTTTTTTTAGTTTAATAACATAGCCTATTCAATCGTTTTCTAAATATATTATTTTATTCAATATTAATCACTACAAATTCGCGTCAATGTTTCAATATTATGATATTTTTTTTGATAATGAAGGCCATTTTATTATAAAAATTGCCTTCATTATCTATTGCCATAGACAAAATACAGAAAAATATTTAAAACGTTTGCTATATAAAAAAACATTAGCTTTCATTTTTCAGTTTAAAAAAATGTTTTTATGATTGTCCTAAGTACTACAGAAATAAAAACTACTTATTTATGCTTATAATTTATAGTTTTAATACCTACATATTTTTGTATAACTGTTACGAACGATGTCAAGCACCCAATTTCATACATCTCCTTTTGGTGAAATCAGTCCATGATTGCTGATGTCATCATTATGTGTCACCTCCACAGAAATGGGCTTAAGATGTATCCTTGTAAAGATAACATCAATTAGAGTACTCGTAGTAGAAGTGATCCGTGTAAGCTGTTTAGGCTAAGTAAGTTAGTAAGTGTAGGCTGTTTCAAGATTTGATGGAGATTAAATTAAATGATTCCTTATATTTATGCGAACACTACACATAGAATAAAATTGTGTTTACTGATTTTATCGCGTTTAACTTACTTTTATTAATTCCCGATATTTCGGGTGGTTTACAGCTACCCACGGTCACTGGCAGCACTGAGATGTTAAAGTACCGATGTCATAGTTAGCCCGGCTACCTTCAGTTTTTGAATATAAATTTTTGTTTTGATCTAAGCAGAATGAGCTTACTGTATCTTGAAGCCTTGCAGTGATATGCTTGGGTTTGGATTTAATTTTGTTAACTATAGGATCCCAAGCAGATGCCAGCAACAATCCATCTTCTCTATTGAAATTAGGATGTTTTTTTTTTCAATAGCCTAAAATCCGTAAACATAGTTTTATTCAATGAGATTAAATTTTTTAGCCATGGTCTTGAAAAAATTAGGCGTATATAGAAGGATGTCGTTGCTTAGACAATTAATATTCAGATCAATAAATAGAAATAATTGATCGTATTGTACTATAAAGAAGAGATGGACTCGTGCAAACAGTCTATAACTGAATCAACACTCACTGATTCAAGATGATGCGCCGAACCGAATACAGTAGTCTCTCTACCAATTTTAACATTAAAACATATCTGTTTAATGTTAAATGTATATATAAATAATTATCATAAATTCCCAATGGGGTGATCTAAGTGCTTTGCACGTAAATTAGATTTCATAAGAACCAACATTACAACCACGACCAAAACGAGGGTTGTGCCAGAAATTGAATATAAATCAGTATTTGATCGATACTAAAGCCAAGTCTCAGTAAGACATAATATATAAGGATCGTTTATTTGCATACTTTGATTAACTTCGAACGATCATAAAAGATCAAATGCAAAATACTTTCTTTGTCTTCTTTTATTCATGACATAACAAAGTTTTTTCAAGTTTAACTTAAACCAACTGAACACAAAAAGAAAATAAATAAATAACTAAAAGATATAATTGAATTAGATTCACTAAGCAATTAGTATTTTTAATGAGCACGGGTGAGAGCACCTTAAACTTTATGAGCGTACTCATTTCCTCTTCTGACCCAAATAAACTTATAAGATTTCTCCTTACTAACTTTTCTAGTCTTTCTAAATAATGCTTTACAATCAGGAGAGATGTTCAGAGACATATATTTTGTTGGTAGCACCATTAATATTTAGGTGTGTTAACTTTGACACTTTTGGTTTTATTAAACTT
Source organism: Parnassius orleans (assembly GCA_029286625.1). NCBI lineage: Eukaryota > Metazoa > Arthropoda > Insecta > Lepidoptera > Papilionidae > Parnassius > Parnassius orleans. The sequence goes on along the minus strand of JAGSMP010000428.1, from coordinate 339,245 downwards.
ATAAACGGCTTCAAAACTACGGTCACAAATACGCAGCGACGTCAGTGTCGCTCATACGGAGCGGGGCTTGCTCCAAGATTGGTCCATCTTAGCCACACGATGATAGGCACGAATGGCTTAAATTAAAAAATGTAAGCTTATTTTCTACCGACTTCAAAAAGGAGACAGTACTCAATTCGACTGTAATTTTTTTTTTATGTGTGTTACCTCATAACTTTTTACTGGGTGAACCGATTTCAATTATTTTTTTTATTTGAAAGCTGATGCTTCACATGTGATTCCATATAAATGTGATCAAGGTTTGACCAATACTTTTTGAGTTATTCTTAATAATTTAAATTGAAGTTGGTTGTACAATTTTTTTAATTTTTAATTATATAAGATAGAAAATTGCGAAAGAAGTGACAAGTGGCTAGCCCATCGACTTTAGAATCGCAAACCCAATATTCCGTTATCTTTTACGACATGCTAGACAAGTAACACATTTCTCATATTCATTTATACACATAAATGTGGCATAAGTCCCAGAGCAAGATTGGACTAAAACAGGTTCTTATCGAACACGAAATGTCTCTTATAATTAATTAAATGTTTGTTTGTATTTTTATTAACAGAGGAATACGATAAGGGTTATTTGTGGTCCAATGGAAGTCAATCCAGTGAGATCTTAAATGCAATGCAAAACGTTGACGCCATCGTCGTATTTGAGGTAAATGTAGTTTTCAAACAATCAGCTACACCACCGTTTATTTATTCCGTAATCAGTAGTAGGTTTTTACCATTTACCACGTGATCGGAGTTAAAGAAAACCTGCATGTCTGAAAAATTAAGAAAATCAAATCGAAGACATCTAAAGTCCGCCAACACGCATTAGGGCAGCGCGGTGGACAGTTTTTTACCCTAAAACCCTCAGAAATGAGAGAAGGCCTAGCAGTGGGACGTCTATAGGCTGTAACTTTACTAATAAAAAACGGTCACTCGTAGGACTGCACGACAGAAGTGAAAACTTCTTAGTTTCACAAACATATATATACACATATATATGTATATATTATGTATCTGAGCGTGATGGGCACGCGAGTTCAGTGCTTTTTTTCCCATCTCAAAAGAGCTAAATATTATAAACATACACACACATCTTTATATATATATCTAAACGTGATGGTCACGCGAGTTCAGTGCGTTTCCCCATCCCAAAAGTGCCAAATGTGCCTACAGAAGTTTTCACTTCAAAAAGTTTACTAAATGCAATGTATATCTTCTCACATTAACAGTCCGTATAAGTCCAAAGTCAAAGTTAGATATTTTTACTACAAAATGGTTTTTATAACTCACTTTTCAAAGTCGAAAGGTACGTGCAATCGTAGCGTTAACAAGTCCGTACTGCGGGGAGACCTTGTGAAAAGAAGAGGCAAGATACTCTCACAAGTAGGCTATTGTTCTCAAAGCATAAAATAAATTATCATTGGGTATTCCTGAGGGCTCGATTCTCGGCCCATTCCTGTTCGTAATCCGTACTAATGACTTACCTTATCTTGTAGGAACAATCACTTCATAGTATTATTATTTGGGCATTCCTATACATATTTTGTTGTCTTATTTTCTAAAATTTCAAAAAATATAATATTTTATACAAAATGATATAATTTAGGATCTGAATGTCTTAAATAACTAAAATTTATATAAGTCTATAAATAAATAATCAGTGAAAGATATAAATATTTGGCTTTTAGTGTTATAAGTCGGAATAAATCGATCCATTGAGAAACGAAATGTTTTTTTTTTGTAAATATTATAAATAAAACGCAATATATGAACATTTTATAATTTGTTTTTTAAGATATCTGGCATATTTCAAAATTAGATAAATAATACTAGAGAACACAAAATATTCACGATTGTAATTCCTATGAATTACATTACTAATTGTATCACAAAATTTCAATCCTTTTACAGCTTCCATTAACCATAATTTTAGCGGGAAATCTAAGTAATGATTAAATAAAACGTTATCTTAAATTTATAAACCAAAACCATGACACTTGCTTTCTTTGTGCAACAAAAAAATAGTGACTACAATGAAACCAATTTTGTTTTGAACTCAGAGGACCGTAACAAAACAGGAAGGCTGTGTACATCTTGAATACCACAATGGAAATCTAACTTTATAACAGATAGACACTGCTCAAATAATTTATTTTAATCAAATCAGTCATTATCTCATAATTACGAAATCAATTATTATAGCTACAAAATTAACTTACAATTTAAAAAAATACCAGAAACAGAAACTTTTTTATTCAATATAGATTATAAATAATACTTATTGAAAGTCTTTCTTTTGTTTAATTACTACTGGTTCCAAAAAACAACCTCTGTCCTGGGAAGAACCAGCAAGAAACCCAGCGGGACTTTTTTTTAAAAATAACAGCTTACAATCATGTATGTTACACAATAAACCACACAAAACAAATTAGAAATAGCTTGGTAGCGAACACCTCATTCCCAGGGGTTATTATCATCCATAAATTCCTTAATATTATAATAACCCCTTTTATACAAACTATGTTTAATAAAGTTTTTGAATTTTGAGCAGGTCAAGTTTTGTATATTTTCTGGGATTTTGTTGTAAAAGCGTATACATCGCCCCAAGAATGAATTACTGACTCGGTGGAGTCGAGTAACTGGTACTACTAGCTTGTGTTTGTTCCTAGTTTTACAGAATGAATATCACTTATTTTTGTATAACTACTTTTATTTTTGTGTACGTACATTATATTTTCATAAATGTATTGAGAGGCCAAAGTTAATATATTAATTTCCTTAAATTTTGTCGAAGCGACTCTTTAGGTTTTAAACCATAGATTGCTCTTATGGCCCTTTCAAAAACAAATATAATTACAGTGTCAGCTGCGTGTCCCCATAGCAAAATACCATACGACATTATGCTATGGAAATAGCTAAAGTAAACAAATCTAGCTGTTTCCACACTGGTAAGATTTTTAATCTTTTTTACAGCATATGCTGCAGAACTAAATCTGCTTGCTAACTTTGATATATGAGAGCTCCATTGAAGCTTCGTCTAGTGTTATTCCAAGAAAAATGGTGGTATCGACAAGACTCATTTCCTCCCCATTTAAAATTACATTAGTATTTAATTGTCTGACATTCGGAGTCATGAACTTCATACATTTCGTTTTAGTGCTATTTAAATGCAAGTTATTAACATTAAACCAATTTACTAATTTAGATATAGCATTATTTACTTCGTCATATTTTAATAATTGTCGTTTTAATTCGAAAATTAATGAAGTGTCATCAGCAAATAATACTATATTATGGTTATCCCCTACTATCTAAGGTAAGTCATTAGTATATACAAGAAACAGAAAGGGGCCGAGAATTGAGCCTTGAGGCACGCCCATTTGTACTATCGACCCGGAAGAGCTCATACTATTAATGACATTTTTTTGCGTTCTGTTACTTAAATATGAAACAATTAATTTAAGAGCATTACTTCTTACACCGTAGTGTTGTAGTTTCCTGATTAATGTTTCATGGTGAACACAGGCTTTGTATAGGTCACAGAATATACCCAAAGCATCCTGTGAATTCTCCCATGCATTGAAAATATATGTAATCAGCTCAACACCAGCATCAGTTGTCGAGCGACCCCTTGTGAAACCGAATTGATTTTTATGAAGTAAATTATTAATTAACATTAAAAAAAATTACATTTGATCAAGAATAATTTTTTCAAAAATTTTACTTAGTATTGGCAGTACAGAAATGGGTCTAAAATTGGCGGGGTCTAATGTACTACCAGATTTAAACAAAGGTATTACTTTACTATGCTTCATCAAATTAGGAAACACACCATATTCGATACTAGTATTAAAAATAATAGCTAGTTGAGGTGCGATTATATCGATTATAGACGCAATAACTTTAACGGAACTCCCCCGCAGATCCGCAGTTTTCTTAATATCAATAGTTTTCAAATATTTTACAATATCTTTTGATGATATTTTATGAAATGTAAAATTCTTTGTACACGCATTTACATTTTGTTTAAGTAATGATTCGGCGACGGCAGGAGAAGAATTCAGTGACTTAGTGGTTAAGATCGGAATATCCGTAAAATATTTCTCAAAAACCATTGCAACATCCTGATCTGATTCCGTTAATTTGTTGTTAAAATTTAACCGGTAGTTTGAATTGCGAGAGTTGACCTTACCAGTTTCACTATTAATTATACTCCACGTCATTTTAATTTTATTAGAAGCCGTCTTAATTTTGTTGCTCAAATGCAAAGACTTGGCTTTGGAGCACACTCCTTTAAATATTTTGAATATTTTTACATATTCCCAATTCGACGATAGGTTATATGACCTTTCATGGTAAAGTTCATATAACCTTTGTCTTCTTATGGACCCTACTGTCGCCCATTCATTGAAAGTTCCGACTGTTCAAGGAGAACGTTTTAGAAGTAAAAATATTATCAAATTGATTGCAAATAAGTTTAAAAACTGTTCCATACAAAAGTTAGGATCATTTTGGTATGAAAGTGATGGAAGTTTCTTCACTATGTTACTTCTAAACTCTCCAAGCGACGCATTTACAGGAACAAACACAATTTTCTCATCTACTTGCTTTTGTGAACATAAGGTAACGAAACTAACTGTCCACAGTGATCAGAACTCAATTTTTGAATTATACATTTATGCAACGTCTTAACATTTGTAAAAATGTTATCTATACATGTTGCACTACATTCAGTAATACGCGTTGGCTCAAAAAATAAATTAAAAAGACCATATGATTTAAACAATGATCTAAATTTAATATTGGTGGAGAAAGCTTCTAGGAGATTGATATTAAAGTCTCCACATATTACAACAGATTTATTCTGTTTATTAAGCTTAACAAAATCTTCCTCCATAATTTTTTCAAAAGTATTGTATATAGAACATGGGAGTCTGTAGATGCTCACAACAATGAGGTGCTCAAACTCAACACATGCCATTTCTACAGTTCGCTCAACAGAGAGGCTCACAATATCTTTACGTTCTTTACATGATAATAATTTACTAGCTAATATTAACGAGCCACCTCTTAAAACCGTTTCTCTATTGAACGAACTGACCACCTGGTGATTACTGAAATTAAACATTATATTATAAGCTTTTAACCAATGTTCAGTAATACATAAAATATGAATATTGTTGCTATTTAAGAACAATTCAATTTCTAGCTCTTTGCCTATCATGCCTTGTATATTCTGATGCACCAGTGTAAACAATTTTATTATCACTCTGTGAGTCATACAATTAAGTTTTTGTAAGCTTCATTCTAAATTATTATAACTGCTAGAGATTACCTCTATTGTCTCATTTTCTAATTTAAATCACTTGGAACTGATTCCAAATAATATATTAAGTCATTACACTGCTCAAAAGAAGCAGATGTCGGTGTAGCCAAGTCCTTGGCGGAGTTAACATATAAACAATAAGATAGCACATTTGCTATCTGTCTTAAGTTATATTTGGATAGGTAATACCTATCTCTAGTCAAAAATTTCTTAATGTAATTATTTGTCTATTAAATTAATTATATTATTATAATTATGACAATTAGATGTCAAGTTTAAATTGTTATTAAATGAAAAGTTATTCATTAATAAATTTAAATTGTATCTTATTTTATTTTCCTGTGGCCAACCCTGTATGTAAGGCAATGTAAACAAGATAATTTTATGTATATTTAAAGTATTTAGATGATCAATATATTTTAATAATTGAGTTTTGTTTACATTTCTTCTCCCAACAAGAATTATTAATGTGCTATTAGGGCAAAACTTACTAGTTAAAACTTTATTCATTATATGACTAAAGGATGCTCCAGGCATACAACAATTACTAACCTGATGTCCTTTTAAACAGTTATTTAACATCATGCCCAAATTTTTGCCTATGTCATCACAATACACAATAACTTTATTTTTATTAATATTTAAATTAATTTTTAAGTTAATATTCTTTGTTATTGCACTGTCATAGAGTGTAGGTGAAAATAATGAGTCCTTACTGTTATCATTATTATTTACACATATTGTCCCCGATGAACCTGGTATGGAACACTGATACTCACTCTGATGTTTAATTAAGGAGTCAAAGCGCTCCTCATTATACTTACATGACTTTACCAGATCATTCATGGCCAATATGTGTTCTTTTATCTCATCCTGAGCCGATGCATACTTATTTGATATAATTTGTAGGGAGTTTTTAAGTGATAAAATTGTTGAATTTAGACACTCTATATCATTCTCATAACGGTTATTCATATTTTCCACCTCAATTGAATATAATTTAAGTTTATTAATTAATTCTTGCTTTTCTTTACATACATTTATATAATTTTTGACATTAATTTTAGTTTTAATTAACTTTTGTACTTTCCTAATATATTTATTAATTTTAATGTATTTCTTTAATTTTCTTCTAGTGCAGGTAATCCTTGCTGCTGTTCTTGATGTGACATAATCATCACCAGTCAAATCGATTGTTGTGGAGGGTTGCAATGCTTTAGAAGATTCACATTCTATGAGCTCATTGAACAGACTTTGAGTTTGGGACGCTTTCAAGTTATCTATGTATTGTTTTAATTGCACAATCTGCTCATTAGCCTCACTTAACTGTCTGCAATGCAGCAATTAATCTGAGGATTCCTCATATTCCTTGCTGCATTGGTCAAACTCATAGACTGTTCTCTGAAGTTGATCCTTTTCTTTTAAAACAAAAGTATATTCTTTATGCAACTTAACCATATCACTTTTTAGCTCAGTATTTTTAGCAATTATATTTATTATTTCCTTTTCGTTGTCATCCCTTTCTTTACACAACATCTCACACTGCTCCTTTGACGCCTTAAGTTTTGAAGCGCCATTTGAAGTTGGTTCTCCAACTTCAAATGGCGCTTGGTTTTGGCGTTGCGTGTATTCATTTTACTATTAAGTTTAAATAGCAAAAGAAAACAAAGAAAGAAAACCGAAGAAGCAGAGTAAGCAAATGTCCAGATCTATGGGTTTATTTACAGATCTCAAATTAAATTATCATGTAAATAATTCAAAATGTAATCCAGAACAACACTTACTTAAAAGGTAAATCTTAAAATGTTAAAGGGATAACAAGAATAACACTTACAGTAAGTTTAAACGATGTTCGTTACAGCTGTCACTTTTGGTTAGAACACTAAACACAATTTAATTAAAATACTTATGACTTTTACTTATTTTACAAATACAAATAAGTCGTATTTAACAACTGTAACTTAAAATTGAGGTGGATATTATCAATTTACAATTTTAAGTTTTATAAAATAGTTGGGAGCAAGTATTTTACAACAAGTCACCGGGGTTGCCACAGCAAAAAAAAAACCTTTGTATCAGTCGATTTTTCAGTAATAATCTTTAAAATTTGAACAATAAACTTGTTCACTTCTGCTATAGTTTTTAATCCGTGGTAAAGCCACGCTGCAGCTATATTATGGTTATAGCACGAATGGGTTGGCTCGACCGAGGAAGAGCAACGCTCTTACAGAATACCGGCGTAAAATAGCAGCTTAATACTGCTGTATTTCGAATGGTGAGTGTAGAGAACTGGAAACCCTTATCACTGGAAATGAGGCATTCCAATTTAGTCCTAGGGTTTAAGTTTAAGTTTTGATTCTAAATTGAAGAAGATATAGATGCATATGGGTCACAGCATCCATGTACCATCAGGTGGACTGTGAGCTGGTTTGTCAACCATATTCTATAAAGAAATAGTTATTTATATATTTATTTTATGAAATTCCGCTTCAGTGTTTTAAATTGTATTTTTTAACCGACTTCAAATTTCTTAATTCGACTAAGTTTTTTTATGTTTTTACATAATTAATAAATAAAATTAAATAAAAGTAAATCAATCTTTATGATTCTTGTTTTTTTTTTCATTAGGCTATATTCCGAAAGGATTCCTCATTTCAATTTAAAAAAAAATGACTCTTAAAGGAGGAATAATAGGATACAATGTTTTGATTTAACTATTTAGACATCATTCTAGTTACCTTGAGTTTTTTTTGATATTTCTTAGTCCATTCAGAAAGGTCAAATAATTTAAAAAAAAGGATACTAACTTTAAAATTAATAAATAAATTATTTTCTTCCCAAGTATTTTGAAGTTGATTTTTGCTTTTTTTTTAATCTTTATTTATTACGTTTTGCATTTGGTGAATTTCTAGAAGGACACTTAATTTATAAAAATCGTTCAAGCGGTCGGGCTGTAGAGCGCGCATGTGAAACCAACATATTATTGTATAGTTAAAAAAAACAACGTAAATCTTGCGCAGTCGGGTAAAATTAATTCTGTACTTATAACGATTTTGCTTTCATAGAATTTAACATTAAAATATTGATTCGTTTTGGCACATGCTTCTCTGTCCAATTGATTATTTATGAAATAGGTATATTAATTAACAAAATAGTTGTTAAATTACTGTATAAAACATGCACTTACATTCGAAAATTCCGTCAGTCAGTGGAAAATAAAAAATATGAAACCTTTGACGAGTCCTTCCAACTATATCAGATGTGAGTAGGCAACTGAATTTTTCTTCGTAATCGGGAATCGATGTGGGTGTCATTAGGTCACGGAGTCCACTTACCAAATAAACGCGGACTGTTATCTCACTTGTCAGTCTAATATTGTTAAAAAGAATTAGTGATTTTAATAAACAATTTTTTTATAGAATTTGCAAGGAAATATTTTACCAGACGAACTAAACTACACAGTACACGTGAAACAACCAGCAAATATATCAAGACGAAAATTATATTCGCATCCCAGCGCTTCGATTGGTAATGTATATTTTTTTACTTATTTACTGGCAAGGCACAACAATAAACTATTATATTATGTTTGAATATACATACGTATTCTTCGTATATAACTGCATCGGTCATATAAATGCATTAGTGTATAAACTTGATTGTGAATGTGGGCTCTCTTATATAGGGTAAATAAAAAATCTATAAAAAACATTGAAGTAATATAGAGGCGTTTGTTTGCAACACGTGTTCTCTAACTCAATTAGTCTGTGGCAGGCGCTTGGTCCAATGTGACACAATTCAGGGCTTAGTTAAATTTTAAGAAAATATGAAGGCGTACGCCTTCGTTCGAACGGACGTGCTGTGTAAACCACTAGAGAGAAAAAATTAAGGCCAATAAGATACTTTTTACACTTAAGTTCCATGTACTATCGATAAAATACACGAAATTTAATTATTTTTATCTATTGTCACTCGTAGCGACATCATACCGTGCTTGCGATCATGTTTCGTTAAAATTATAGATAAAGGGGGCATACAAAAACAAATTGCCAATCGTAGATCTGATGTTTACATCGATAAATCAAGAACAAAGTAACAAAATTTATTTATATGGATATTACATCGTAATTGCAAGGGACGTCCTTGATAAACCGCTCAAAAAAGTTTCATATTTTACTTAATTCGTGTTTTCTGATATAATATGGAAATATGGGTTTATACAAAAAAAAAATCTTGATAGAAAAAAAAATCGATTTATTGAATAAAATGCATTTGGCGCTTACTATATCTTTATTCCATTCAATAAATTCCCGTTTATCTCACGTCACGCGAGACTTCAAATATGTTTTGTTTCATGTATCAGTCGCAATCGTTCCGTTGAGACGGGAAGACTGTGTTTCTGTGCACCGTGACCGCACAAAAAAAATATTGTATTGTATATATACGTTGTACATAAATAGGTCGATAGGAATATGGCAATCAACAAAGCGCAATAACAAAATTGTCGCATTTATGTATTTTTCTTACAGTAGACTTGCCTAGAAATATCGATTCATACTTCTTAGAAAGTATATTCCTTGCTTACTACTAAACTGAACCGCTATCGTCATCAGCGCGTAATAATAGCAAAATAATGTTTTGTCTGCTATTAATCGCTAAATTACAAAAAAAAAACGCAATTATTTATACTTCGGAAGGAAATTAATAAGCAAGGACGAACAATAAACTTAATTTCAAATTTGAAAAACTATGCAAAAACAACGAATTTATAATAAACGAACTGACAAATTAACGAAAAGAATTTAATAATATCAATGTCAAAATTCATAAAGTACATAAATAATTAATTACTTACTTCGTCATATATTAGTAATTAATGAAATATCATCAGCAAATAATACTGTTAGAAATAATTCTCAAAATTATTTAAATAAAAGAATATTACTCCGTGACAGACTTTATTTACTATTAGAAATTCTTCTGGAGGTTAATTGTTAAAATAATAAAGGTGTGAGAGCGGATGTTGAACTAGCAATTAATCATTAGTAGCAATAAAACAGCGTACTGCTCTATACATTCAGTATAGAGCGATACAGTTCAACAGACCGTATATGTCCCCGTCACAATCACACACTGGTGTTACGTGAAGGACATAATTACATGATAACACCAAAGTATGCAAGCCAACAGCAGCACTACCCATCTCAATATAACACAGGTCAACATCTCAGCAACCCTAACAGGCATAATAGTAATAGTGAGACTCGTAGAATTACCTACTTATCCCTCTTAGTCACCTGCGCGATACTTTATACTGCTAGAACGAGTGGGAGATTACACTTCTACCCTCATTTCTTCGTATTTTCTTTCATTTCTTTACCTTCATTCCTAACAATACTGTATCATGATTACTCCCTACTATGTAAGTTAAGCCATTAGTATATACAAGAAAAGTCAGGGGCCAAGAATTGAGCCCGAATTGAGACACGTCTATCAACCCAAAAGAACTCATACTATTAATGACAACTTTTTGCGTTCTGTTACTTTAATATGAAATAATTAATTTCAGAGCATTACTTCTTAAATCGTTGTGTTGAAATTTCTTGATTAATGTTTTATGGTGAACACAATCGAAGGCCTTGGATAGGTCACAAAATATACCCAAAGCATCCGGTGAATCTCCTATGAATTGAAGATATATTAAATCAGCTCAACCCCAGCATCAGTTGTCGAGCGACCCCTTTTGAAAACGAACTAATTTTATAAAGCAAATTATTAACATTAAAAAATAGCACTTGATCAAGAATATATTAAGTTTTGGCAGTATAAATATAGTTTTAAATTGGCGCCGTCCAATGTACTACCAGATTAAAATAAAGGTATTACCATACACCACTAAACTAGGAAAGAAACACCACCGATAACAATACGAAGATAGTGCTGCTGAGATGCTGCTCTGTATTAAACTAAGATGTGTAGTGTTGTTGTTGGTTTGCATACTTTGGTCATCATCATCATCATTGCAATCCTTCACAAGTTCACTGCTGAACATAGGCCTCCCCCAAATAATGGCACAAAACTCGGACCCGAGCCACCTGCATCCATTGACTTCCTGCATGTCTTACCAGGTCGTCACTCCATCTAGTGGGGGGATGCCCTACACTTCGCCTGCTCGTACGAGGCTGCCAATCGAGAACCTTTCTTCCCAATCTCTTCCAATCTAAAAAATATTTTTTTAATAATGTGATGGCAGTTTAGGAATATTCAATTTGCCTTCTTGAATACCTAATAATATTTAATATGTTAATATTTACTTTACATTTTATAATATCTTACAAATATCATTTTACGAAGTCACTTAACGAGAAAAATTCTTAGACCCGCTAAGTAGATGACGATGTTTTGCCGAGTTCTAACAGTTCTGAAATTACGTTGAGATCAGATATACGTTGTTCATTCATTTATTACAATCTATCTGAACATAGGCTTCCATACAGATTATGGGGGGTATTTGCCATACTTTCCACTTTTGGCAGGCAGGTTGGCAACAGCAGTTTTTTACTTTGGATCTAGTTGTTGTTGAGAAGATGCTGTTGCCCATCTCCTAGTTTCCCCCTACCGCCTTTAACCACACCCACGGGATGAATTGGGCTAGTGGATATGCTTTCAACGCCAATAGTCATTGTTATTGAATACTTATGTTATATATTTCCACTTTATCACTAAATAGATCTGAGAAAAATATTTCAAAAATATTATTTCAAGCTTAAAATATCGTGATTAATTCCAAACTTGCAAATACTTGTACAAGAAATTTCTTATGTATTTTTCATAAATCATTTCACAATTCATCTTTTTGCCTCGAAAGCACGTTATGCCGTTAATCCTGCACCTGATCTCTCTCCTGTCGTGTCGGACTTCCATTTCATCAGACTATGAGAGTGGGGGAATAAATATTGCCCCTGTGTTTGCGCACACACTAGTGAACTATGATATTGTCCTGCGCAGGTGGCAAGTCTCCGTGAAGACTGGCATTATTATTAATATTGTACTTCTTGGTCTGGTGGCTATTATTTTCAGTCAAAGTCAAAAATATATAATAAAAAGTATTTCAGACAAACTCGGAGAATCGTTCCTTCGACTACAATGGGCTATAGATTCGAGCTTCATAAAACTGAAATCAGATGATGTATTGGATCTGCAGGTATTTATTTTGTTTAATTCATTTTCGGTCAATGTATTTTATATTATATATAATCATGGTGCTTTAGTAGTTGAAGTGAATCCTCTGAGTGTCGGATATTCGTAGGATTTTCAATCCAAGTTTCAAAGGCTCAATCGCTCAAGTGGTTGTGGTTCACAGTACCCAACCTTAGAGCGTATTTAGACCAAAAAAGGTAGCAGACAAATTTTTCTTCGGACACTCGCCAAGCATGGCAACAATGGTAATATACACCCAATGAATAAAGTTACGAAGAGACGGGCCTCAGTCTCCGGCGGGCACGCTATTCCTGGCTACGATGGCAACCATGGTAACGGTAGAGCATGCTAGGTAGGGGATGCTTAGAATCTTCGGTGGAGATTCGGTTGCCACCAAAGATGACTCGACCTGGTAACATATAACGTACGCACCCTGAGGAAAATCCTAAAACTGGAAGAAGAGATGGACAAGTTGCGCTGGAATATTATAGGATTATTCGAGGTCCAAAAGAGGTGGAGGACATGGTAATCCTCGAATCCGGCAACTTGTTCTATCACCGGGAGGCGATCATCTGTCCCAAAGAGGTGTTGGATTTATTGTCCACAAGTCTCGTTAACAACGTTGTAATGATTGAGAGTGTATCGATGAGTGTGTGTATCTTACTCAGAATCACCAAACGGTATTCGCTAAAGGTCATACAGGCTTATCAACCAACCTCGGCAAATCCCAATGAGGAGGTGGAGGAAATATATGAGGTTATATCTAGAGCCATGTATTCCTCCAAAACCCACTATACGGTGTTAATGGAGACTTTAACGCAAAACAAGGCATAAGAGAGAACAGTGAGCTGAAGGTAGGCAAATTCAAAATTGGGCAACGGAACCCAAGAGGCCAGCAGCAGGCAGACTTCATGGAGAAAAAGAGACTTTTTATGATGAACTCTTTATTCCTGAAGCGGCCCCATAGGAAATGGACCTGGTCCAGCCCCGACGGTTTGACAAAAAATGAGATTGACCTCGTTATGACGACCAGACGACAACTGTTCAGTGATGTCTCAGAGATCGAGAGGGGGAAAACTGGTAGCGATCACCGATTGGTGAGAGGCACACTGAACCTAAACGTTAAGTTGGAGAGGTCTCGTCTAATGAAGTCAACGCTCCGTCTCCCTCGTGCTCTAATCCAAATTTCGAGCTGAAGCTTGCTACAAAACAGTTTTCAGTGACTAGAAGATTGCAATGCAGTGGATGATGTGAATGATAAGCTGGTAGAAACTGTCCATGCAGTCGGAGCTAAGCTCTGCAAGACCCGTAGCAGAAAACACAAAAACTCTTTGATCACACTCTTAATTTTAAAGCTGTTAGACGGAAGATGAAGCTGCAGTCTTCAGCAGACAGGCAACTGAACAGACAGATCTCAAAATGCATGCGGCGGGACTTACAAAACTTCAATACAGCTCGTATTGAAGAAGCAATTGAGTGGAACCAGAGCTTCAAAATCATTGCTAGAGATCTGTCTGCCACAAAGAGCCAATTATCGAAGCTTAAGACCGAGTGTGGCAGCGTCGTTTCGGGACACCTGAGATTTTAAGTGAGATTGAGAGGTTCTATGGGCAGCTTACACATCATCGTTGGAATCACAAGCAAGTGAGTAATGATCAAAAGCAAATCTTATCCGATACTATTCCGATGATATTCCAGACGTCAGTCTGAGCGAGATTAGAATGGCTCTCCAGCACCTTAAAACGGCAAGACCCCAAGTGAAGATGGAATTACAGCGGAGCTTCTGAAAGCGGGTGGAAAATCAGTAATTGATATCCTTCAGAAGCTCTTTAATTCCGTCCTTCATGATGGGACTACTCTGGAAGCGTGGAGCAGAAGTGCGGTGTTCTTGTTCTTTAAGAAAGGCGACAACGCTCTTGAAGAACTACAGACCGATTTCCTTCTGAGCCGCGTCTACGTTCTGTTTTCGAGAGTCATTTCGAATCGTGTTGCACCCAGACTCGACGAATTCCAGCCTCCCAAGCAAGCCGGTTTCCGAAAAGGCTTTATCACCATAGACCACATACATACCCTTCGGCAAATTGTACAGAAGTCCGAGGAAAGCCTTTGATTCCGTCGAAATTTGGGCTTTTGCTGCCGTCCCGTCAGCGGTGCCAAGTTGACTGTCGGTATATCGAAGTGCTGAAGAGATTGTACAGAAAAGCTATGATGGCTATTCGAGTACAGAACCAGAGTACGAAACCTTCACCGCTGCATTGGAAGACGTTTTCAAGCTACTAGAGTAAATCTTTCACCTTCGATTTTGCCGAAGATATAGTCCTTATGGCAGAATCGCTGGAGGACCTAAGCACTATGCTCATAGACCTCAATAGTGCCTTCCAACGTATAGGTCTTAAGATGAACATGGACAAAACAAAGATCATGTATAACATCCATGTCACACCTATGCCGGTAGTTGATGGGGGCACTAAGCTCGAAGGTGTTGACGAGTATGTTTACCTGGGACAAATAGTCCGACTAGCTAAGTCCAACTTCGACCGAGAGGTCAATTGGCGGGTTCAACTCGGCTGGGCAGCGCTCGAGAAATTACGGCGCATCTTCTCGCCAGGTATACCTCAAAACTTGAAAACGAGAGTGTACAACCAGTGCGTATTGCCAGTGATGAGCTATGGAACTGAGACGTGGTCCTTCACTGCTGGCCGTATGAGGAAGCTCAAGGTCGCTCAGCGAGCTATGAATAGCGCTATGCTATAAAAATGAGGATATCCGCAGTAGAACCAGAGTGAAAGACATAGCCTAACGGATTAGTAAACTGAAGTGGCAATGGGCCGGCCATATAGCTCGAAGAACCGTCAACCAATGGGAAAAAATATTCTCGAGTGGTGGCCTCATACCGGTGAATGAAGTGTAGGGCGTCCTCCACTAGATGGAGTGACAACCTAGTAAGATATGCAGGACGTCCATGAATGCAGGTAGCTCAGGACCGTGCTTTGTGGCATTAATTAGGGGAGGCCTATGTTCAGCAGTGGACTTTTGAAGGGCTCTAATGAATTAATGAATGAAAAATGAAATGCTGTTGCGTTTTATTCTGGAGGTACAAAATCTGTTTAGGCGTATGTAAAAAGTTATTTAAATATACCGATATCTTTGATTTCAGAAAATAACAATTAAGCAGTTCCGAAGGGCTCACGGTGTTATGTATGATCTAGCTTATGCAATATCTCATGCTTTTCACCTTTCAATACCAATATCGACACTGCTGTCCTTTCTATTAATTGTTATGCGGCTAAATGAAGAAGAATCCAGTGGTATACAGGTATCGTAATTACAAACTATACGGCACTTTTAGATTATGTATGTATGTGTTAGAATGTCGTGATGTGCAAAAACAACCCTCGTTATACTGCAGAACTCTTGTGGGTTGCAGCAAAAACATCATCGAAGTCTTTAAATGTATGTCCCTAAATTTAACTAAACATGGGCGCAATAGTGGTGTACAGCATAATATATATTAGAATTGGTAAATATTAGTCCCCGAAAGGACTAATATTTACCAATTCATATTTGCAGCGCATTTTCTTTCTACTTTATCACCCTCCTTAAAACTAATTGATGCCTTTCTCCAGCAGTGGATGTACATAAGTAAGAAACTGTACAGAGGCAAATCTTCTAAGGAGCTGTCAAAATTTTTATCTTTACAAAATTTTGAAAGAAATATTATTTTAAATGACGATTCATTTTAATAGACGCTAGTAATACATTTATTTGTATTTGTTAATCAATAATATAATACATTTATCAATAACAATATACTACGAAAGGAACTTTGTTCCTACCGAGTGTTTCACGACATTCACGCATGTTTTTTTTTACTATTCTATTGTAAAGCGCTCGTATTTCATAACAAATATAAAATCTTGCACATGTTTTAATATTGCACTACCAATATTTACAATTTTTCTTTTGACGTTAAAATATAATTCGCGAAATTTTTTCTCAAGCAATTCAACAAACACGATAAAATTGTCAGGAAGTGTTATTAAAAAACCCGATTTAACACTATCTTTATTAAAATCCTTGTAATGGCTGAAAACAGAATCTTTTCACATATTTATATTCGTTCAGATCTATTAACGTACAATGTTATTATCTCACATTTGTGGAGTTCGAGACAACATTTTCTATACAAATATCCCATAGACACATAGACTGAACCATTGTTTTTCTCGTAAATCAAATAAATAATCATTTGTTCCTACTGTTAACACAGGGGTAGTAACATTGTCAGGTTGCGGTGATGGTGAATTAAAATACGACAATCGTCTGGTTTCATAAGTAGCATATCGAAATCGTATTCACAATTAGTATTTTGAGGTTTCCTTAAGACGACATGTTGGTTCATGGTAGTTACCACCCGCCTGTCTTTTCCAAAGAAATATTTGAGACAATCTTGATCGAGACGTCTCGTAAATATAAATTAATTTAATTTCTTATGATGTTCATTCTTCATGGCTAATAATAAGGAGGCTAGTAATGTCATCACATTTTTAATTTATTAGTGGGATTAGGATTTGCCGAAAAATCGCAAGAGCACCTCCTGACATAAGTGACAGCTTTGAAAATCAAATGAACTTCTCGATGGATTAGTTGTTTCTGAATTCTTAGTAAGAGTTCATTTGATTTTCAAAGTTGTCACTTATGTCAGGATGTCCTCTTGCCTTTCTTCCGCCAATCCTAATCCCACTAATAAATTAAAATATGATCGCAGACGCTTCAAAATCCATGAATCCTTTCTATGTATCACTTCTTATTGATTTTAAGTTCCTGAAAAATGTTAGTATTTCTTCTAAAAACTCAATTTGATAACTATCGCATCGAAAAGCTCTTTTATATTTATTAGGAGATTGCAGTGTACTTGAGTTTACAAATTATTAATTTTATTTATAAAATCAGCGGTATCTCTTACGGCAACCTCGATAAGATTTAAATCTACGTAAATCATATTTACACTTTTTTATATGTCATTTGATAGGAATTATTCTATAAAAAAGAAAATTTGACATTATTGTTTTTTACACAACCCTGAGTTTGAGCACTGGCTGAGCCGGTTTAAAGCAGTTTCTCTCTGTGCGTGACGAGCCGGCAGTGCTCACGCACACACGCGCCTCTAATAGTAGTGTACTTATTACAGCGCGGTTGCATGAAGCTTTGCCTCTGTACGGTACCATTTCTTTACTCATGTGGTGGAGGTTTACTTGATTGCAACGAACTCTAAATACTGGTATAGAGATCGTTGGCTAGTTTTCTGTTACTTTTAATATATTTATAACAATACGTTAATATACTAATACTTAATTACAAATTAAAGTTAAACAATGTTTTTAAAAATTACAACTATTTTCTCTTCCCTTGAAAAACTGCCAATTTTAATCATAAAACTGTATAGTAACTGAGTAGTCATTTAAAATAATCTGAACTGTAAGATGATTTTTCACCTTAATTTTATAAAAAAGGCAATGGTGCCACATTATGGTATTACATCATGCGTTATTTTTTTAATTGTTTCATTTCAGAGGCTAACTGAAATGGCAGGAGTGTCACCTTCGATGCTTGTGATAACTCAAATCCTTAATTCATTGCCGGCCTGCCTACTTTACAGCATAGGAGGCGCTTTGAGTTATCTGAAATACTTTGAGAAGTTTGGTCGTTTACATACAAATTCTGATCCCTACATCGTATTTATTGCATTGTTTCTGCATTTCATGGCAATTACAGCAATGGCTTTCCCATGCAGCTACATTTTCAAGACGGGTGAGAAATATTGTCCAAAAATGTCCTTTTTAGACTGTCACTGATATTAACAGAATTAAGTGAAGTTTATATAACATATCGTTTCCAAGAGAGTTTTTTTATATAAACTAAAGTGAAAAACGAGCTTACAATCTACCTGATAGTAAGCAGCTACTGCAGTAAAAATAAAAAAGGGCACACTGATGACTAACATGGAATGTCTTATGGCCTTTAATTATACTAGGAACACAGTTGTGCAAGCACTGCTATTTGGCAGCAAAAATAGGTAAGAGAGTTGTACCTACGTACCCAGATGGATTCCTAGGCAGAAAAGAAGTCCTACCAGCTTGACTCCCTCGTTGGTCTAGTGGTCATAAGTGCAACTGCTGATTCTGAGGTTCCAGGTTTGAGTCTCTGGTCGGGCGATAGGAGATAGGCAGAAGGATCTTTCTAATAACAGCTCAAAGATAATATAAAACTGCAATCGTCAACCCGCCTGCTAACCGTGGCACTATGGTGAATTCCCTATGAGTCAATCTATGGGAGAGGTCTATGTTCAACAGTGGACTTTTATGGGCTGTAATGAATGAATGAATAAATGAACTACTAATGAACGATTTGTATAAAAAATCTAATATTATCATATTTTGTTTTGACAGCCAGTTTAAACTTTAAATGAAATTTATGAAATGATGTCTCATTGTTTTTCGACGACGACACAGTTTGGTGAACACAGTCAAACACTCGTCAAGCGACTATTTTTAGGAGAAATTTATTATCAGCGCGTGTCGATAGAAGTCCTTGACTCAATTTAAAATTTCATGATTGATGAAAAGCTGCATGACCAAGCTGCAGCCTCTGCGACAGACACCGAGATGGTCCCAGAAGTATTTCATTTTTCTGAATATTAGAAAGATCATTACAAAAACACTTGACGGAAGCAACGATTAGTTTAGGTCAACGAACTCTATGGTTTTTAGAAGTCGTTGGTTAAGAACTATGTACTTTATAGCTGTTGTAACTCAGGGGTTAATTTAAAATGTTAATGACGATTTTATTGATTTGATTTTACAGATGTACACACGTTGTCGCTTTCAACGTTTATTTACCTCGCTTCGTGGATTTCTTGCAATGTTGTTTCGCGCCACAATCTCTTTGTCACCTTCTTAAATGGTTTAATACCTTACATGCCGATGTTTTGGTTTACTATAGAATTTGGTGGAAGGGAAGAATCAATGAGTAAGTAAATTAATACAGTCATATAAAACTAGTGAAGCTTACCACAACAAAAAAGGAATTCTTTTTGTCTAGGGGCCCGTCTGCATTGGCAAAACTCTCTTACCCATTGCTTTTGCCAAGCAAGAGTGGTGCACCCACTGCTATGTTCCGGTTTGAATAGAGCGAGTATAATATCAGGAATAGTAAAGCATCTGTGGTGTGCTTGTTTGAAATTGTCTGCTAGCGGCCGTAAGTTGCAGTAGTCACTTACCCATCATCGCTATGAGGCAATCTGTGGAGGAGGTCTATGTACACCAGCAAAATGTTATGAGCTGTAATGAATAGATAGATGAATACAAAGTTAAAACGGTCTAGTAATGAGCTATGTAGTGGCGGCGTAAGAAAGTCCACACACCCTCTCTTATACTGTGGTTGTCGTAAGAGACGACAGAGGGAAATAAAGTTACGGCTCGCCTATATTTAGCGGTGGACTTGAAAAGGGTTGTAATAGTGGTGGATAATGGGTCAAAGTGTGATTACGGAACCCGCCAGCGATAGAACTGAAGCAGCGTTATATCCTATTTCAGCAATTTAACGACTACGTAGCTCAGTGGCTAAACGTAAAGTGCAGCGGCGCTGAAGGTTAAGGGTTTGAATCTAACACGGATCAGGTATTAGCCCTACAAATAATTGTTCAGAGTCCGGATGCTTGCTCATGCAATTTATTTTATTAAACGGCGTAATGTAGCTACTTATTTCAGTTTAAAATAATTTATCACCATCATTATTACAGCCTACTAAAAGTTGACACGTAGGCTTTCGATTTGTGACAACTTTGTTTTAAATTCCAAAGTATGTATATAAGTTGTGAGTAAGTTTGTGATTACATCGTATTATCATCACCTAATTTTAACGTGACTTGTATAATATGTTATTATTATATGAATACAAGTAAATGTATGTATCTTTTACTTGTTTTTTTTATGCAGAACATAATTTAAAATCGCTATAACAGCTATCAAGTTTGCTTAGAACATATAATAATAGCAAATTGTATAAAACCCTTATTGGAATTGTAAACATTTAAATAAAATTACTATCCGAATTTGGGATTTTTCAAACATTTAAAAATTCATAACTCCGAAAAAATTAAATTTATCGTAAAAACCTTTTATATTTGTATTTTATCAAAAATATTTAAAAAAATCTCCCGTTTAACCTTGCAATTGAAAAAAAATAGGTTTAAACAATATGGCCCTGAGTTGCCCCATGGCATCATTCATTTATATCATTAGTAGAACAATTTGACGAGAAACGTATAAAAAACTTGAGGTGGAATAGTTTTCGGTACTCATGCGCTGATTTCTCCTGGATTAATATATAAATAATTAAAATTTTACAAAAATATGTAAACATTTAAAATAGTAATTTACAAAAATATTTTCTTATTCTTCTAATCGACTAAAGCGTCTAACACACACAAGCGGCTTGCAGTGGCGACCGGTGGCAGCCAGTTGTATTTGCTTGCAATGCCGTGGCCAGCAAGCGCCTGGCCACGGCCACATGCCCGTCCCCCTCCGCCAACGCGTATTAGCCATAGATTTTGTAACAAACTAACGTTAGAATAAATTGACAATACGAGAAAGGGCATAGTTTAGAGAAATATAGGCTAGACCATTCACGTACCCGCTATTAGTACGTACGTATTCAAATTCCGCTTGTATGACGTCGGTCAATAAGTCCCGAGCTTGACATATAGATGGCGCTGTTAGGGAAAAATTATTTGTATTTTTAAAAAGAACAGATTTTTATATAATCTGTGCAAAATTTTCATAACCTCTAAATTATTTGTTTAAAAGTTACGGTGATTTTTTGGCGGCACTTTGAAATTTTTTGAAACAATGGACGAAAAAGAATTTCGAGTGCTAATTAAACATTGTTTTTTAATGAAGAAAAATACCGTTGAAGCAAAAAATGGCCTGAAAAGTGTTATAGAGAGTCTGCTCCATCAAGTTAAATGTTGGTTTGCTTAATTTAAACGCAGACGAACAGACACAAATAATGCTGAACGCTCTTAACGCCCAAATGAAGCTGTTATTTCAGAAAACATAAAAAAAGCTCACAATATAGTTTTGGAAGACCGTAAAATGAAATTGCAGAAGATAGCCGATGACCTAAAAATATCGATAGATAGTGCATTCACTATTTTGCAGGAGCATTTGTCTATGAGAAAGCTTTTCTACAAGTGGGTACCGCGTTTGCTCACCGTTGACCAAAAGCATCAACGTGTTGAAGACTCGGAGCGCTGTTTAGAGTTATTTAGGCGGAACAAAAAGGATTTTTTATGCAGTATGTCACAATGGATGAAACTTGGATCCACCACTATACTCCAGAATCAAAACGGCAGTCAAGTGAGTGGACAGCAACCAATGAAAACCGCCCAAAGTGACCAAACACTTAAATTTCATCTGGAAAGGTTATAGCACCCGTGTTTTGGGATGTGCATGGTATAATATTTATAGACTATCTACAGAAAAGTGAAAAAATCAATAGCGAATATTATATATCGTTAAGAGTGCGTTTGTAGGAGGAACCTAAATTAATGCTATCCGGAAAGAAATTTACCTCAAATGAAGAAGCCATCGCCGAAACTAAAGCGTATTTTGAAGAGTTGTACAACTCATATTAGAAAAAAGGAATAGTGTAGGGGGAGGTTTGTGAGTTGTGGCCCTCTACATATAATTGATGTGTAAGATGTCGATGTATGTTGTATCTACGTCACGGGATGTGGTAATTAAAACTGTGTCCGATTCCGTAGAGAGCGTTTATTGTACTAAAATACTTATGATTAAAATATAATTGGAATGAAAGTGTCGCGCGCGCAGGCGCAATATCAGCATATTTCCTAAACTATTGAAATACCATGTACTTGCTCGTACATCTTGCCAATTTTATAAACAAGAAGAAAGTTTATGGTGATGAACCCCTATTGAGTTTACGGGCAGCCGTTGCGATCACCGCATCCACACTATCGATGTCCGAGACCCGGTGCTCCGATGAATGTCCTTGGGTTGGCTGCTCGATATTGTTGGAGTCTGGCTTGTCGCGGTGATTCACGCTGCAGCTTTGACATCTTCTTTTCAGCCGAAATATTCCCCATGCAATGAAGGCTACGATGATAACTCCGATTATGGTGTACAACACATAGTTCTGTGTGTCATGTGTAAGTGATTGTCCACTCAGCGTTTGTTGCTCTTCCTTGACCTTATCAATGTTGTTTTTCAGCTCTTATAAGGCGTCTTTATGATCTTCAGGAACAAATTTATGATTAAAATCTGTCAGTATTTAGTTCAGGCTTGATTCGCGCATGTACATTCTTTCTTCAGTAACTGTTAGTTTCAACTCGCTGTGATAGTCGTTGCGAGCATGAATGATGAAGCTTTCTCCCTTGAGCATACACCCAAGTCCGAGTGACATAATCCCCGTGCCGTGTAAGTGCTGTGACATCACTCTTGCTGGGCAGAAAATACGCATCGTGCAGTCTTCGCAACAGGAGAATAGCCACGCGCCACGATTGTGTAATCGCACCCACCTGTCGTTGCAATCCAATACTCTTGTGCGGCATGTTGATAAGTCGCCATTGTTTAATATTTGCGCTTCACATGATATATCGGCTACCTTGATGTTCAGAATAGGTTGATTGATAGCACATAACATTTTGTTTTCTTGAAGATTTAAGCATGATGATACATCTCGGTCTTCTAAGGGTACTATCATGTCCCTTTTTAGGTTTACAGCGAGGTATTCAGAAGTGAGTACTATAGTTTTCTCTGTATGTCCGGTTATTTGCGGAATAGGAATGATGCGGTTAAGTTAAGGTAGCTTCACTTCGAATATTATATATGCACTTGTTAAGTGCACGTTCACTCACGCCAGCTTGTACAGGCTTCGCGTGCAATGGTGTGTATTCACACAGGGTAGCGATAACTCACTTGGTAACTGACTGGAGATGATGTTGGGCTGCTATTCAAATTGGTTAGGCTTGATGAGATGGGTATCAACTTTCCCGTCTCTCACGTCAGTTGCTAGGTCTAGGAGTTGCTGTTGTATTTGTCGTATGTTTGAAATGATCAAGTTCACGGCCAGAGTGGTAGCTGTTATGTACATAGCATTGTCATGGCTGACTTGTATGCGATTTTCAGTTTATTTATTTATTTATTTATTTATTGACACACCAACAGCATAACATACAAAACATTACAATAATCTTCGTCTTATGAATAGTTTGGTATGCATGCCAATTACTGGTGCATACATCACTCTCATTAGAAGACATTAAATTAAATTAAGTTCAAATACATTGCAATTTACAAATTTTGAGTTGCAGCAAATTAATAAGTAAAATCAAAAATCAAAAATCAAAAGTATCAAAAGTATAACAAAAGAAGAAATTTAGTAGCATAATATTAAATTACAATTTAATTTACCAACAGAAATGCGGTAAGCTTTTTTAGATTTGTCACTGAGTCATGAAAAATATCAAAATCTTTAATGGACGCGGAAAATCGATTGTACTCAGAACACATCCTTGATAATGGAGAATGTTTTAGAGCGTTTGTTCTACTTACTGGTACAACAAGTATGTTAGTGAGAGGATTTCGTGGATATCTGTACGGGATTTTGAAATTTATTTCATTAAGCAATTCACTGCATGCCATCTGTCCTGACAACAGCTTTTTGAGGAATGTTATATCTAATATTATGCGGCGATTATAAAGTGACATCATTTTAAAGTGTTTCAGCCGCAAGTCATAGGTGGCCTTATGAGAGATGCTGGAAGTGTGATATGTCAGGTATCTAGTAAAGGATCTTTGTAGTCTCTCCAGACGTTGAGATGGTGCCGCGTATTGGGGGCTCCACACAACTGAAGCAAATTCTAGTTTACTGCGAACCAGTGAGTTGTAAAGGATTATTTTGGTTTGAGGAGAAACAAATCCTTTGGTATTTCTTTTAAGGAAACCTAACATCCTGGCCGCTTCTTTTACAGTTTTGTCCATGTGCACTTTGAATTTCAATTTCGTGTCCATTGTTACGCCCAAATCACGAATCTCCTTAACCTCCTGTAACGTATCTAGCTCTAATTTATACGATGATGGCAATTGAACTTTTTTCTTTGTGTACTTAATGTGATAAGATTTCTTCGTATTAATAATCATGCCGTTCAATTTGCACCACATATTTATTCCATCGAGATCAGCTTGGATGAGCTCCACATCATTATTTGATGTAACGGTTTTGAATATTTTTAAATCATCGGCAAAAAGTGAGTATTTACAGTAATTTATAGATGAGGTAATGTCATTTATAAACACCGAGAAGAGAACAGGGCCTAAGTGGGATCCCTGTGGTACTCCTGAACATGCAACATACTCATGTGATATGTGACCGTTCAGCACCACAAACTGAAGTCTCTTTGCTAGGTATGAATTAAACCATTCCAGTAAGGTCCCACCAATACCAGACCCGCTCAATTTTTGTATAAGAAGCGAGTGACACACCTTATCAAAAGCGCTCGAGAAATCCATGTATATACAGTCTACTTGTTGGCGTCTATCTATTTCTTTACTTAGATAGGACATAAATGACACCAAGTTCGTTTTGATAGAACGTCCTTTTCGAAACCCATGTTGAAATTCTGTCATCCGACTTTCCAAGTGGCGCGTGACAATTGGGCAAACAAGGGATTCAAACAGCTTAGGTATACAAGAAAGTATGGATATAGGACGGTAGTTTTTGATGTCACTGCTGTCACCCTTCTTGTACACTGGAACGATCTTAGCTTTTTTCCACAATTCAGGAAATACCCCGTCATGCAAAGATCTATTGAATGAATTGATCTATGAAAATATATTCAGTTTAAAAAAGGCTGTTGAAGAGTTTTTTGCCGTTGTTGTTTCTACGTTTTCCTAGTTTGTTTCTTGCAGGCTGCGCAGGGTCAACGCGAAGGCGTGACAATTTTGTAATCGGTCGCTTCATATGACTTGTTTTAGTTTTCAGAGTGACGACTCGTACTCGGCCGTCTGCACCTGGGTGAGTTTCCAATACCCGTCCCAGGAATGTTGTCTTCTCTGACGATGACGATGTCCCCAACTTCTAAGTTTTTTGTAAGAAAGTGCCATTTGCTTCGAGTTTGTAGAGTTTGGAGATAGTCAGTCGACCACTTTCTGCAGAAGTCCTTGTACATTTTCTCCGTAAGTTGCCATCTTGTAGTGAAGGTCATGTCATTACCCTCAGCGGATAGTGGTGTCAAGCAGTCAAGGTCTTCGATATTCTCTGACAACGCCACCAGGGGGCGAGAGTTGAGACATCCTTCAATCTGTGCCAAAAGTGTGGAAAATTCCTGGAACGTTAGTTTTTGATCTCAACTTCTCAATGTCTGCAATGTAGACGTATTGAAAGGCTCGCCATCGCAGAATCATAGATTGTAGGTTTTCTTGAAGGCTAGGCCCGCACTCCATGAGATCGTTCAAGCTTTGTCCTGTAATTGTCTTGGCAGAGGCGTTGAAGACTAGTTTTGTAGTTGTTGAGTCCAGCTTTTGCACGCCGTGATGAGGTAAGAAGTAGCTTGGCTCATGCTGTTCAGTGCATGGCTTCATGTCGCCGAGTTGTAGATATTCGTCAATACACTTCTTGTATGACGTAGAAAATATTTCCTGTTTGGCGTTTTTCTAACTGCCAAAATTGGGCGACTGCCTGTGGCTTAGAAGTGCCCAAGGTGTGTTCGTAGTTTGTTTTCATTGGAAGTCTGACTGAATATCGTCCGTCTTCTTGTACTGTTGTTGTGGTTGAATAAACAGATTCACAGTATTCTTCCTCTGATGTTAGATTATGATTGTTTTCGGTTATTTCATCCATCCCCCAATATCGAGATACACCGTCAAGATTAGTGAGCACGTGGCAGTTGAAAGTTTTGATATTGCCCAGCAGTACCCAGCCCACCTTTGTCTGTTGAGCCATGGGTGCGTGTAAGGGTCCTCGTAGCATACCACTCATTACTATGTTAGCATACACTCTAGCGTCTAACAGAACGTCCACTGGTCTCGAGATGTTGTAGTCGGGATCAGCCAGTTGTATGTTCTGAATATGTGGCCAGTCTTGTTTTTCGAAGGTGTAATTAGGCAGGTTGCTGAGCATGTTGGCCATTACCATCGTATCGATTGTAAATGAATGGCCTCCGTACAAAGACTCACAGTTTAACTGTACGGTTTCCTTTGCTATGATGTGCTGACGTCCCTATGCCTGAGACTGTGTTTCGATTTTGTCTTTGCACTCCCAGCCGTTGAGCAGCATTCTCAGTTATTAGATTTATCTGTGACCCTTGGTCGAGAAGGCATCGCAATTGAACAGTCGATCCATCAGCTGCCATCACCTTTAGTTGAACGGTCGCTAGTAGGACTTCGTTATAATTTCCAGCCACGTGGTTTGCCTTTTGCTGTGACGTATGTGGCTTGTTGTTAGGTATCACGTTATTTGAGATCGCGATTTCAACCTTGTGGTAAATATCGTGCAACGTTGTGTGGTGTGTATTTGCACACGCGGCATCTTTTGTTGGAGTTGCATTTGTTGTCGTTGTGTGAGTACAGGCAATTACGACAAATATGTAGTTGCGAAATTGACCTCATTTTGTCTCCCGGTGACATGTCTTGAAACGACTTGCAGTAGAGTAAAATATGATTGTTTTAACACAACGGGCAATTTTTTTCTGTGCTTGTATGATAAGTTCGAAGAAAACTATGCCTATTGGTGTTGTTAATAAAGTCCTTCTTAAATTGAGCTGTTGCCTCCTTGATGGTCGAATTGTTTGACTTGCTAGATGTTTGTCTCTTCTTTTGAACAGGTTCAAGCGCAGTAAACTTGTTTTCCAAGTTTATCAGCTCATCCAAGGAAGGTAGCTCTCTAGGAGCCTTTCTGATCTCCATGTAGGCTGCATACGTGTCGGAGTCCAACTTGCCAGTGAGTATGTGCACCAGGATCGGATCCCAAGTCGTTGTGTCGATGCCCAGATTGTGAATAGCATGTATGGTCTAGACACTTGTGTCATGTAGTTTCTTTAGCTCGTATGCATTCTATGATTGCAACGCCGGTTGTCCCATAAGGGTTTGCATATGTTTTGTAAACAAAAGTTGTCGGTTGTTGTACCTATGGGTAAGTATCTCCCAACAGGTGTCGTAATTATCAGCTGATACTGTAAGATACTGTACGATGCGCTCCGCCTCGCCTTTAAGTTTGCCCTTGAGGTGCTGCATCTTTTGTGTTTTTTCAACATGATATTGTTTTAGATGGCTTCACAATAAAGGTCCATGAATGTAGGCCACTGGGTATAATTACCCGAGAAAGAAGGAATCTCAATTGAAGGCACTTGCTGGTGCTGTTGAGATAATGAGTTGAGCTTACGATTCAAATCCCTTTTTGTGGTTTCATACAGGGTTTCGTATGCAGAAAACTCTTCTTCGTAGCCCACATCACCGCCAGAAGGTTATCGATTTGCCAGTGGAGCTCGTCGATCAGTTTCCAGCGAGACTGCAGCGAATTCAATTTGTCATAAATTTCCCACTTTTCTATCAATTCTTTGGTGTCAATGTTTTTAACTACCCTGGAGAGCGCCCGGAAATTAGTGCGTTGTTGGCTAATGAACATATCATACCTTTGTTGAAGTAGGTTCTCCATGGTTTGAGAACGATGTTATAAACAGTTGGTTTCAGATACGTGTGATTGCAACTCTTACCGCAGTATGCACCTCAATCAAGCTGGTGAAACCCGCTTCTGGGAGGCCAGCGACCAAAGTGCCACTACAGATCGAAACACCAATTTACACTTTTTTTGTTTTTTTTTTTTTTATTATACACTTCTCTGTTCACGTCGAAAGTTCGAAGGACCAAAATGTAGACCAAATTGTGACCCTCTATATATAATTGATGTGTAGGATGTCGATGTAGGTTGTATTTACGTCACGGGATGTGGTAATTAAAACTGTGTCCGATTCCGTAGAGAGCGTTTATTGTACTAAAAATACTTATGAATAAAATGTAATTGGAATGAGCGTGTCGCGCACGCAGGTGCAATATCAGCATATTTCCTAAACTATTGAAATTCTGCAAATTTTAACCTCACTTTTGTAGAGATTGACATTATCGATAACAGGTATCTTATCGAAATGACCTTAACAAGCAAAGGTTTAAATTTTTAGGTTTACGTAGCTAAATATTCTTCTATACGTTTATATAGGTTTGAGTTAATTAACTTTTAATTTACATACATGTCATAACACGGATATCATTTTATAAGAATAGCGTTTCTTTGAGCGAATTTATATTAATAATTTTTGAAATTCACGTATGAACTAGTAGTAGGACCCCATTTCTGTCCGGGAGGTCGACTGGGTAGGCATTGCCCTCTTACCTAGTACCGGTATAAATACAGGCTGTAAGACATTCCATCTCAGTCTGTAGAGGTGACAACGACCTTCTCAGTTTAAAGTTAGCTGCAAGTTTTTATGGGCTGCAGTAGCCACTTACTCAGATACTTCAGAATTAAAAAAAAACTTTAACTAAGAAATCCTAATAAAATAAAATAAAAATTATAACATGCATTTTCAAAATGTCGATAATATTCTGAATTACAACTTTTACTGGATCACAGACACGATATTTTAATATTTATTTAATTAGTATAGCCATTCAGCTAGGAAACGTAGCTAGTGTTCTTGGCACGATACCACAGAGAGTAGCACTGTATGATTATTTTTATTTTTATTTTTTTGAGCATAAGGGTGTCAACCGAGCACACATTCCACCTGATGGTAAGTGATTGCTGTGGTCCATAGACATCTAAATTTATCCTTGATTACGAATCAAAATGCAGATGCGTCGTCACCCGTGAGGACTAAGATGGAATGCCTGGTTTCCAGTAAAAAGGGTCTCAGGTTCTCTACACTCACCATACGAAACACAACAGCCTTATATTACGCTGGTATTATGTGAGAGCATGGTCCTTCCCCGGTCAAGCTGACCCATTCGTAATACACTATACACGATATATGGGTCTATATACGATGAGTAATTTAGAAGATCTAAGGGAACAGATGATCGTACATACATAGTACATAGCTTTTTAAAATTGTAACCATCCTTTTGACTTCACCATAGTTGGGTAAAAATATTCACTTACATCATCTGCGTCAAATCAAAAGACGCGAATATACTGCAATCGGTATCGATAATTATAGTTGAGGCAGGCAATGCATGGTGCACCACTATTTGTCACCCACACATGCACATTACACGCACAATGGTGTATTTTGATTTTGGTCTCGCCATAATCACTCGATTACTAATCTATACTATACTTGTATTAGCGAGCGTGTAGCCTATCGGTGCCTTCAGCGCGGGCAGTTAATATTTACAACAGGCCGCTTGCACCGCGTGAAAAAGGGCGCTAAATACAGAGAAACAGTACAAAGTTATCCAGTACTTTATAATACTTCACACCGTGATTACAAAAGCAATAGTATTAAAAATACGGGATAATATTGCTGAATGTAATAAGAGTAATAATATTTCGTCACGGTTAGCCATGTTGACTGACGTCCGATCGTAGCACAGACACCACAGCGAATGGCGCTTCAGGCTGCTACCGCTACTGCGACCGCGGTGGTGTGTTGTTAATTGTTATAGCAAGTCGCTTGTGTGTGGGAGACGCTTTATGCTCGCTGGACAATAATTTCTTCTTTTTTTTGTGAATTCATGTCATTAATTTTCGCTCTGACTTATGTTTCATGGAATACTTTTAGTCTTCACACACTTGTTGCTTTTATAAAAAATCTTCAAAATTTTAATGTTTATTAGCAAGTATAATCTTCTTTAAAATTAGTAATATTGTGGCCTCTTCGCAAGTTCTTTATTCGCTGCAGTGATTTTTTGTCATACCCAGGTCCACTCCATTATTTTATTTATTTTGTATTATATTTTTTTACTTAGTTTTTCAAAACGTATTTTTTAATACATGCAGGCTTCGGCGGTGCGCTTGCATGTTGGAAAAGTGTTAATGAGAGGCGTATTGCTTCTTCTATGACTTTAATTAGACTACTCTTATTCACTACACGACACTAGACGGCTGAAAGAAGACTACGAGTGTATACGCAAATATTTTCACTCTCTATTTCCTCACTCTCGTAGTCCGATGGGAGACCAGGCACAGTACCAATAGTTTAATGTGATTTCCGAGCCACGGAGGTAAATCACCGCCAACTTCCTGATTCCGACCACACCACGACCCGTATAAATACGGGTCATATTTTGACTCCAAAAATATGACCATGTTTCCGAATTTTGCGAAAAACGCATGTGATTTCCGACCCGTCTTCGCAGGAATACTCACATTTTTTCTCTTTTTTTTATAGAATAAGAGTGAGCAATGAGCATGCAGTCCGCCTGATAGTAAGTGGATGCTGTAACCCATAGTCATCTACATTTATTCTCGATTCAGAATCAAATACAGAGGCGTTGTCACGCTGCAATTCTGTGAGAGCTTGGTCCTACCCCAATCGAGCCGACCCATTTGTGCTACAACCACAACACAACACACACTTTTATACTGTGTACTATTCCATCCCACTTTTCTAGCTTAACTTGAAGAGCGGTTTCAGTTTCTTGGTGACACTACTGTCGCTCTCTTTGCTCTGAAAAAATCTCAACTAAAAATGCCGTTATATTTCCATATATTGTAAATCCTTTTCTATTTAAGCTGTTCGGCTCTGGAACTTCAGATGCCCATTTTTTTATTAATTTATCTACAATAACAAGTAACACTTTATGATAAAGCAAAAACTTTGATCTTACCACCTTACTATATAACGTTATCTGTATATTTGAATAATGAGCTTATTACTACTAAATAGAAAGCCATATTTTACTCGTAAATGACAAAAAAAATACATTTCGAGTGAGAATGGAAGTGTTACAGAAAAAATTATGTAAAAACAGCAGGCGTAGTTATCCTCCTCAAGGGAAACAACACTTATCACTTCACTCAGTGTATAGTGTAAGCAAAGTTATACGAAGTTTCATTTTATACTAATTTCAAATGATTTTGTAGTTAAAATTTAGAATAGTTTGGCAGGATGGGGCAGGGGATGGGGCTGAGGGGGTAGACATTGAGTTAAGGCGGCTCTTCACGTTGGCCAACATAGTGGCGAATGTGTTAGATATTAGACAAGAGTTTGTGATGGCGACCACACGTTGGAAGGTCGTTCATTTTGCTTCGGTTCAGGCCAATGTGCGGGCGAATTTATTAAATTGGATATTGAGGGCTAACGGCTGCTGCGGTTTATTTATTCACAGCATAGCGCTACTTCGTGAATGTGTTTAAGAAAAGGGTGATAAAAGAAATGGAAAACAAATTTTTTTTCTTGTGTTCCGCAAATAATTTTCGGCTTGGTAGAGCTCTATAAAACTCTATAAAGCAAAAAGTTTCTTCATTGGTCATTGTTACTGCCATTTTGTAGACACTAGTTACGATGCATGAACATAAAATTTAAATCAGGTGCGTGCAATCACTCTGGGAGCTTGTAGCAAACTAAACGTGCACCCAACGTATGGACGCGGCGGCCAATACTCTGCCACAACCCTTTGATCTTTTGTAAAAAACCGACACCACACGGATATCGCGCCAACTTGTGAGCCATCATTCCAATACGTACCAAATGAAGCAGAAACACCCGCTCTACGCGATGCCCATCGGTATTGGCCAACACATTCGCCACTATATTGGCCAACGTGAAGAGCCGCCTTTATATGTACTACGTACTAGAGAAGCTATTCCAAATAAAAATGTGTGCTACTCTGTCTTCGCGCATGCGCGGTAGATAGTAGAGTCGCGCATGGGCAGTTGATATAAGCGTATTGCGTCTGCGCGGTCACTTTTTGTCATCATAGATTAGGTATACATAGGTAGAATGATCAGTATGTAATAATTGTTTATTTAGATTGTATGGTTTATTATATCGAGTTTTTTTTTTAGAGATTTTTTTTAAATAGTCGTTTATTTTGCATATGTGCTAATTTAATAATAAAAAACTCTTATTATAATCGAAACATATTTGTAAATAAAATGTAATAATAATTATCTTTGATAATATATATATATATATATATATATATATATATATATATATATATATATATATATATATATATATATATATATATATACATTTATATTTAACATAGTAATCTTTTATAATATTCATAAAAAATATTATTAAAATGTTATTGTCACATAATAATAAGGTTTCATTCGTCGTTCGTTAGTCGGGGCTGGTATTGTACCTTATTTATTTATTTAGAAAACTAACAGCTCTTATGAATATACAATTATAATAAATTACTATAATATTATAAAGAGGTAAATTTATTAAGTTTGTGAGTTTGTTTGTAGGAAGTAATTTCTGGAACTACTGAACCGATTTTAAAAATTCTTTCATCAGTAGAAAGCTACATTATTCCTGAGTGACATAGGCTATATGTGATCGTGATTAATAATATTTTTTAATATGAAATAGAAATTTTTGTCAATCAATTCTGAAAATAAATCCTTAGCACTCAGTACTAAGACCCACACGATAATTTCATCACAAGTAAAAATGTTTGACGCCCAGAAAAGTGGGCACGGGCTTACTAGTAATTTATAAATGGTTATAACAGCCAATTATAGGTTTCCCTGTATAAATCTTAAATGATATCTCCTACTCTTAATACATATAAATAAAAATTAGGATAACAAAGCGAAGCTAGTAAACTAAGACTAAGAGGTATGCGCGTGCGTGCGCATGTGTGTGTGTGTGGGTGTGTGTGTGTGTGTGTGTGTGTTCGTGTGGGTATGAGTCTATAGATATATAAATAAATGCTTTTTCATACGTATTATTTATAATATATCAAAAAAGAAAACAATAAACAACATATGAAAAAATAAGATATACTTTAATGTTATAATAATAGGTATGCGAATAAATAAGCTATTTACCGTAAAAGCTTGAGAACTTCTTGTTTGAATTTGTCTTTGGACATGTAAAATATATCTAAGTTCGAGAATTGTTTGTTATATATTGAGCAAATCCGAGTCAAGGGTGAGTTTCTTCCATAGTTGGAATTTCGAGCGTTGGGAGCGAATAATGGAGTGTGTCTTGTACGCTTCTTGGGTACGTACATATACATTTATTGCAGATATTAGCTATAAACATAAACATCATATCTAAGACAGTACGTCTATTTTCTAAGGACGTTACTTTATGATTTTGGCAGCCTGTAACATAATCAGAATAAGTGTTCTATAATTCAGATGCTTTATAAACTTTGCCTGAACACTTTAAATTTGTTGTTTGTGGGTAATATAATAGGGAGACCAAATACTACTTGCGTATTCTAAAACGCTTCGAACGTACGCGTAGTAAATACTTTTAATACAGTTTATGTCCGTGTTTTGTCATTGTCAGTTTCTTGTCAAGTGTAATGCCTAAATCACGCGCTTCATCTACTTCTTCAACTGGGATATAATTTATACTATATGTAAATTTTATAGGTTTATGTTTACGTGTGAATGATTACTTGTAAGAAAACATTTTAGGAAACTAAAAGAAAATGAATTGTTATGCGTTTATTCCAGCTAAACAAATAAAGTAAAAAATAAAATAAAATGGTATTGTACACATATAAATACATATTATACAACATGTAACGCAATTAACGCACACCCTCAGATACCCCAATTAATATATTATGTTATAATCATAATACATACACTAACTTTTTAGTGAAACATGTTTATGCATTGATTATTTATTAAATTAGTTATACTAATTCCGGAAGAATGTTGTGGTCACATTACAAATCCATGAACGTGCGATTGTTTACGTTAAAAATACCTACCTGTGAACACTAACCGATATCTGAGCATCGAGTTGTTTATTTAAGTCTAGTAAACATTTGATTCTATCTTTCCATCACACTTTTCAGGCTTTGGACTGTCGACTCTGAATAATTTTGATTATTGATTATGATACAATGTCAATAGGCAATTGTTATGTGGCAGAGACAAAAACACTTTAAAAATAAATTTATTTAATACTTTTAAACTAACTTAAAATATAGTAGTTTATACAGAGAACTTGGGAATGGAATTATGTTGAGGGATCGAAAGATTTGGTTTAAATAGTGTAGGAAGCTAGGAGGTGGGGGTAAACATAAGGGAACAACATTGTTCTTGGTGTTATGGTTAACTTATGGTAAACTATTAAACATTAAACATTAGCATATAATATTACAATCGAATTAGTGTGGCTTCTAAGGAAGTATATTGTTTACTTTTTCACTATTCCAAGAGTATTCACAATTCTATTTTTTAGGTCCTCGGCACTTGTCTCACTTAAATAAAGTAATCAGCTGATCTGAGAGGTCATTGGACAGCCTTGACCGATCCAAACTCATCGCTAGTGCGAAGCGACAGCGCCTGTATAAAAAAGGTTTAAAAATAAGGTTCATTTTTCTTTATTTTGTATTGAATGACGGAATTTGTTTTAAAACAAATAAAACTGCACTTTTAAAAGTCTTATTGCTTTGAGTTACGCTCCATTTCAGTTTGTTTTGACTCTACAGGTTTAGTGTGACTGTAATTTACCTAGTTTTAATTATTTTTGGGATAAAAAATTACCTATATTAAAAATTATAGAAACCGATTCAGTAAACGATTCTGAACAAACTACTTTTAGGATGTGCGTTAATTATGTTACATGTTGTATACATTACCTACATTCGGTTTTGTAATGGAATATCTGCATGTTTTAGTCTATGATTGTACGTGGCATTTAAATGAAGAAATTTATTTTTTCAGTTGTAATATTACGACATTATTACATATTTATTCACTTGAACAACAGATAATTTTACTTACTTGACTACTGAATTGTTATTTACGTCCAGGCTTAAACTTTAATTTGAAATTTCGCATTATTAGCGCCGCTCCACACTGCATGAATATTGATGCCACACTAAATGACACTAAGGTAAGGTGTACGCATTGCAGTATAGGTCAGTTGAACATAGTGAATGTTCGGAATGTGAAATCTAGTGCTTAGTGCATGTATATCGATGACTATAGAAGTATAATAATCTAAAATGACACTAGTCTTTGACATGGTCTTACGTCCTTGTCGCACTTACACAAAAATCTGTATGCTATCCAGCTTTCACAGTAATATTGCATTCGACTAAATGTAGTCTTTGCGTATCTGTTACCGTGCATTCCATGTTTTACACAATTTAGGTTATAAAATTTTTTTTTCGAAAACGGTGCATTACCTTTTAATGCGAGTGGTATCGTTATAATCGGGAAAAAAACTTCTACCAAATAAAACACCTTAATTCCCCAAATTCCTGCCAAACGATTTTAAATCCAACCTATTTGTTTTGATGTTATTTGTTGTACATAATATTTTTGTTGATATTTGTAAAATTAGCGTCATCATAAAAATATTTGAAAAAGCACCCCACGCTATTTTACAATAAAATAACTTTTTTTTATTTTAATCACTCTTTTTTCTTATTTTAAATTTATTGAAAATTATTTTCTACTTTTAAGTTCGGTTATCTAAAAAAGCGTGTTTTTTTATTTATTTTAAACTGTTATTTGTTTTTCACATGTCATTATATCCTCTGCAATGTGGTTGCCTGGTTGGTAGTGGTCACTTCTAAGCGATAAGGCCGCCGATTGTATCTTTATACCATTTGCTGTTTTTTTTTTACTTATTTATCGGCGTAGAATAAAGTATATTTCATTCACTATGTATGCTCAAAGCCCTAAACAGCCTCACAACATGTTAATAAAGCTGTGATTATCATTCTGCAACCTCCATTGTTAAGTGGTGGGAGTTCTATCAAGGAGTCACAAATCTTCATTATTGTGAAAAAGGAGTAAAGACTTCGGCTTCGTACCTTATAATAATGTCTCTCAGTTTCTCCGTTTTCAATGTTGTTTCTAATCTCAGTTTTTCAATATTCCGGAGCTGAGTGTGTTAATTAATCGCTTATATCTTAGTTGAATTTAAATTTATAAATCAATTTTGTATTAGAAACTTAGCTCAGAATGCCTCGTTACTAGTAAAAAGTTCATCACTATATTTTTTTGAATTATTATTAAAAAAGAAATCTTCCATTTTATACCATCGCGTAATAACGTAAGAGTCAACATAACCGACCAACTCGTGTCGTCCAGTGGGTGCCATAACAGACGCCAGAAGGAAATTATACCGAAGATGGACAGCAGCAACTTCCTTAAAACAACTCAATAATAAAACTGAGGTTAACAACCCGCCTGACAAGCCTGGTAACTGTACCCAACAGTTACTTATACAGGGCTTATGTTCACCAGAAGACTTTTGATAAGCAGTAATGAATGATTATAATAATAATATTTTGCAGGGGAAGGCCTAAATTTCAACAATTGGTCGAAAACTCATTCGAGTAAATACGGCGATAAAATCGGAAGCGTAAGGACGTCTTTCGCAATGCAACTTATTCAGATATTCCTTTTTTTAATACTGTTCTGGTTTTTGAAGAAACTTAGGCCGGGAAAGTATGGTGTGGAATTACCGTGGAATTTTCTTTTACAAGTATGTTATTTTATGTTCAATTACCATGGAATTTTCCTTTCCAAGTATGATATATCAAGAAAAGGGGTACTTGTAAAATTTTTTTTGCAATTTCTTTTCCGGGCAGAGGAACAATTTACAAGCGAAATTTATTTTTATTTTCCTACGTCGAAGAAATAAATTTGGAAACGCCAAAACATAATAAAAATATTTTTTACTTTACCTGAATAACATGAAAATAAATGTAATCCTTTCAGAAAGAATATTGGATGAGCCGTGCCTATATTACAGGGGGTAATATTGATAGCAATAGAAGTTACGACCCGTCCTATAAAAAATATTTTGTAGACTCTCCAGATGATTTAGAAGTGGCAGTAACTGTTATTAAAGTGCAAAAGGTAATTTTTCATCAAATTAAAATAGGTTAATCTAAGTAAACTAAATTGATTTCCACATAATTTAATATAGTATAAAAGCGCAGTAAGCGAATTTAGACCCTAAATTGTCCTGTGGGTAACGTAAAACATGGTAGATGATAACAAATCAGGAAGCAGCCGCCTTTTTGGAAACTGAATTTTAACAGCGCCTGGAGCTTGTCGCAGACGCTTTTGAGAAGCTTTGAAAGGAACGAAACAGCAAGTAGATGTGGTATCGTAAAGGAATCGTTCTGTTATTCTTCAATAGAGCGTTATCACCTACCTACTCATAAAACCATCACACTTCTGCTCCATGTTTTCGTAGTAGTACCACTATGGAGAAAGATTTGAGTTTCTTAAGGACTTTCAGTAGGTAACGGTTACAAATTTTTCACCTGCTTTCAGAAGCTCGGCAAAAATTCACATTGGCACTGAAGCCTTGTCGTTTTTAAGGTGATAAAAATTCGTTATAATTTCGTTCAGTCTACTAGTCTTCCAATTAAAATTTAGGAAATTCATAGACAGATCCGTGTATAAATAAAATTGAAGATTGAAGATTTCCCGTAAATATTAGTAAAGTTATCTAGTATTTTTGTCAGTGTCTCTCGAATGTCAAACAATACAGGAAAACATGCTAAGGAAAAAGTAAGTAGAGAAGAAAAGTTAAGTGAGATTACTTATTTATTACAGGTTTTCAAGAACGCCCGCAAAAATATCGTTGCTTTAGACAAAGTATCTTTAAGGTTTTATAAAGGCGAGATCACAGTACTTATAGGACACAATGGAGCAGGAAAAACAACGCTTTTATCTATTATTGCAGGTTCTAATAGTGTTATTACTTACAATTAAAAATTAAAATTATTTATTACTTTATTACTTATTAAAAATATATCAAACGTTTCATTTTACGTGAACCACACATACGATGCATGCGGGTGGCTCAGGACTCTTACTTTGTGGTGATATATGAATCCTGTGGACTGGATGGACTGTAGGGATAGTGCAACATTCAATAATTGGTAAAATTAAAGAATAATTCTTGTTTTAATGATTGCGCACTATCACGATTCAGAATTATACAATAGCACGTGATGATTCTTACGATGGCACTTTTAACAATGTTACTGGCTAAATTACTTTAATTAATTTAGTCTGCCTAAAATAATTAGCGAATTATTAAATCCAAATGGCATTCTAATTAAAATGGCTATGCGTTTCAGATTAAGTGATTCACAATCAAGCAGCTTTACTTTGAAAAACTTGGCACCAAGCCAGCCACCAGCAACTCGGACAACTGTGTGGCTTTGTCCTCATCACCTTTAGAGTCTGCCATTTATGTAGGATGTAGTTTGTCTGTTTATTTTGTCTCTAGACTAATGTAGGTTTTAATATGGTATACTAACAGGTCCATTAATTTGTTTTTTTTAGGAATATTAAAGCAATCTTCTGGAAAAGTTTACGTCGAAGGTTTTGACACAGTTTTAGAGCAGGCAAAGCTAAGAAGAAGAATTGGACTGTGCCCTCAACACAACCTCCTTATAAATGATTTCACAGTACAAGAGCATTTGATGTTCTTCTCTATGGTAAACATTGACAAAAATATTGTAAATTTGGATTGCATGTACATTATTCTTTTGTTGGAAAAATTTAAGTTAAGTTACTGGTCAAAGTTCTCTCCCCCGTAGCACGAATAATTGGTCGTTACAAATGCATGCAGACAAAATGGTGATAAAAAAAAGGACAGTAAATTAACTTAATATTTATATTTTACTTTTATATCTCCAAATGCCAACTTAATAATTATTATGTAAAATAATACGCACTTGCATCTCCTTTAATCATAAGAATGTATAAAGAAGCAAAAGTCATAATCCTATTCAAAATTAACTGAACCTTATCGAGGATTTACGATGACATTGCGATTGGAAAAAATCTAGCAACTTGGAAAAATATTTACTCTTTAAAAAAATTAAAACTCCTATCCATAACCTCAAAAACTACATTATAAAATTATGTTTTTGATACAGATCAAAGGTAATAATTTAAAAGAAGCAAAAAAATCGTCTCAAAAACTTATGAATCAGTTGAACTTATCTAAGGAAGCTTCATTGACTACGTCGAAGTTGCCTGAAGCCTCGTTGCGGCGGTTGCAAATTGGCTGCTCGCTTTGCGGGAATCCAAGTGTACTGCTGCTGGACGACCCTACATCTGGGCTTGATGTGGAACACCGAAGGGAAATCTGGGATATGCTGCTAGTAAGTACAAGGTTTTTAAATTTTAGTATGGAAAATTATACTAAGTGACTGTTAAGTCCTCCAGGCTGATTTTGAAATGAATGTTTTTGAAGGCTGTCAAATGGGAAACACTCTCTCTTTCCGTATCTTAATGAGCCGAATATATTAAAATATCATTGAATAATTTGGGTGTGCTTTCTGAGTTATTAAATCAGAGACTATAATATCTATGACAAAAAATAAAAGGCAAAGATTTTTGTGCACCGTCTGCTGAGATAGTAG
Source organism: Parnassius orleans (assembly GCA_029286625.1). Classification (NCBI taxonomy): domain Eukaryota; kingdom Metazoa; phylum Arthropoda; class Insecta; order Lepidoptera; family Papilionidae; genus Parnassius; species Parnassius orleans. The sequence continues at coordinate 299,036 of JAGSMP010000428.1, read as the reverse complement.
TTGAAGCTTCAGAACAATAACCTTCATTATAGCAATACCATAACACTAAACAGCCGTGTTCCGTGGTAGTATTATTAGGTGGTTTTTCTTGGCTTAAGAGTTTGTCTGTGTAGGTAGGTACCACCATTTTATTTTAAAATAAAATGGTGTACAAGTAAACAAGCATTTCACCTTAGTCTTCAGAAGTGACAACGCAACTGTAGACTTCTTTTTTAATGTCACTATAGGTATCCATGAACTACAACGTCCATTTATTATTAGGTAGACTCTAAGATCGTTTGTCATTTCAGTTTTATTATAAAACATTTAATTTCTGGGCGAGCAGACCTTTCTGAATAACCTTGTAAAGTAAAATATTATATAAAAATGATAGTTGAGCAATAGGCAGCTTATTGAGCGGACGCGTACAAATTTGCTCCTGAAGTTATTTAATTTACCGCTAGTGCAAATAAGATCTTGCGCCGAGTTGAAAAAGTGCTAAATTAATCTAATGCTTTGTGTTGTGTTATGACATAGTTCTTCCGATCAACTCCGTTCACTTTTGAGGTAACCGCTCTGCACTCCCTGGCGTAAAAGAAATAGACATTTTTTTTACTCGCTCAAACAACAACAATACTTAAATAACATTGAATTATGATGCACTCACTTACTGGAAGTGGCTCACGAGAAGTCGGACGCAGTGGTTCTCAAGGTGGTAAACGTGGTAGAGCCATGCTGCAGCTATATTAGTAGTATAGTTGTAGCACAAATGGGTCGGCTCGACCGGGGAAGGACCACTCTCTCACAGAATACCAGCGTAAAATAGCAGCTTAATACTGCTGTGTTTCGTATGATGAGTGTAGAGAACCGGAGACCCTTTTTACTGGAAAAGAGGCATTCCATCTTAGTCCTCACGGGTGACAACGCATCTGCATTTTGATTCTTTATTGAAGATAGATGTAGACGTCTATGGGTCACAGCAACCACTTACCATCAGGTGGACTGTGTGCTCGTTTGTCACCCTATCCTATAAAAAAAAAACACTCGTACCTTTGCGTAGTAAGCGAAAGCAAAGTGATGACGTTGATCAAATTAAAACAGAATTAAGTGAAATGCGGAAACAGATGACTCAAATGATGGCCATGCTTTCATCACTTACTTTAAATCAGAAAGAATTTATTAACAAAATAACAGAATTTATCGCAAAAATAAAAAATCAAACCAAAGAAATAAAACATACCACAGATGCACTTGCTACAGAACAGTCCTCAATGAAGTCAGAAATTACAACTTTGAATAATAAAACCATCACTACTGAAAATAAACTAAAAACACTAGAACTTGCTGTAGAACATAAAAATAGATCCGTCTTCTGCTCCTATTGCCAATAAAGTTACTGAACAAGAAATTATTATGACCGAACTTAACGAGCGAACATTAAGAAGCAAGAATATAATAGTAACTGGGATTGCAGAACCAAAATCAACTGACCGCAAAGAACGACAAGACATTGATAAAAAAGAAGTAATGAACATAATTAAACATGCATGCCCTGATTCGCCTGACCCAGAAAACTATTTCGCCTTGATAAATACGCGCAGAACAGAAATTGCTCCATTAAAGTGTGTTTCGAAGACGAAGAGACCGTTAAGACTATCTTACGGAACAGAAGTCAAATAATACGCGATAACGTCAAATTATACGCCGACAAAACGCCACAACAAGCTGCTTACTTAAAATATCTTAGAGAAGAACTTAAAATTAGGACTGAAAATAGTTGCTTACTTAAAATATCTTAGAGAAGAACTTAAAACTAGGACTGAATTCTGAAGATTTTTGAAGTGTCATCAAAAAAACTCAAATCTAAACCAGTAACTACTTGCAATAATACATTCAAAAGTAACAATATAACATACTAAATAACTAATAGCTATGAAAATATTATACTTTATAAAAAATCACTAAAGATTCTTTATGCTAACGTGCGAAGTGTGGTCAAACCAGGTAAATTTGATGAAATTTGCTGCATACAAAAGACTGTATTCTTTTCTACCCGAACTTTTGCATGTTATAATATTGACCGAAACATGGATCAAGTCAGAAGAAGAAGCAAAACGATTTCAGTTACCAGGATACTCTCATTACAATTACTTCAGGATTACCATGCGAGGAGTGGGGTCTCAATCTTTGTACATAATGTCTTAAAACATAATGTTTCTGAAGAACTTCAATATCAAGGTAATCACTTCCTCTGGGTTTGCATTGAGAAATACAATTTAAACATTGGTGCTGTTTACAGGAAACCTGATAGAACAAGTATTAAAGCATTTTTGGACATATACTCACAGCAACTACAAAAAAGAAAAAGGGCCATCGTAATTGGTGACTTCAACCTTAACTTATTAAGCTTAGAAAATTTTACCTCTACTTATAAAGATATATTAGAGAAGAACGAGTATAAATTTTTTAACAGAATTGATGAACAAAATTGCACACGTGAGACAGCTACATCAAAATCTATTTTAGATCACGTTTGTTCAAACATAAAAAATTATGACTTCCGTCTTACTTTAATTGATAGCCCAATGTCTGATCATAAGCAGATTTACTTCGAAATGCAGTATAACTAGATTAAAATAAATAAGAGTATAAAATACGAAGCGATTGACTACAAAAAACTTTATGATCTTATTAATAAGGGTAGCAGTAATTATTAATAAGGGTGAACATCTTTACTCTATATTAGAAAACAAATTACTATCTAGCTTAAGAAAAAGTAAGAATTTAAAGTAAAAAATTATAAACCCGCCTCAACAAAATTGGATTAAAAAAGATATTTTAAATGACATAAAGTACAGAAATAATCTATGGTATAAGTATAAAAGAAATCCAAAAGACGAACATGCTCAAAAAGAATTTGTAAAGAAAGGAAATGACGTTACTGCAAATATAGAGAAAGCTAAAAAACAGTATTAACTGAACGCTTTACCTGCGAAAACATGGACGCTTTTGAATAAATCTGTCCGACAATAAAATTAATAAAACGAAACCGCGACATAGACTTCATACTCCTAATGGGGATATATTTGCTAAAGGGGAGATTTGTGAACATTTCAATATCTTCTTTGCAACTATTGGTTCTGCTCTTGCTAGTCAAATTCCCAAACAACCCACTTCAGGCAAATACCAAAAGAGATCACCTTTAACAAATACCGATTCTTTATTAGAAATAACCCCAGCAATTGTAGATAAAATCGATAAATATATAAACAACCTAAACAATAATACTAGCTCCGGTTTAAACGGTTTTACTACAAAATGTCTTAAATGTGTTAAAGATATAATAATCATAGAACTAACAAACTGTATAAATTAATGTCTGAAGCTAGGTGTATTCCCGGATAACCTTAAAATTGCAAAAGTAACACCGATTCTTAAATCTGGAAACAAAGCTGATCCAGGTAATTATCGTCCTATTTCCGTGCTACCTGTTGTATCCAAAATTTTTGAAAAGGTATTATATGTCCGCTTGGATAGGTATTTATTATCTCTAAATTTCTTGTACGAAAAGCAATATGGATTTAGGCAAAAGTCACACGCTCTCGGCAACAATAGACCTTATCACAAAATTAAAAACTAATATTGACGGCAGACAAATAGCGTTAGGTATATTTATTGACCTTAAAAAAGCCTTCGACACGGTCAGTCATCCATTATTGTTAAAGAAACTAAGAGATATTGGCATCGGAGGTACGGCATATGATATTTTTGTTTACTATTTATCAAATCGTTACCAGATTGTCAAAATTGGTTCCAGTCAGTGTTCACCTAAGCTTATCAACTACGGCGTTTCCCAGGAGTCAATATTAGGACCGTTGCTGTTTCTTATTTATATAAATAGTCTACACGAAATCGGCCTTAAGGGAGACGTAACCTTATACGCTGATGACACATGTTTATTTTACTTGGGTCATCATATTGAAACCGTCATATTAGATGCGCAAAACGATTTAAATTTAATTAAAACTTTTTTCACTTTTCACTTGGTTTCAATCAAATTTTCTCACCATAAATGTAAATAAAACGAATTACATATTTTTTTAGCTAAAAACAAAAAAAAATACTAGCTATCCACCATTAACTATTAATGACCAACTCATAAAAAGAATAGACAAAGAAAAATATCTTGGTTTGTTGTTGGATAGTCAACTGACTTGGAAGCCACATTTAACTAAGATTAAAAATAAACTTACTTCACTAATTGGGATCATTCGTAGCTTTGTTAAAGTCTTACCTCGTTAAGTGCGATATACAGTATATTACTCTGGTAAAGACACACATAGATTATCTGATTGAAGTATGGGGCTCAGCAACGAAAACTAACTTAGCTTCCCTTAAAATTGCGCAAAGCAAATTAGTAAAAGTATTATTTAATTATGATTTCTTAACACCCACAAAAAAATATGTTGAAACTAAAATTATGAACATCAGACATATACGTATTTTACCTGCTTGCTTATACGTAAAATGTGTGCAGCCAAATAACATTCACTAAAAAACAACAATTGCATGATCGTATGCTTAGAAGTGCAAATGATATTAGCTTATACGTTCCACGTACAAATTACGTGGAACGTAATTGAAACGAAACGAAAACATATTGTATGAGGGTGCAAAACTTTATAATAAACCAAAAAATATAAAATAATCTAAGACCATTATTACATTTAAGCGACAATTAAAATTCTACATCAAAATTTACATAATGGAACAGTGGACTATTTGTAAATAAGAATATATATTCACACCAAACTACAACAATATTAGGTCTATAGTAGCACAAAAAATAGTTAAATGTATACAATATTAATACAATTTACAAAAATTAACATTATAAAATATTGATTTATATAATATATTTACACTAAAATAAATACATACTCGTTTTAAAACATAATTAAAGTATCTTACATATACTATAATAATTAACAGCTTATCACATTATATTTAACAGTGGTAGAGCCGCGCTGCAGCTTCTGCTGTAGCATGGATGGGCCGGATCGAACCGGGGCGGTACGACCTCACAAATCAACGTAAAGTAGGAGCTTTGCTTCTGCGTTTCGCTTGGTTAGTGCAGGTGGCCGGAGGCCCATCCCCATAACATGGTAGCGGAATTTAAAAGAAAGAACTACCCCAGGAGGTACCAGCACCCTGGTAATGGAGATCCCTCACTGAGCATCCACGGTCAAGCTACCCTCTTCCTGAGCGTGGGTGCTCAGGCTGCCCCGTATTCTGGGGCAAAATCGCTATACTAACACTGCACGGGGCAAACAGAGCAATAAAACCATGGCGACCCTGCCACGCTATCCGTGGACTTCTGCAACATCAGGGACTTCACTCGAACCTTAATCCGTACCACCATCTAGAGACGGCGAAGCCGGCCTTGCTCTTTTGACCGAGACGCAGGTGTCCTCTCCTGCTGATACTTGTACCTCTCCTACCGGGGTACAAATTAGAACACTTCTTTGTGCCCCGGGCGAAGGTTGCGTATACGTCAGAGAGGATATCTGTTCTCGACGCCTCGGCAGTCTTGAAGGTACGGACCTGTCCATCCTATGGCTGCGCGTAGACAGCGACGACCATCCCCGCGTCTACGGGTGCCTGTATAGGTCCATAGCGGTAATTCTGACACAGACCGACTCATCGACCACGTCCAAATGGCTACAGATTTCTTGCTACAACAGATCCCATCCGTAGAGATCGTGATGCTTGGCGATTTTAACGCCCACCACGCTGAATGGCTCGGTTCACGTTTAACCGATCATGCGGGGAGATCTGTTTATGACTTTGCCTTGGCATATGGTCTGACACAACTGATTACGCCTACACGGATTCCAGATGTGAGGATCATACACACCTTCTGTTGGACCTTCTGCTGACCTCTTATCCGGACGGATATCAGGTTTCCGTCGATGCCCTCTTGCTCTTCGGACCATTGTCTGATCCGGTGTGGTGCCACTCACGCTCTCCTCGCGGTTGCGTTCTGCAGGTTGCCGCCGTGTTTGGCATTACAGGTCGGCGGATTGGGATGGAATGCGGTCTTTCTTTGCATCCTACCCATGGGGCGGGTTTGCTCGCCGGATGATCCCAGCGCTGTTGCTGACTCTGTCACCGATGTGGTGCTACAGGGAATGGAACTATTTATTCCATCATCTGTGGTACCCATCGGTGGCAGATCGCAACCTGGTTTGGTCGCTCCTGTAAGACTGCATTACGCAGTAAGCAGGGTGTTATCAGGCCTGGGCTGAGGCTTCGGCGGCTCGGGATGTAAACACCAGCATGCTTAAAAGAAGTATAACTTCGCCTCCAGGTCCTTCAAAGAGTTATTGCCAAGGCAAAGTCAGAGCATATAGGCAGAATTGGCGAGAAACTAGTTCGCCTTCCTTCGGGAACCCGTGCATTCTGGTCTCTCGCCAAGGCTGTCCAAGGAAATTTCTGTAAGCCATCACTACCATCTCTGCACAGGAGGATGACTCACTGGCCCACGACGCAAAAAGAGAAAGCCGACCTTTAGGCCTTTGCGTCCAACTCGACTCTTGATGACAGGGGAACACACCGCCGACCACCCCGCAGTGTGAGTGCTCTATGCCTGATGTGCGATTCACACAGTGCTCAGTACGCAAAGCACTCCTCTCCTGGACATCGACAAGTCGAGTGAGCCTGATGAAATCCCCCCAATTGTGCTGAGGACATGTGCTCCAGAGTTGGCACTGGTTCTAACGCGTTTTTTCGGTACTCCTACTCCTAGGCGTTGTCCCGAATTCATGGAAGACAGCTGTGCACTGATCCTCAAAAAGGTAACCGCTCTGATCCGTCAATTACAGGCCTATCGCCATCACCTCCTTGTTCTCGAAAATAATGGAGTCAATTATTAACTGCCAGCTCATGCGGTACCTTGAGGAGCACCAGCTGATTAGTGACTGCCAGTACGGTTTCCGTCGGGGTCGCTCAGCTGGTGATCTTCTTGTTTACCTAACACATAGATTGGCCGTTAGTTTGGACATAGCGAAGGCCTTCGATCGGGTCTGGCACAAAGCGCTTCTTTCGAAGCTTCCTTCCTATGGGCTTCCGAGAAATTGTGCAATTGGATCACCAGTTTTCTGGCTGATCGGACATCAGGTCGTAGTAGACGGTGCGTGCTCCGATTACAAGACTATTAACGCTGGTGTTCCACAAGGCTGCGTGCTATCACCAACGCTGTTTCTTCTGCATATCAATGATATGTTGCAAACCGGTAACATTCATTGCTATGCGGATGACAGCACTGGTGATGCTATATACACCGGCCATGCCAATATTTCTTGGAAAACGTCGCCGAGTACCGGAACAAACTTGTGTCGGAAGTCGAGACTTTGTTGGACAAAGTCTCGGATTGAACGACTAAATCTAGTCAGTTCAATCCCAGAAGACACAAGTTTGCGCGTTTACCGCTAAAGGAACCCTTTGTCGTATCACCTCAGTTTCAAGGCACTCCCTTGTTGCCTCAGCCAGTATCGGAACCCTCGGCGTTGACATATCGAGTGACGTGCAGTTTCGTGGTCACTTGGAAGAGAAGGCAAAATTAGCCTCTAAAAAGCTTGGCGTGCTCAGTAGAGCGGGGCAGTATTTCATGCCGGCACACCGCCTGCAACTTTACAAGGCGCAGGTTCGGCCTCACATGGAATACTGTTCCCATCTCTGGGCAGGGGCTCCCCAGTGCCAGCTCCTTCCCTTGACCGCATTCAGCGCAGAGCGGATCGAATCGTCGACGACCGAGTTCTTTCGATCGGCGACTCACTAACACTGCGTAGAGATGTTGCATCTCTTTGCGTATTTTATCGCATGTACCACGGGGAGTGCTCTGAGGAATTGTTCGGACTAATTCCAGCCGCTCAATTTGACCATCGCACATCGCGACAAAACTCGCGATACCATCCATACCATCTGGATGATTGGCGGTCCACCACTGTGCGATTTAGAAGATGTTTTCTTCCTCGCACAACTTCCTTGTGGAACCGATTACCACCAGCGATTTTCCGGACCGATACGACTTAGGGACCTTCAAGAAAGAGCCTACTCCTTTTAAAAGGCCGGCAACGCATCTGCAATTCCCCTGGTGTTGCAGTTGTTCATGGGCGGCGGTAGTCACTTAACATCAGGTGAACCGCAGGCTCGTTTGCCCCCTCTCCTATAAAAAAAAAAAAAACCTAACTAGTAATACACAATTTTTTACGAGCAGTAACAAATTTCTTAACACATCTAATTAATCTTATTTTGCGTGACTTAACGGGTTATTGTACTGGGAGTTTGACTGCGCTTTGTTTCTTTCTTGTATCTTTTTATATTTTGTGCAAGATTTTATAATCATATTTAATATTTAATGTAAGTCCACAGATATGTTATGCCTACTCAAAGCACATTTTCTTTTTTCTTCTTTTATGGTTCTCAGAAAGTAAGTGTATACTATTTTGGGAAATAAATTTCTTCAACCTCAAAAACAAAATTTCATCCATATTCGAGAATCCCATTGCATATCATGTTGTACATATATACCAGAATTGCACTCCTAAAGTATAAGATACTATTTAAATATATACTATGGTTTAGTTCATGATGGTTCAACGACCAACATTAAACAGATCTAAAAACTATTACTTTTCGTAGAAAGACATTAAAAAAATATTCAAAAATAAAATTGATAAACTTTTTTGTATTGCGTATAAAAGTGTTAATAATAAAACAAATAATGGATACAAGGAAAAATAGCTCGGTAAAGTTCCTTTCTTGACAGACTTAAGTATCTAAATTTAAATATTTTGTATCTGCTTCACATTCTAAGAGATTTTTCTTGTTATTGAATTTTTGTTTACTCTACTTGAAAAAGAAAAAAAAATAACTAAGTGCGTGTTAGGCTACGCACAATGTAGATGTAGGGTTCCGTATTTGCCGTCACAATACGTGAATTTAGAAGGGGCCTTCTTGATAATATGAGAATATTAAGTGAGTTCATTGAAGATTACGACACATCTCGTCAGGTAAGTGTGGATGGCAAACATCCCCCATGATGAAAGGTACGAAGAGACGGCCCCCAGTCCTCGGCGGCCCTCCTCCTATTCGTGGCTACGGTAGCGATCATGGTAACGGTGGGGCAGGGGTGCTAAAATTCTTCGGTGCAAGTTAGGTTGCCACCTAAGATGACTTACAATTATCTGAGGTACAAAGAGAGGGGAAGGACACGGTAATCCTCGAATCCGGCAACTAGTTCTATCATCGGGAAAGCGACCGTCTGCCCCAAGGAGGTGGCGGATTTATCGTCCACAAGTCTCTTGTTAACAACGTTGTAAAGATTGTTAGTGTGTCGACGAGGGTTGCGTATCTTATACTCAGAATCACCAAACGATATTCGTTGAAGATCATACAGGTTCACGCAAAAAACCTTGGCACATCCCGATGAGGAGGTGGAGGAAGTGTATGAGGATATCTCGAAAACCATGCATTCCTCCAAAACCCACTATACGGTTTGAATAAAACTATTTTTACGGATTTTATCGCATTTAATTTACTATTTTAATTCCCGACGTTTCGGATGCTTTACAGCAATCCATGGTCACGGGTGGGGACTGAGGTGTTTGACGTCTCGATGTCATATCCCGGCTACCTTCAGTTTTTTAATATTAATTTTTGGTTTGATCTACGCAGAATGAGCTTACAGTATCTTGATGTATTGCAGTGTGCTTGGGTTTGGATTTAATTTTGTTAATTATAAAGCAGGATAACATACAGCTAACGTTAGTGTTATTAAAGTATCACTAAAATCTTATTTTTGGACAATGGCGTATGCAAACTCTCTTCTAAAACATATGCTTATGATGTCATTGGGTACACTTTTCTACCGACTTCAAAAAGGAGGAGGTATTCAATTCGACTGTATGTTTTTTGCTTTTTTATGTGTGTTACCTCAGAAATTTTTACTGGGTGAACCGATTTCAATGATTCTTTTTTTATTTGAAAGCTGGTGCTTCACATGTGGTCCAATTCACAATTTGATCAAGGTCTGACCAATAGTTTTTGAGTTATTGTTACTAATGTACATTGAAGTCGTCTGTACAAAATTTTTAATTTTAAATATGTAAATACAGTAGTTTTATGACTTCTGTCTATGAGAGTGATATAAAACTAAAAAAATAAATAACAGCCATAGTACAACTTAAATCTGTATAAGTGGCAGAATATCGCCATTTTGCATGCACTGCGTGTTTATGTTGTGCTAGTGAACAAAATTAATTTGGTATCAATATGTGGGAAAAAAGAAAAAGATTAGGTGCAGTAAAAATATCATATTAAATCTTAATTAAATTTATCCAACAATGTTTCACAAGACAAGGTTTTTCATCTTTTATACGTATCTCTAAAGAGAGTTATATGTTATGTTGAAAAAACTGCTAGGCAGCGTAAGTAATAAAAATACCCTATTATAGAACTGAATAAAAACCAATGGCTGCATGATATATCTATAACATACATGGTACAACTACTAAGACTATAAGACCCTCGAAATACCGTTTAGGCTGTTTACCAAACTGTCGCCATTTTAAGATCAATAAAAACAAAATTTAAAATATAAATTTGGGAATATTAGACATTAGTCTTAGCCTATACCATTATTTCAGTTAGATTAATGATCACTGTACCCCAATGTGCCATCATATTCATTAATTTAATACATTTTTTATTATAACCTACACAAGCGATATTTAGTTACCGCATTTAGTATTTTGTCCTTATTTTATTTTGTTATTATGCTGGCGCTGCAATTTTTCGATAGAAAATATATACAAGTTTACAGCAAATCTAATTTTGCACGTTCAATTCACCAATTATCATCGTCAAAACTCTACTCCAATCCGAATATAATATTGATATGTTAAATATATGTTAAGACATTAAATGTCGCCATCATTCAATAAACGTTGTTTTTGTTTTAAATTAATTTGTACTCCCGTCCAAAAACTTATTTAGAACGTTTGTCTTTATAAGTTATTTACAAAACAATATCTGCAGTGTAACAGTTTCCTTGCACACCAAATAACAGCTGTAATACAGCAGTTATACAGCCCCTTTTATGCTTGTACAGCTACTGTACAGCGCTACTAACGCATAATGCTACATAATGTGTGCCAATTTTTTACGTATAAGAACTGTATAAGCGCTTATACAGCTTTTATACAGCCAGAAAATACAACCTCTAGTAAAAAAACGAACTTCAATACAACTCGTATACAGCTTGCATGCTGCTTGAGTTCTTAAGATGAACATGGACAAAACAAAGATCATGTCCATGTCACATCTGTGCCGGTAGTTGTTGGGAACGCTAAGCTTGAAGTTATTGACGAGTATGTTTACCTTGAAAAAATAGTCCATCTAGGTAAGTCCATATAATTCATATAATTCCCCTGGTGTTGCAGTTGTTCATAGGCGGCGGTAGTCACTTAACATCAGGTGAACCGCATGCTCGTTTGCCCCCTCTCCTATAAAAAAAAAAAAACTTCGACCGAGAGGTCAATTGACGGATTCAACTCGGTTGGGCAGCGTTCGGTAAATTACGACACATGTTCTCGTCAGTTATACCTCAAAACTTTAAAACGAGATTGTACAACCAGTGTGTGTTACCAGTGATGACTTATGGATCTGAGACGTGGTCCTTCACTGTTGTCCGTATGATGAAGCTCTAGTACGCCCATCGAGCTATGGACAGGGATATACTCGTGGTTTCTCTAAGTGATAAAATTAGTAATGAGGATTTCCGCAGTAGAACCAGAGTGACCGACATAGCCAAACGGATTAGTAAGCTGAAATGGCAATGGGCAAGCCATATAGCTCGAAGAACTGACAACTGATTGGGAAAAAAGGTTCTCAAGTGGCAGCCTCGTACCGGTAGGCGAAGTGTAAGGTGACCCTCCAGTAGATGGAGTGACGACCTGGTAAGACATGCAGGAAGTCGTTGGATGCAGGTGGTTCAGGACCGTGCTTTGTGGCATTCTTTGAAGAAGGCGTATGTGCAGCAGTGGACTTGTGAAGAGATGTAATGATGATGATGATGATGATGATGAATGTACACACACAAAATGTGATACTTATCTTTGCACTGGCCGGATTGCATGGACGCAATATTTTTCTCTGCGGCCAAACACTTAAGATAGAATATTTTTAAAATAATAACTTGATAATCTTCAATGTTTTGTAACATAATATGCATAATAACTTAGTAAATGAAAATTAATATTGACCACTTTACATCACATAGCCTAAATAAGTAAAATTGTACAGTTTGTATCACTCTCAAATCAATTAAAACAGTTTTTTTTTTAGTTAAGAACGGAACGTAACACTGCTTGCTTGTCTTATGTTCGTATATATGTTTTTGTTCTGTTTCCTATTGAATCACACCAAATAATAGGTGGCAAGCCAGTGTAGTAGGAACTCCTCAAACTTGCCATGGGGATCATCACGACCTTCGCTCACCCCATAGAATACTATAATACACAATATAATGCGTGCCAATCTTATTTTGTATGAGAACCGTTGTCGCCGGGAGTACACATACAAGCGATTACGTTGTATTATCACTACTAGAAACCCAATTCCCTCATTAGTCATACAAATTTCAATAAATAAATATGATAAACGCATTTTTATATTACATAAATTCAGACTTTATTCCAAGGTAATAACAACGGATTCACAACAAATCTTTACATACCATCTCTTTCTGAAAAGCAAGAGAAGGAATAACTGTGTTGACAGTCTGAGCAAATTTATACATTTTAGACTTTTGACCGATGTTCACGATCATCAAAACAAAAAAAGAAATCCTTTAAATTTTAAAATATATTTATTTATAAATAGTGTGCAAACAAATTGCAAATACAATGGTGGTAAGTATTATTTTTTTCTTATTGTAAATAACAAGTTGTTGAACACGTATAAGATGCGTAGTATCATATTAGTCTGTGCGTTTAAGCATTATTTAGTGATTGATATATTTTGAAATATTTTAATAATATTTGCTATTTTTATAATTTAAGAGTCGTGCTGCCGTTAATTAGTAAATTTTTCGATTGAAAAATTCAAAATTAGGATGAAAATTAAATATATCTATATATAATTATTAAACATGTTGTTATATATTGCTTAATGTTGTCAATTTCAAAATTTACTTCAGAAAATATAAGATAAAAACATAATCCGCTGCTAAAATGAATTGGAGATAAATAAAAAGACAGTTGTTCAGAATCATGTGTATGAGAAATCCATACTTTTTATTTTAATATGAAAATCTGTCTCAACTTTCATGACTAAACTGCTGAAATGATTTTGATTGAATTGAGATAGTTTAATGTCTGGTTAAGTTAAAAAGGTAAACTAACTAAGTAGGTAGGCTAAGTAGGCTTTACAAATTTGGTCGTTATTAGCCGTTAAACTGCGAACTTGGGGAAAAAATCTATTAAAGGAAATGGTAATTCACTCAACCGATTTTGAAGATATTTGGTATTCAGATAGTTGTAAACATTAAAAAGGCTAGGCTACCTTTTATCCTCAAAATTTACCATAGAAAACGCGGTATGACCGAATTATATGCGGATGAAAGCTTCATATAATTCTGAAAGTTCACATAATTCTCTAAATTAGTATTTCTTTATTATTGGTTGCCTACGCCTACGTTGTTTAACATCCACAAATTGCAATTCGTTGCAACGAATACAAAAGTAACTAAAATTATGATTCGTCTATTAATAAAGCGGCACTTACTTAGTTTAAAAAATAAAATAGTATTTACAGAATAATAAAATTTATTAAAAAGTTTATTACAGTAACATTTATAAGAAATTCATCTAGGCCGTAATATTAGAATACATTTTTTCATTCCACGAGTTTCAATGCAAAACTAAACGTTTAGGTTGTCAAATACTTCCTGACGGTCATATTACATGACCACCGTAATAATTTACCATGGTGTACTATCTAAATCTCTCAAAAGTATTGAAGATTAGCTTAAAAATACTCACTTTATCTAAATATATAATTTAATTTAATTGAATTTTTAAATATGTACTAATGATCCGCTACGGCTTAACGGGATTTCTAGATAACAACTAGCTAGGAACTAACTAGGAAACAGCGCCACTTACCGAGTCCAACTAAAGCCAAGAAAGCATTATACTGCTACATCATGCTGGTATTATGCACGATTGCCATTAAAAGCCGCAGCGTAGCTCAAGCAAATATTTACATAATTTTATCTAATCAATATTTGTGTATTATCCTAACGCCCAATTTTTTTTTGTTTCCAAGACGCTTCGTGGTAGACGAACCGTGATCATGACTACACAACTTTTAGAGGAGGCTGATATTTTGGGTGACCGCATTATTGGCTTACACGCTGGCAAGCTGCGCTGCAATGCTTCACCGTCACAACTGAAGAATGCTTTTGGTGATTCCTCATTATTTCAATTTGTTATGTATTTCGGTAGCCAGTTATTAAAGTTAAAGTTAAAGTTAGAGCCTATATACGTACCACTGCTGGGCACAGGCCTCCTCTCATTTCTGAGAGGGACTTAAGGCAAGGAAATATTCGTGAATTAATTGAAGCAAATAAATAATTAAATATAAGTGTAATGCGCGCGTACTACAAGGCTAACAAACTAATCTTACATCATATCGACCTAAAAATAAGGCTGTATAAACAGCTACAACCTAACATAACAAATTTTACGGTCCAAAGACTTTCAAACAGCTTACTCGAAAAATTTTACAGTGAGTACACTTCCACGTGAGAATGATGACTTAAATAAACTACTCAAAACAAAATAGGGCCCACCATGTTTTATAAATGATTTTACAGATTCTTTTTCTTTTTTCAGTTTTTATGATTAGGAATGAATAAATTAAGGTTTTTGAAAGTGTGTGAACATTAACAAGAGTAAGTTTTGCCAATTTTATGGAATTTAGTCAAAATTTACAGTTTTTAGGAAAGTTTACAGAAATTATTGATTTAAGTAAAGTTTGATTTTGATTTTTATTATTGACTAAATCAATGAGTTTGATGGTGCTTAATAGCGAGTAGGTCCTCCTCTGTTCCGTATGCACTCTCTGAATCTATCTGGGACACTTTCAATCAAGTGGGTGATGTTTTCCTCGGGAATACGGATCAGATATTTTCCATGCGCATGATCGCGGAGAAGTTTTTGGCCAAAAACCAAAAGGTTTTTTGTGCGTTCGTGGACTTGGAAAAGGCTTATGACAGAGTGGACAGGGATTTATTATGGCAAACACTGAACTCATTTGGGTTGAGCCCTGGGTTGATACAGCCATTGAAGTCTCTGTATAGGGACTTCAGTGGTTGTGTCAGGCTCAACGGGGCCTACTTGGACTGGTTTGGCATCCATAAAGGTGTCAGACAGGACTGTGTGGCTTCCCCGTGGCTGTTCAACCTATTTATGGACAGTTGTTTGGAAAATTTGAAAGTTGAAGAATACGGGTTAAGAATGGGTGAGTTAACCGTCAAATACCTTTTTGTACGCCGATGATCAAGTCATATTTGTGTCGTCGGCGGCCGAGTTGCAAATGATGGTTACATTAATGAACAGATCATTAAAAGAAAGGGAAATGAAAGTGAACGCAAGTAAGACGAAAGTTATGGCTTTTGAAAGAGAAGAAAGTATGACGATATGTGAAATAAGAATAGAAGGGGAATTTTTCGAGCAAGTAGATGAGTTTGTGTATTTGGGATGTGTATTTAGCAGGGATGGTAGATATGATAAGGATATAGAACGACGAGTAAACGCAGGAAATAGAGTAAATGGGGCTCTACACTCTATTGTGGAAAGTTAGAATGTGTCCCAAAAGGCACGTATGGCAATTTACAATGCTGTGTCAGTCCCTACTTTAATGTATGGTAGTGAAAGTTGGGTGTGGCAGAAGAAGCACGAGAGTAGAATAAATGCTGTAGAAATGCGGTCATTAAGGATTATGTTAGGGCTGAATCTAAATGACAGAGTGAGAAATTGTGTGATAAGAAAAGAGTGTGGTCTGTAAGATGATGTTGTGACCAGGATTAAGAAGGAAATGCTTCGGTGGTTTGGTCATGTATAAAGAATGAATGAGGAATGAGTGACAAAGCAAATTTATGTGGCAGAGGTGAACGGCAGAGTCTGGAAGGGTCGCCCTAAGCGAAGATTTATCGACCAAATTGGCGATATATTGAAAATGGGCCAAATTAAGAGTACCCTTAACCGATGAGCGTGTATACGTAGGTATATGGATGTGAAGGAGGCGAGAGAGGTGTGTCAGGATCGTGCCAAATGGAAGTCCATTGTCTCTGCCTACCCCTCTGGGTGACAAGCGTGAGTGTTTTATGCAATAAATATTTTATGTAAACTAAAACATTTTCAAAACTATGTCACTTCTTTACTGTTGTGCCCATGCTGTATGTATCCCCTTCACAAGAATAGCGAACCATATTTGGTTGACAGCTATTATATGCCCATGCGACACCCAATCTCATTGTGACAGTGAGTATTAAATTTGGATCATTGCTCAAATCATACAAACTTAACAAATTGGGCTTAGATCTAACACGTATTGCAGGGCCTAGTGCAACTTGTATAGATAATTTATTTGTAGATTTGAAGCTTTTTTCTTTGCAAAAATGTATGAAGTATTCAAAATTTAAGTTGTGATCACTGTGGATAGTTGGTTTCATTACGTAAGATAATACACAAAAATGTAAAAAAGTTGTGTTAATAAATGAATAAATGAATGAAATGAACGTCGCTTAGAGATATTTAGAAGCATAGACTTTATACTGGCGAAATAAGTTTATGTTTAGAAGTAATAAAGTAACAAATTTATTACTACCATAAAAACAATACTAACTATTTATATAGAACATTATTTAAACTTATAAATTCTTGAATTTAATAAAATAAATACTCTATCTCAAACACTCACTTTAAAGAGTCGCATATTGTTTAATGAATAAGCAACAGCCAGAATCCAGAGAATCATTTAGTCATAGTATTACGTTCAGATAATATATTTAAAAAAATCTAAAACTTTTAGAGGATGGAGCACATCTACAGCCAAATTTTTATATTTTTAAGAAACAAAGCTAAGATTGCCTCTAATAAAATGAAAATGAATTAAGAGTATAAACAATAGTGATGCTGGCTAGTGTAAATATCTGTAAAAAAAGTTTTCATTTCGTGACCTTTATGGTAAAATTGCAAATGTGCACAACTAAAGATTTTACAAGACCCATTTTTTAAATTTTTAAATGGTTTCCTACGACTGGTATAAGATTAAATAAGTATTTTAGTTTTGAAATATCAATCATAACATAACGATCTACGTAATAACGAATATCTAAGCGCATTAGTCAAATAAAGCACATTTGCTAATTCCTCTTAAAATAAATATTATTTTGGTTCAAAGTAAATTTATGTAAGTGTCATATTCGCAATCATACAATAAAGACGGCTCCGTGGCGCAGTGGCTTAGCAATGAGTTGCAGCGCTAAGGGCCGCGGGTTCGAATCCCGCACGGAACAAGTATTTGTATGGCCTACAAATAATTGTTCCGGGTCTGGATGTTTGTCCTTGTGAAATTTATGTATGTAAACTGCCTCTACGATACAGGAGAAAATCCTAGTGTGGAGGTAACGTTTTTTCAAAAGAGAATAAAAAAAAAAATTATTTGCAGGTGCGTGATAATTAATGCATTTTAAAATTGTGAATGGAATAGGAAACTGTATGCTATTTATAGTTAGATACAATATTTTATTTATTCTAAATGAATTGCAGTGGCAAGTGTTGTAATCGTCTAAATTTTAAATGTGAATCATTATGCATTGTGTTATTGAATCTTCAATGATATGAAGACTGTTCGTAGTGTAAAACGTTTATTCTCCTTTAAATAAACAAATAATTAACATTTAAATAAACTTTGATCTTTTTATATATATGACCTTAGTCTCACAATAATCAGTCATTTATAAAATAACATCTAGGCTTAAAATATACATTATTGTATTAACGTTTTTAACTTATTAAAAATATTATTTAAATATAAACAAAAATTAAGATTCAGAATACAGCCATTCTGGGCTCGTATAGCATTCATTCTTTTTGAATGTCCCCTGGCAGTTCTTACGAGTTTCCAGAACATTTTAATATTTGCCTGGAAGTTATCCGATATTTTTCTATCATTCTTATCCGTTCTTTCTTGCTTTTTCCTTTCAACTACTTCTTTTACTCTCTTATTTAGATGTCTAAAGACTGCCTTTTTCTTTCAATATCATCATTTATACCGCTAGAATAACTAGCCTTGGTTGCTAGTAAATCTAGCCATGCTCTCTTCTTTGCTTCTACTTCCATCCGTACCTCATCATCCCACCATAAAGTGTTATTTTTCCTTTCATTCGTTCTCTTACTTACACCACATACTTCGGTAGCTGCATCCATCAAACCTTTCTTGACATTATACCACACAGTCTCCAAGTATAAATAATTCATACACAATTCATCCATACCACTTATATTTTCTCTCAGTCTACATTTGACTTCTCTTTCGCACCTTCATCTTGTAACCTCTCTATTCTTATGCGCTGTAACGCGATGGTAGGCACAGATGTCCGATGCCGCCAACGTCTGAATAGTCCATTAATTCGGCATAAGACCAAGTAATGATCCGTCTCTATGTTGGACCCCCGGTAAACTCTTGTATCTACCACTGCGCTCTTCATTCTTTCATCCACAATTATGAAATCTATCATGCTTCTATCACCACCTCTTTCCCATGTACTGTATGTATCAATTTGTATTCGATTGCCGATATCATAAAACAGAAAATTTGTATATTAAATAAGATTACTGACTGTTGATCGGTGTGTTACGAATCCATATTCTGGAATTATAAAATTGTATAAAGTCGAAAAAGGAAACAGGTCGATAACGGTCACTCCCGGCAGAGCACCGCATGCCAAGGGAAGGGCTAAGTACTACGCGTACTGCCCTTATCTCGAATAGGCACCGTTTACGACAGGACATCCCTTCAGTCAAGCATCAATCGGCACGTTATACCTGACACTTTCGATTGGAGTAAGACGGAAAAGAAGGGGTGAAAGAAGAAAAGAGTATCGTCTGTCTGTGTGATTCTGTCCTGTCTTGATGGCAACATCGTGAAGGAAAAATTCCTCTGACTTGCCCTTTGGATCATCACGACCGATAGGCTCTCCTGCAGAGCCATTCGCCAATCAACTCGCCGGTAAGGAGAGTAAAATAGGCGTAAGCCTATTCTACTAAAAAATAAACTAAATAAAAGTTAGGAGTAGACCAAACCCCGCCCTGAATTATAGTTAGACAGGCATGTTTTAAATAAGAAACAGACAGTACCTATGCTTAGTTTAAGCCTTTTTTAAATGTTTGCTGTATTTTCAATCAATATTTCATAAGATCTGATTCATTTAGTCACATACAAGTTTCATATTGAGATGACAAATGCATGTTAATCGTGAATTACTACTTACATTTCTACATAAAATATTAAAACATAGAATCCGTTATTAATTTCAGTCTTTTATTATTTTTATCAGGCTCTGGTTACCGAGTGCCCATCACAACAGTTCAGCAGCCGGATGTGAGTAGGATAACGGCAACGATACGAAAAGTAGCACCCGCCGCCATTTTGAAAGACAAGACCTTACGAACATTGGTTTATTATATACCGCCCGATGCAAACATGGCGGAACTCCTTAACACTCTTGAATATAACAGATCGTCTTTGGACATAGAATCTATGGGATTCAGTAGCGCATCACTCGAAGAAGCGTTTATGGAGTACGCTTTGAATATTTCTTTTAATTAATTTAAATCGTAATTTATTCAAAGCAAATTTAGTACGCAATAGATTTATTTAATCTTGTGTTTTTGTGTGTTTGTGTGTATTAATAATTATCTAAGAAATGGATTCTAGATATATACCACCTCGTCGCCTGAATATCATAACAGCCGACTATGGAAAATATCAGGAAAATCTTATTTCCGCGTTAGTTGCCAAGTTACTTTGTATCCATCGAATATAAAATAAACAGAAATGCGACTATGATCAGCATTAAGATACAAGGGCATGCCAAAAGTAGTTAGTTATACCCTTTACTCGTGGTGTGGTATTCAACACCTTTTAATGTAAATGTTATGAATGTTACTTAAAACACTGTTTATGTACAAAATGTTTATTGTTATAATGTTAACAAATGTATGTTATGTTAGCACAATAGACCTTGTTGGCGTCCGTACATGTACTGACTTAAATAAAAACTTTAATGTAAAATGCCGACGCGTACATAATGTGTTCGGTGTAACTTACATTGTACTTGTAACGTACGGTTCCCGCACAGCAAAGGAGATAAACTTAAAATACATAAAAAAAATGTAAAATGATAAGAGAAAAGCTAAGTATAAAAATTATTCTTCATCGCGTTTAAAAATGAGGGTTCGCAATATAGGAGACGTTGCTCGGTCTTGAGTGTTGAACGCGTTCGGGACGGGCGAACGCGCGGGTGAGGACGCACGCTCAGCGCTGGCGTGATGGGTTGCGTTCTCGTGGCGGCCACTGCAGCGGCACGCTGCGCTCTCGGTGCCACCGCAGCCACAGGAGCGGAGCTTAGACCTTCCGTAGTTATGTTATCGAGGCTAATAATTGAAGTGATAGCCGTGTTTCTTCTTTGCCGTAGTCGTTTACAGACAAGGCATATAGCTGCTATCACAGCCACTCCCACCAGGATGTAAATCGCGGCTAAATGATGTATGTCATAGAATGTTATGTTTTCAGCGATCACATCTTGGGACTTCAGGTTTTTGATGTTTTCGTTTAAGGTGGTTAGGTTGGGGTTATAAACTGTCGGCGTATTTTTCCAACTCTCCTGTTTTTGGGAAAGAGAACTTGATAATTTGGTTAATAGCAGCGATTTCAGGCGCATAAATTTCGGGTCTGGTTTTCAATTCACTCGTAAATATTTTGTGAGTATAGATTGATAATTATTCACTTTTGATTGTGCAACCGGGTTCCAGGGCGATGACACCGGTGTCTTTCAGCTGTTCCACTGTAACTTGATCACCGCAAAAAACTCTTACGCTGCATTTGTCGCATGTTGTGAATAAGTAATTGTTCGCCTTATTTAATTGAATAAACATGTTACTGCACTCGGCGATGTTTACTTGGCACTGATTTATGTTATTATTCTTCAAACACAGATCTTCATTTGAATTTCTTTGGTGTATGGGGTGTTTGAGGTGGCATAAATGTGCTGAAAATTCGTACAATATACACTCTTATAAATCGATAGATGTCATTGCAATGTAAATATCCTTTTCTAAATTAATTGCAATGTAATCTGCAATCGGTTTAATGTTCACAAAATTGTTTGTTCGTTTATGAGGAATCGGTATGACTCTGTACAGGTTGTAATTATCTCGGCTGACCAATGGTAATCTGATTTCAAAAATCAATTACTTATCAGTCAACTTTGTTTTCACTTGAAGAAACTGATACATTTTTTGAAAATCTGATTGTATGTTTGATATAGTTAAAGTTTAGGTATTTGTCCAGATATTGTGTTCAGTTCATTTCTCAACTGAGTAGTGCTTATGAGATGAACATCAAACCTTCCATGATATGTATCAGTGATAGCGTCTGTCATCATGTTTTGTATATTTTTCAAATTCAGCAGTAAATTGTTCGCTATGACAGACAGAGCCAAAAATTAGTTAATGTTGTGAAGTTTTTCTAATTATGTTCTTACTTTGTTTATGTTGCTGTCTAAAGCACTTATCTGTTTGTTGATAATCTTGAGTTGTTTTCTCATGACTTCTTCCATTCTTTTCATCATGTTGTATTCCGCTTCGATAACAGACGTTTGGTTCTTGAACAGGGAAGCCAAATGATGTTTGTTCTGTCTGACAAGTGTGATATCTCGCTCATACTTTTCTGCGAAATGGTCGTCGAGTACTCCGAAGAGACTATTCGTGAGATACCCGATACCATTGATAAGCCCTCGCTTCTGTCTGTCGTGCTCGGTTTGTTTACCTAACATGATGCGGTTGTAGTACTCGAGTTCACTGGTACTATGACGTAACTGCAATAGCATCGCATCACAGTGACCGTCGCCCTTAATTGTTTCACATATGTTTTCCATGTGTTTTTGATATTTGCCAAGTGCTTTGGAGCCTTCCCAAAATGGTTGCATGTTGTAGTAAATTATGAGTTTCCAGTCGTCTCGAATAAGTTGGATGTTGGAAATAGCGTCGAAATACAGGAATTGATTAATTTGCTTAATAGTATAAGCTCCATGCGTAGGTACGATTAAACTCAAGAAAAATAGCAATGCAGCACAAATTGATATCAGACTTGATTTAGCTGTTATTTTGTTTTTTCTGATTTCAGGTTCCTGGTTTCCTTGCAGTGGCAGTATGGATAATTTGGTAACTGGCCGTTTTAAAATTCCGTTTTTTGTTTTCAAGCAGACAACTCGAACGAAACCATCTTTACCTGGGTGTAAATCTATAACTCCACCTGACAACCATTTTCCAGCAGGTAAGTTATCGTCTTGAATTGACGCCAATTGACCGACTTGAAAGTTAGATGTCGACTGCTTCCATTTGTTTCAAACGGTAAGTTGTGTAAGGTATTCCGATTTCCAGCGCTTCCATATATCAGCCATTAGTTTTTCAGTTAAGTTCCATCTTGTTCGCGCGTTGTGTTCTGTTTCCAGTATTGTTACATCAGCTATTCCAGTTAAGAAATGCGAAGGTGACAAGAAGTCTAGGTTCTCCACATCCTCAGTTAATGCACACAGCGGCCTAGTATTAAGACACGCTTCTAGCTGAGTAAGTATCGTTGAGTACTCTTCGAACGTTAATTTTTGTTCTCCGATAACACGTTAGATGTGATATTTCAGGCTCTTGACCGCAGCCTCCCAGAGTCCTCCCGCTGTCGGCCAAGAAGGAGCGTTGAAGTGGAATTCGATCTCCATTTTGGTAAGTTCAGTTAATAATTCTGGATCAGAAATATTTTCTTTAATCTGCTTTATGTTTTGTTCTAGAACACGGCTAGCACCGACGAAGTTAGTGCGGTTGTCGCAATATATGTGACGCGGCGCTCCTCGACGAGCTGCCATACGACGAAGTGCGGCCAAAAATGCTGGCGACGTGAAGTCGGACACGAGTTCGAGGTGCACGGCCTTTGTTGCCATGCACACGAATACAGCCACATAACCCTTGTTTGTTTTTATGCCTCGACCTTTGCTTGCCTTGACGTCTACGTAACCAGTGTAGTCAACTCTTGTATGATAAAAAGTTCGGAAGGGGTTTGTCCTGGCCTCAGGCAAATCACCCATGATCTGGAGTTGTATGCTGGGAGCGTGACGTTGGCAGGTTACACAGGTTCTTATTAACCTTTTAATTGTTCGATTTCCGCCAACAATCCAGTACTTTTGTCGAATGAGTGCTGCCGTCAATCGCGCACCGCCGTGAAATGTTATCTTATGCGCGCTATCAATGAGTAATTGTGTAAAGCGGCTTTTGTTCGGCAAAATTATTGGATGTATCATGTTATATGTGATATTTGCGAATTCTAATCTGCCATCTACTCTTAAGATGCCATTTCGGTCTATGAACGGATTCAACTTTGATAATGTGCTCTTTTTCGGTACTTGTTTATTTCGCGTAATGTTAATAATATAATCTTTGAATTCAGTTGATTGCACATGTTTTATTAATACATTAGTTGCTGTTTGTAACTCTTATATTGTTAGGTAGGGCTCCCTCTGTTTACTTTTATCTTTTTTGACTCGTAGAATCCATGCCAATATTCTTACTAAGCGCGTAAATGAGCTTTGTTTTTCTATAAGTTGCTGTAAAATGTTGCTTTCTTCTTCTTCTTTTGATTTCTGAGTTACTAAAACTTACTTTTCCTATTCGTTTGTTGTATATATAGGTTTGTTTTCCACATCTTGTTTATATGTTAGTAGCCAAGAGGGCCCTTGCCACCAATGCGGGTGGTCTTTTAGTTGTGCTGCCTGTTCGCCACGAACGGCTTCCATCGTGCAGCGTCTCCGTGCAACCAGCCTAGAACAACGGTGGAGTCACACAACCAAAGATCTGTATGTTGTATGTACTTAGGCACTTGACAACCTTGTTCATCAGTTTAGATAATAAAACTGTGGCATTCAATTCGAGCCTTGGTATAGTAATAGGCTTCTTGATAGGTGCTAGTCGGGTTTTGGCGGCAACTAACACCACCATTGAATGATGATCTTTGCTTGTTCTGCAATATATGACGCAGCCGAATGCTCGCTCCGACGAATCGCAGAAGCCATGCAATTCGACTAAGCTTTTTTTCTTTTGTTCCCAACCATCTAGGTATTTGTAGTTGATCAATCATTTTGATACCATGTTTCATTTTTATCCATTCTCCTTGGATTTCTTCGGGTAGTTCGTCATCCCACTGAAGATTCAGCTGCCATACTTTTTGGAAGAGAAATTTTAATTTCAGTGTTATAGGAGCAATCAAGCCAATTGGATCGAACTGTTTCGAAATTTCTGACAAAACACTTCGCTTTGTACATTTCTTCTCTGAGTCACTGATTTTTGATTGGAATGTGAAAATATCTTGTTTAGCAATCCAGCTGAGTCCAAGTGTTTTCGATGAATGTGCATGTTTAAAATCAAAATTTTGGTTGTCTTGTTTTTTGTTGATGTTAAGTAGTCATGTAGTCCTCTTTGTTGGAATTCCATTTTCTTAAGTTGAATCCTCCTGATTGAAGCAGGTGAATAAGCTCTTGTTGTAATTCCAATGCTAACGTCATAAAATTTTTTTTTATTTTTCTTTTATAGAATAAGGGTGACAAACGAGCACACAGTCCACCTGATGGTAAGTGGTTGTTGTTGCCCATAGACATCTACATCTATCTTCGTTAGCGAATTTAAATGCAGATGCGTTGTCAGCCGTGAGGACTAAGATAGAATGCCTCTTTTCCAGTAAAAAGGGTCTCCGGTTCTCTACACTCACCATACGAAACACAGCAGCATTAAGCTGCTATTTTACGTTGGTATTCTGTGAGAGCGTGGTCCTTCCCCGGTCGAGCCGACCCATTCGTGCTACAACCCTCTCCCCCGGACCTCTGTAAAGTATAGCTGTGTCTAATCTACATTTGTTTATAATAATTTTAATTGATAAAATATAATTTAGTGAAATTAAATCCGTGACAAATAATAGGAGTTCATAAAGTGTGAGTAGTGCAAGAATTACTGATAGCGCCCTACGTTCAATATCTGCGGTTCGGTGCGTCATCGCGCTTCATCGCTGCATACGCTCTCTGTGTGCGCGCTACGTAACACGTCAACTCAACGCATCTCTACGTGAGCGTAAAATCTTTGTGTGCGCTGTAACATCGAGTCAACGAAACTCTTGCGCCTCGTGCCGCCCTGGTACATCAAACGTACGCAACAACGATCTTATAGTGGAAGGACATCGGCTCTGCGATTTTGGTATTACTCTTTAACATTTATAATATCCTAGTAATATAATCTAGTAAATATATTAGAATAGAGGCGTCCTATCTTGGACTGGGCGACCTTAATTTGGGTTTTGCTGGGATATAAGCGGCCGAAACAATTTGAATTTTTACTACTATGCAGTGTGTTTCGTGCTTAAAACCTGTGACACAAAATGAACTTCTAACTTGTACGGCCTGTAAATTGCACCTACACTATGGGTGTGCTAATTACACCTCAGCTGACTTTCGAGAACATAGAGACTCCTGAAAAAATCTTTTATGTGTGGTGGCTGTACACAAATAACAAGAAGATACCAAACGATAATACTCCAATATCAAAGCACAACCTTCGAAAATGTCAAAGAGTCCGGACCTCAATTAGATATAGAAAAGAGTCCAAACCATACTCCGAAACAACTGACATACGTGAAGTCAGTAACTTGTTGGACACTAAACTAAAAGATGAAATTCAAAATGTTAACCTCTTTAATTAAGTCCCAGAAAAAGGAACTTGAGGATATTAAAGTTAACCTTAAAATTCAACAAAACAACTCAAACATTGAATAATATTGCCCTCTTAACAACACAAAACGAGGAATTACGTGAAAGCAATAGTTAGAGATAAAAGTAAACAAGAACGAGAAACCATCACAATTTTGGAAGAAAACTAGAGGATCAACTAAGAATAAATCGGAAAACAGGCATTGAATTAAAGAATGTTCTAAAGAAGAATAAACCAAAAGAAGACCTTGTAGAGATGGTTGTCTGTTTATCGAAATCAGTGAACTATGAGATACTAAAGTCAGATGTTAAAGATGTTTTCAGAACCAGGGGAAAAAAGAGGAAAAAGAAAAACTTTCTGTGGAACTTAATTCGATTCAAAAGACAGCCTTGCTTAGATCGTGTAAAATTACAACAATAAGAATAAATCTTCAAAACTCAAGCAATACACTTAGGTTTCACTCATGAGGAAGACACTCCGATTTTCGTATCGAGACAATTAACACCTAAGAGCTCTAGACTATTCTTTTGGCAAGAGATCTAGTGAAAACTAAAGGGTTCAGTTTTGTTGGACATCTTACGGCAAGGTGTACTTGAGAAAAGTGAAAATTCACCCATCATTCATGTAACAAATGAAGCACAATTGCACCAGCTAACTTTGCATAATGAGGCATGACTATTACTATCTTTTATATCTGCATGTTTTTGCTTTTTCTTTAATTTTTGTTTAAATGGTTTATTATATTGTTACTTCAAAGTTAATTTATATTGCACAAACTTACATTAAATACAAAAACAGATACAAAACATTCATACACAAACAAAACTCAGACTGTTTAATAAAATTATACGTTTAATAATTAAATCACATATTTCCTCTACACACACATATTCATTACATTTACATTACAACCTAATACAAATTCTATGCTAATGACCCAGCAGTTTTACTTCGTCCATGAATAGTTCTCTGAATACACTACAGGAATTAGACGACACAGAAATTTCACAGTCTATAAAATGTTCAATAGATGATTTGTCTTCAAACGCTGTTTTA
Organism: Parnassius orleans; assembly: GCA_029286625.1. Classification (NCBI taxonomy): domain Eukaryota; kingdom Metazoa; phylum Arthropoda; class Insecta; order Lepidoptera; family Papilionidae; genus Parnassius; species Parnassius orleans. The sequence goes on along the minus strand of JAGSMP010000428.1, from coordinate 271,848 downwards.
AATATGGAAATCTGAATATTATAGCTCAAAATATAACAAGTATATATTGTAATTTTGACAATCTATTAATACACTTAGCGCAACTTAAACCTTGCATTGATATAATAATTTTGACGGAGTGCTGGTTAGATAAAATAAACCAATTCCCACTTTACATAGCTACTGTTCTATTCGACAAATACTCAGTTAAATCAAAACGATGGTGTGGTAGTTTACATAAAGAATGTTTATAGAGCACTTGTTAAGGAAATAAATTTATACAAAGCTTCATGTTTACAAATAACTATAAATCAATACACAATTTTAGGTATATATCGTTCTCCTTCCATCACAAAAGCTGACGAATTTATTCACTCTGTTGATTTACATCTAAATTCAGTTAAAACTAGTCATATTATTATAGCGGGTGACATTAATATAAATTTATTACCTATTATGTGTGAGCAAAGCTATGAAAGAAATAACAGAAATCTTTATCTGACCGCTTTGGCTACATGAAATACTTCCAGGCCACCATTTTCTACCAGAGGATTGCGTTGTTTGGACCATTTTATGCTAAAAATTGATAAAAAAAGAACAACCGCTTTCGTCGCAATTCTCGATACAACTATAACAGACCACAATATGACTCTACTTAGCCTAGTGGGCAACAATAGTTTAAGCAAATCTAATAAAACAAAATCTGTAACTGACTTTAATGCTGCCTTAAACAGTCTACATTTAAACTTTTTGACGATTTATATTTATGTACAGACCCAAATACTCTAACTAATATATTGATCGATAAAATATCTATTGCATTAGTTAAACACACAAAATTTTAGCTGTTCCTGGGACAAAGAGATTTATCAAGCCCTGGATGACAGAAGGTATACTTCGATATAGAAACAGAAATGCTATGCAAAAAAAAAAACAAGACCCAACTAATGATATATTAAAGATCACTTACCGTCGCTACCGAAATTTTGTAATAAACTTATTAAAAACAAAAACGTAAACATGATTTTAGCGTCATTTCTAAATCTTGTAAAAATAATAAAGTTCTCTGGAAAAATATAAATGAAGTTACACAATTTAAAAAAAAGAATGTTTCAAATTCGTGTTTATTAAATATAAAACCTACACCCCAGTTCAGTTAATTATATTAATAAATATTTCTCCAGAATAGGTAGTTGCCTGGCTGAAGAAATTAAGTCTAAGATGTTATACAGCTCGATTCCTAAATCCACTTCTACTACTTTACTCCTAAACTCTTTTGTTTTGCTCGAAACAGATAATGCTGAAGTAGAGCGGGTGTTGATGAGTCTTGACTCTGATAGCGCTCCCGGGTGGATAAAATTCCAAACAGGTTTTGAAGTTGGGAAAGGATTTGTTTGTGCCCGTATTCACTTACCTTATAAATCTCTGTTTTACAGTGGTATATTTCCTTACGCACTAAACAATCATTAATAACACCTGTTTATAAAAGTGGAAACAGAGACGATATAAATAACTACTACGCCCGATTTCTGTCCTACCAGCTTTGTCCAAAATTGTAGAAAATCTTAAATACTAGGATATTAAACTACTTAAATAAATATAATATTTTATCAAATCAACAATTTGGCTTTAGAAAACAGCTTTCCACAGAAGACGCTATTCTCACATTAAGCTCTTTAATAGTAAAGAATTTAGATAATGGCAAAAAGTGTATTACAGTATTTTTAGACCTGAGAAAGGCTTTTGAAACGGTCTCTATTCCTGATCTTTTAAAGTTTTTGGAGCTTATCGGCTTCAGGGATACTTCGCTAAACCTGATGTTCAGCTACCTACATGAGCGCACTCAGCGTGTTCATGTGGACGCTGTGTTGAGTGACGAAGAAAATGTTATTTTCGGCGTCCCTCAGGGTAGCGTCTTAGGGCCTACGCTGTTTTTGGTTTATATTAATGAGCTGTGCAAACTTTCTATTCCTCACGGTCACATCTTTTCCTATGCTGACGATACAGCTGTTACTTTTTCAGGAGACACTTGGGAGAAAGTGAAAATGCGTGCAGAATCGGGACTTAATACTATAGCTGTCTGGTTAAATAACAACTCTCTCATTAAACACGCATAAAACAAATTATATTTGTTTTGCTATTTGTAATTACACTCAACCACCAGCTAACTTCAGCATTAAAATACACACTTGCCAAGACAGCCTACTTTTAATTGTGACTGTGCTGTTATTGATAGAGTGGACAAAACAAAATATTTAGGTGTTATTATTGACCAGAGACTGTCTTGGTATAACCATATTGAATTAATAACTGGCCATAAGAAAATTGATGTGGATTTTCAAAAGTTAAGACATGTAACAACCAACGAATTACTGAACAAAGTATATACAGCACTGGCTCAATCTGTTCTTACTTATTATCCCAGTATGGGAGGAGCTTTAAAACAAGATTCCTTGAGGTTGAGCGAGCTCAAGAGCCCTGCTAAGGTCTGCTATTTCAAACCATACCGATTCCCCACTACTGACCTTTATAATTTGTCTGGTGTCTTGTCAGTTCGAAAGTTATATATTTTATTCTTATTGCTTAAAATTCACAAATCTACTAGGTATGAACGTGACAAGACAAACAAAAGAAGAAACGACTTAGTTCTATATACTGATCGCTGTAAAACGACATTTGCTTCAATACAATATGAGAAAAGGGCAGTATACTTATATAATAAAATAAATAAAATCTTAAGCATATATCCATTGCATAGCATAGAAGTTAAAAAGAAAACAATAGAATGGTTGAAAACTTTAAATTACAACGAAACCGAAACACTTCTAGACAAAATTACTTATTGTTACACATAATCAATAATTTACTAAATATACCATACCTCAACATACACACACCACATACACATACACTACACAATCACACAACTAACCAACGGATATTTTATTGTAAAATACTACATAAGTTTAACTGTAAGTCAAAATCTATGTGTTACAAGTTCTAAACACTAACTTATATAAATGAAGGACGGGAAGAGCGGAGCCTCCTAACACAAGTTTCCTAACTTAAAAGTGTTCCAATAATGTATTTAATTTTAAGTATTACTGGTTTGAGAATAAAGATTTTTGATTTTTTTTTTTTTTGACAACCATACTATTAATATAGCAGCAGCATGGCTCTACCACGTAACAAAAATAGGCTCCATACAGAAGAGCGTCCGTATACATGGCTTTTTCCAGGGCCTGGATTGCAGTGGTGGAGTAATCATTTCTTCGTTCATCGTTTGCTAATCGTTTAAGCGTCATCATGGCCAAAAATGGGGCAGCTTTTGTGCCATAGGTGACTGTGCATAGTTGTAAGTCTTGTAATGTAGAACTTGGACAATCTCTCCATATTATTTTTGGAGAAGCTGGTCATATTGATGGATCCATATTTGGCGAAACATCTTTTCAATGTCTGCCGTAAATACTATCTCAAACTGTCGCCACTTGATCAACAGTCGATTCCGGTCGTTCTACGCCGTGGTGCTGTATATAACATTCGGGTCGACTCACTGAATCAGCGGGTTTCAAATGTCCAAGCGTACTCGTGAATGAAGGCTTTGTAATTTTGCCCAAAACTATTGTTTTTTCTAAATTTTATTTACATGCTAAGAAATTGTGAAATGACCTTATTTTTGGACGAACCTAATTGTTTTTCATATCCTGGTTTGAGTGGAAGTCTGACCTCGTATCTACCATCTCTGAGTCGCTTTGTTGTTTCTTCATAGTATTGAATACATTGAAGGTCTTCTGTTGATAAGTTGGAATGTTCAGTAATGTCCTCTGTTTCCCAAAATTTTTCGATTTGTTCGATGTTGTTCAAAATTACATTGCATTGGTATGTTTTTGTACTTCTACACAAAATCCAGCCGAGCCGAGTCTGTTGGGCAATCGGCACAGATTGATCTTCTTCTCTGCATATTCCAGGTAATATAATGTTCGAATATATGTCAGCACCACCCAGAAGAAGATCCACCGGTCTGCTAATGTTGAAGTCTGGGTCAGCTAGTTGTATATTGTTCAAGAATGACCACGAACGTTTAGCAAATGTTGAATTTGGTAATTGTTTGATAAGATTTTGCATGATAAATACTGAGGTGTCAAAGACGTAGTCGTCGTCCATTAATGAGCATGTTAAGTGAAGTAGTCCTTTACATCTATCAGGTTTAACACCAACTCCAAAAATACCTTGGTTTCGTCTAGGAAGTGCTGAGTCGCTGAGGCCATTTCAGAATATTATCAGACTTGCAGACCCTGATCAATAAGTGTGCCCATGATTTTACCAAGTACCATCTGCAGCCCACACTTTGAGCATCGCTGTCGCTAATAAAATTTCTGTCATATCGTTGTTTTGTTGATAACGTTGGAGTTACTTGTGCTGACGCGATTATTTTCCGCTTCTGACGACATCGACGACTTGTTTTTCACATTCGCATCGTTTTGCGGTTTGTTTTAATGTAACCGGAAGGCGTCATGTAACATGGTTTTATGATATTCGTTGCATTCACGACACCGCTTCTCAGAAATGCATGCTTTACCTTGGTGACTAAAAAGACAGTTTTGGCAAACATTTAATTTCATTACTGTTTTGCGTCTTGTTTGTGGAGACATGACGTCCTCCGTGATCCACTACTCCCACACATAAAAAAAGAAAGAAAAATATCAAGCTACTGGGTCCAAAAATTCTTGACAAAAGGATAGTCCATGATCCTTACTGCAGAGTTGGCATGTATATGTTATAAAATTTTTGTTTTTGGCAGCTTGTAAGTTAGGTGACGCAGCACCCCTCGATGAGATGTTGGATGGATGCTGGGTTGTTAGTCGATTACTTGCGTATGATTGCTTGAAATAATTCGATTGCGGAGTTTTCAGATACTGATTTTGATTACTTGGAATGTGTGATTTTTGATGAGTGTTGTCTTGTTTTTTACGTCCAGACTCCATCGACGTAAATATTTGTTCCAAAAAATTGACAAAATCTTGTAATTTTGGCAATTCCCGGGGACATTTCAAAGATTGAACATAATCTTGATGAGTTTCGTTATCGAGTTAATTAAGTAAGTTAGTTTATTGAGGTAAACAATAATCGGATCCCAGGTGCTTATGTCAATTCCTAGGTTTTTTATTGCATTTAAATATTCCAGCGTAGTGTCGTGTATTTTTTTGATGTTGGTCTGCTGATGCTTGTTGCAAAACTGGCAAGCTCATTAGTATGTTCATATGAGAGTGAATATATAAGTTTCCAGGTTGCTTATGACAACCTGTTATAAGTTGTTTAAAATGTCCCAATAGATAATATGATTAGTTAGGTATGTTAGCACACGCGACCTTGTTGGCATCCGTACATGTAATGACTCAAATAAAAACAAAAAAAAAGTAAAATGCCTACGCGTACATAATATGTTCGGTGTAAACTGAACAACTCGTTTGTTTGAAACTAGCATATTCGACATCATCGTAAACGTTGTACTTAATTGTTTTTATAATTTATTTATTTTTCTCCGACTCACTGTCGATAACTGCTATTTTGAGCTTATAACAACTAATGCTGGAATTCCTCATGGGTTCGTTCTCTCCGCAACTCTTTCTTCTGCGTATCATTGACCTGCTTATTTGCGGTATCTATGGGTGCAATGACAGCACAGATATCATACAGTCGGAACCAAATCTACGGTTGAACATGTGAAACTTACGACAAATTTTATACGCATCATAGCGAAAATAGAGCAGTAATTCATATAATATTGTTGTTTTTATTTCTAGTACAATAAACTATCAATTTAGAAGTATACAAGCTGTTTTTGAGACAGGTATAGCATGTGTACCTACCTTTTTGTACGAAGGCTTCATAGATCTGAAACGATTCACTAATGTTTGACCAAACATAGATAGCGCGACAGGATCAGTAATTTACTTTTCCTTTCCTTTAGATTTCCTACCGAGAAAGAACCAGTGACACGTTGATAAAAGCTGAAAAGCTATAGTTAGGTAAGGTGGTAGTACATATGTACCTTCCTAGGAATGATAGATCATGATGAACTGAGATGAGCGGCAGGGCCTTTTTTGAAAAAGAATGAATGGTGCAGTTCACAACGGAGCAGTTGTCTTATTTGCACGCGTCCACCTTATCATTATATGGCGCAGTCAAATTAATTTAAAAGTGAAGTTTGAAACGTAAAATTGTGTAATTTCGAGAAACACGTAAATTAAATATAATGGAATCAGTGCTTCAGCCACTGCCACCGTTCAAATTCGAAAATAACATATATAAAGTTGTTTACTGAAATTTGTTTACGTCATGGGAGAAGTAGAAAAATCTTTTCTTATATATTTTGATGCATGTGAACTTAAAAAAAAGGATGCAAGGGTGCAAATAAGTGTTTTCCTTCAAATCGCCGGTGAAAAATGTCACGAAATTTATGATCAATTTACAGAAGTTTTCAAAACATTAGACGACTTAATTAAGAAACTCGACGAATTCTTTAAACCTAACAACAGCTTATTTCATAAAGTACGATGATGTCGATAATTATTCTTTGGCATGTTTCCCTATCATAATATTTTTATATATTTATTTAAAATTTGTGTATGTACTGGCTTATATACATACTTTAAAACAAATGAACTATATGTCGTTCATAATCTTTGAATTTATTTTTGTATAGATTGTGTGCAGACGTTCAAATAGATACATCAAACGACCATGAAGAAGTATCGAATAACAAAGGTAATAAAAAGTTATACAAATAATTAAATAGGTTGTAGGAATCCTTTTCTGTTTAAGAATGCGTTAGGTACCACCCTAGTTGCCGCCAAGCAGCAATGTGTGTACTATTGTGTTCCGGTCTGAAGGGTAAGGAGAGCCAGTATAGTTTCAGAATATGGGGTATTTCAACTGCATCCTTAGTGAGAACAACGCATCTGTAGCTTTTTTTGTTTAAAGTTGGTTGAACGAAGGAGTGAATTTTATAAATCTTCCTCTTCTTTCTAAAACCAAAGATCGGTATTGTTTTGTCTAAACCAGTTATTCCTGTTCCACGAGCGAACAACTTTCGAAAAGATCGCTTAAACAGCTTGCAAGAAGCTCTTTCATGTTATTGTTAAGAGACGTTACCTGAGACGACGAGAGAATTTCTGCTATAAATAAGAATAATTTGTGATTGATTTATGTGTATATGATTTGACAGTAGGTATGTAGGGATAGCTGCACAGCAACAGTAATAGTAACAGGATAGATGTCAGAGGTACATATGGCAAAGTTCAAGATAATAAACCGTTATTTTATGACTGCAATTTCAAAGAAACAGAACATTGTAACTTTACTTAGTATAGTCGACGTATAGTTGCAAGCCTGTTTGTCACTTCAAGTTTATAAAAAAAATGTAAACTTGCAGTTAAATTATACCACATCAATTGTATTACATGATTGTAGATACAAGTTATTTCTTCCTAGCTTTAGCCCTGAGATGTTCCACAGCTGGGCAAAAGCCTCCTCACTTTGACTGACACACGAATGCATCTTGAACTATTATGAACCAGTTGTCGTAATTTTGTATGTCCCGTCATTTTCAGAGCAGCCTACCACACCGCTGCACTGTTGTGTCCCGGTTTGTAATTTAAGGGCCGCTATAATCCAGGTTGTACGGCGTTTATATTATTATTAAAGAGTGACAAAGAATCTATGATTTTATTTATTTTCAGTCAGTTAAGGATGACTACATAGTCACTTCCCACAAGGTGAAACTTACAAGCTTAATAGTTAAAACAGAAATTTAAAAAACTTGACTGCGTTTAAAAGTTTACTGTAAAAAAAACCTTCCCCTCCCTTTTTCTATCTGCAGATTTAATTTGTATATAAATATTATATTGCCTGTGTCACTCCCACAATCAAACAAATCTAACGATACTTTATATAATAGGTTAAAATTCATTAAGCCGTTTAGGCTACAGAGCGTGCCAAAGAAGACAGACATACATATATACTGTCGAAAACCAGTATAAATATTATACCCTCCTTTTGCGGCAGTCGGGTAAAAAAGAGACCATTAAGGACAGTGATTTATATGAAGCGATGTAATTGTACAGACACTTCTAATAATCGATTGAACATTATTTATTTGCTTAAGTTTGTTACAGATACATTAAACATGGGATGGGATTTAATTTCAACACAGATTCGTGAATTATTTAAAAGACAGTTTGATTACACTGTTTCTAAATTAGGAGCATTTTTATTCCTCGTAAGTTCTATATTGTAATAATTATAATAATAAATAGGTTATTCATCATCATCAGCATTACAGCTACAAGTCCACTGCTGAACATAGGTCTCCCCCAGGGAATGATACAAAGCGCTGGTATGTGCCACCTGCATCCATCAAATTCAATCCACTTTTACATTATATTGCGGTTATCCTCATTTCTAAGTCTATCATACAGACAAACCCCAAGCATAGCCCTCTGAATAGCTTGCTGTGCGAACTTGAGCTTCCTCATACGGCCAGCAGGAAGGACTACGTCTCAGATCCATATGCCATCACTGGCAACACGCACTGGTTGTACAATCTCATTTTCATGTTTTGAGTTATACGTGACAAGAAGATGTATCGTAATCTACCAAACGCTGCCAATTTGAGTGGAATCCATCGATTAGCCTCTCGGTCGAAGTTGAACTTGCCTAGGCAAACTATTTGCCCTAGGTAAACATACTAGTTGACGACTTCACATAGTTGTGACATGGACGTTACACATGACCTTTTTTTCTATGTGCTTTTCAAGACCTATCCGTTAGGAGATTCTACTGAGGTCATTGAACATAGTTTTGAGGTCCTCCAGAGATTTTTCCATAAGGAATATATGGTAAGCAAGGATTATATGGAAGGTACTCGGCATTGATGTTAATATCGTATCTTTTCCAGTTCAACAGCTTAAAAACGTAATTGGAAAACATTTGCAGCGGCGAAAAGTATCGGACACCCTGTTTTACATCTCTCTGCAGTTAGATAGGTTTCTTACTGTGGTTCTGCACTAGGGTAGCCACCGTAGCTCTACTGTACAACCATTTCAGCACTTTGATATAACTTGGCACCGCTGAAAGGATTGTAGTACCGTCCAAATTTTGATGGAATGAAAGGCTTTCTTTTATTGTACTCTTTTGTCTTGCGTGCATATTTAGTGATTTGCATGTGGTCTGTGGTACTGAATCATATTCAGAAACGAACTCGTTCGGGGTGCTGTAAATCGTTTAGTCTGCGTGCGAAAAGATTTGTAAATGTTCAGTTATATTCAATTTGATAAACTTATAGCGTGATCGTATTAGTTAGGAGCCTTTTTTACGTTGTGTACCTTACCGTCACACCTTAGTGATCCCGAACCTACCACGGCCGGGCTTATCTAGTCCTCATGTCTTGTTTAGTGGGTATAACAGACTCACTGGACGAAATTCAAGGTTTATTAAATTATGTGTTGTCTGCTTTAAGCTGACTCTTAGACTATAAATTAGTTCTTCTAGGTGTCTCTTGAAAAAATGAAAATTCCTAGAGCAATCGAAAGCCGTTGCCGTTCACGAGGTAAAGGCTCAAAAGGTTAAGTCCATTAAAATATCCCTTTACCACTTGTATCAGCTTCACATCTGTCAGTTCCTTATTAATTAATACTCTCGATTGGAAAAGCTCACAATATTTATACAAAAGTACCTGATACAAGGGCCTAGCCCTCTCAAATTAAATAAAATTGTGGGGGAGACACATAGATCAACACAGGCTAACGTCCAAACCATACAACGATCTCCCCCAGAAGAGGGACGAGAAGTTGGGGACTAGATCGTAGTCCACAGTAAAATAACTGGCGAACCAGTAAAAGAGGGCTTGGCCCTTGATAGTGCGTAAGCTCAAACATCGACCGAAGTCGCAAATGTCAATACATGTAAACGCCATACAGGATAAGAGGCTTCCGTAAGCGCCACCATCTTCCAGACCACCGCTCCTGCAGCTATGATGTAAGTGTAACGCATCACCACCAATCAAATCGTCAGCACAGCTTCTATCCGCAGAGAATGTCATGAGTCTACTGCTCACCTCAAGAGAATAGTCAAACCAAGACGCAAAGGGTAAAACATCATTATGACTATCGCCAAGGTTAAGCCATCCGAAGGCATGCATACGATCCTAGCAGAAATCTCCACTCGCACATCTCTATCGATGGAAACTATAAGATGCATTGAACTAGGCGCAGCACAACCGCAAATACATCACAAGACGCAATACAGCAAGTAGCAATAAGTCAATTCAACTATCATAAGGTATGTCTACACCAGTGCGCTTTTCTGGTCATTTTTCGTCTTCCTCTAATGCATGCCTGAGCATCTATAGCGCAAGCAATAGCGCATGCGCTAAAACTAGTTCGGCAACAGCACATGCCTCTAGCGAAAGCTGATCCGTCATTGGTGGGTTCAATATTTTGTGCGTTTTAGTTAACAAAATGGCGGAAGAAAAAGTTTAAACTTTGGAATTTATCGATGATTAGTAAACATATCAAGTATTGTGGCACCACAAGCACGAAGATTACACAAATAAAATAAAAAGAAACGACACGTTGATTTCTCTGAGCCAAAAATATAATTATGATGTAAAAACGGTTAAAAACAAGATAAAGAGCTTGAGGTCATACTTCTCAAAGGAACATTAAAAGTTACGATGAAAAGGAGTGGGTCCGGAACAGAAGATAATTACGAATCTTCGTGGTTTGCCTAACCGAGGCGCGTGAGGTATGGACAAGTTGCATGCGACAAGCGCACGGGTATAGACGATAAGCTGCATGCGTCTTATGGCACAGCGCTTGACGCCAGACGAACTGAAAGTTGAAATGCAAAATGAACATGAAAGCGAAATTGAAAGCCTACTGGTGTAGACATAGCTATACAGAAGGCGCCCCCTTACAACATATAATCCCTTTCAACTTTGGCAAAGAGTTGTTAACTTAATAGCACCAACTCTTATTATATATATGTAATAGCTTAGAAAAGCAAATTTTGTTTTATTCACATAACCATTTAAGTGGAAATTTACTTCGTCGCTCATTATTATTTTCGTTACGAAACCATTATATTCTTGGACCAGGTTTGACAGAGCGCAGGATTAACTTAACCTCGCCTGACGGTCAGCAGGCAGCAGTTAGTGTACAGTTTGCACTTTGTAAGAAAACATCTTCAGCTCCCGCCTAAATTATTTGTAATGAACGTCTGCTCATGTCAAATTGAGTACATAGTTGTCTCGTTAATGTTTGTGGATATTGTCGGAGTTACTCGGCCAGAACATCTATTTTCTCGGTCATAATACTACTACGAGGGTGACCACTTCTTGCGACATCTCTAGTGAGCTCTATTTGCACGAGACGCTCAGGCAAATGCCTAATTATTTGCGCACATGATGAAAAAGGTAACAAAAATCATGCTGCATTAAAACAACAGAGCGAAAATTTGTTATATAAGCAATAACAATAGTTCCGCGCTCTTCAGGTGTTTATCATATGTTTTTACTTGTAACAAAAATCATGGCGTATTCACATTATGACATTACTTCTGCGCCAACATTGATGATTACTTCAATGATATTTTAGACGACTTTATAGAATTCAATAATTATTATTAAATTATTATTAACAATAATGCGCCATCAGAATATGCAGAATGAACAGAGTAGGTAGCCCTCAGCTTTGTGGACTTTGTCGACTACGATCTTAATGCTCCGATTTACGAGAAAACTGGTGACTCATTCTCGAGAAGCCCATAAGAGGAAAGCTTCGAAAGAAGCGCCTTCGCTGTGCGACAACTTAAACGCCAGGGCCTTCCCTATTGATTTCGACTGTATCCACCTATCGGTAGACAAAAAGATCACTACCAGCCGAGTGACCTTGACGTAAACCGTAACGTTGGCAGTAACTAATCAGCTGGTGCTCTTCAAGGTACCTCATGAGCTGGAATTTAAAATGTATTCCATTATTTTGGAGAACAAGGAGGTACAATAATACGATACGTGTTCCGCCTCTAAACGAAGCATCCTCAGGTGAAGTAGACTCGATAGTAGACTGCCTCGTTTAGAGGCAAAACACATGTCGTATTATCGACGGTGGTGTGTCTTTCCTAGTGTAGCGGTGTTGGAAGTAGTGGTGCTGGGATGGTGACGGGGATAGTGCATGCGATTGAGAGAAGGCGGGAGGTACTCTTCAAACTAGCTTAGACACACCATTTTATTTGTCGGTGCGTCTAAGAAATAGCGGTTGGATTGAAAGTGGTGAACGAAATTAGGGTGGTACTAAAGTAGCTTCAGCGGTGCCAAGTTGATTGTCGGTATATCGAATGGCTTGTACACATTACGAAACATATCCAACTGCAGAAAGTTATAAGGCAGGTTGACCTTGTATCCCCGAAATTCTTCACCGCTGCATTAGAAGACGTTATCAAGTTACTGAACTGGAAAGGATACGGTATCAACATCAAAGGCAAATACATCACTCACTGCCGACGATATTAGTCCATATGACATAATCGCTGGAAGTCCTAAGCACTATGCTCAATGACCTCACGCCGTCCATGTCACACCTACATATGTCGGTAGTTGCTGGAAGCACTACGCTCGAAGTTGTAAACGAGTGTGTTTACCTTGGACCAAAAGTCTGACTAGGTAAGTCCAACTTTGATCGAGACGTCAATCGATCTATTCAACTCGGCTGAGCAACGTTCTGGAGATTATCTTCACGTCAGGTATACCTCAAAACTTGAAAACAAGATTGTACAACCAGCGAATTACCAGTGATGACATATGGATCTGAGATAGTTATTTTTCACTGCTGGCCGTCGATCAGCAAGCTATGAAGAGGGCTATGCTGGGGTTTTCTTTGCGTGATAGACTTATAACTTTAAATGAGCATATCTGCAGTAGAACCAGTGTGACCAACATAGCCCAACGCATCATTAAATCGGCCAGCCATATAGCTTGAAAAACCGGCAACCGACGAGAAAGAAAGTTTCTCGAGTGGCCTTTTACCAGTAAGCGATGGGTAGGGCAGCCCCTTACTAAATGGAGCCACGACCTTGTAAGATATGCAGGAAGTTGTTGGATGCAGTAGGCTCAGGACCGAATCCCTACCGATGAAGGGCTGCCGTGGGGCGGCCGGTGCCAGTGGAGCCACGGATGTATGCGAAATGTGCGTTTCCATGGCACTGCCAACATGCGACGTAGGTGGAACAGGTGGTTTTATTTGGTACATAACCCGTCCTTGTCCCCGCAAGGCGGGTATGCATAGGCATTTCCCCATGTAAAAAAAAAAGCTCAGGATCGTGCTTTTTGGCATTCCTTGGGGGAGGCCTATGTTCAGCAGTGGAATTATGAAGGGATGTAATTTTTTTTATTTGCATCGCTTAAAACGTTAAGGTGGGACTTAAAAATGTTGAAGTTGATATTTATTTTTCATAATGTAGCTTTTGAAAAATAAATATCAGCATTTGGCACAGGCCCCCGGAGTCACGGTGCTCCTTGGCCCCTTGCTAAGCCTCTTGGATAGTCAGAAAATTAAGAAATCAAGAAAGCGACGTACATCAACAATAAATATTAAGACATAATAAATTACATGATAATGATAAATATACTTACAATTCTAGATACAGCATAAAGACAAAATTGTTATAAATTTTATTATAAACTTACACGTGTTTGTTTAAACTATTTCAAATAAATATATATTTAAAATTGATCTCTTTCAGCAATTTTTAGTTCCGTGCATCTTGCTTATCTTGATTCCTACGAAATATGTATCCGTTATGAGGAATCCTTCGACCTCCAATCGCTCCCCCCTGGCTACGTTTAGCTATAAATCCAACACCTCAGATAGCAGAGTGCCAATAGATAAACTGAAAAGACTCTACCCTCGCCTGCTAATACAAGACTTAAACGAAAATCATGGTGTGTATAAAATTATTATTCCTCAATCATCATGAATTGAAAATATTTATTTAATGAAAGTATGCGGAAGTCGCAATTCTGAACCCCTTCACATGTCAGTTTTGTGAGAGTAAGGAAAATATCGGAAAAGAGGCATTGCCAATCTTGTTAAAACGACCGTGTGCGTTGAGCGTGACAACATCTAGGATAGAAGAAATACATATTTGTTTGGTAAATATTTATTTCTTCTATTTAGTACTGTTACGCGCCACTATTAATGTCTTGTACATGGCAACACTAGCCACTAGCGCCCTCTGGTATCGAGTAGCAGAACTAGGAGAGTCAAGATCCTTCTAGAAATTTCGGGACCGATATGTACTCGAACATTCCAGATGTTTCTACAGTAGAAGGTTCTGGAAACTATCTGAGGCCCTATATAAGGCCGGTATAGACCACGACCGAGTCAGTATTGAATTGGCGATACAAGCGAAGACTTCAAAGCGATACAACTGCGAACTAAAGCGATCTGTAGTAAAATTGTGTTTTGTTATTAGTGTGGTTTAAAGTTGTAATTAGTGTTGTGGAATTAAAGTGTCAATTTTGGTAAATCACTCGGCAGTTTTTAATTGTTTCGAACCCCAAGCTCGTAACAATTGGTGTCAGAAGTGGATTTAATCATGCCGATTTTACCTAAAGATGACACGGAGGGTATCCATACCCGAAGTCAACGCCAACAGGAGACGGACCAGAGACGATTTGGTGGTACAACGTCGCAAGCGTCGGAGGGCCAGCTGCCGACCACGGAGGTCGGCCCGTCAGCAGCTCCTGCATTTGCAGCACCTGACTTAGGTGCTTTGATGATGATGCTGCAGGAGCAGGCCCGCCGACAGGAAGTACAGGCCCGCCGATAGGAGGAACAGGCCCGTCGGTTGGAAGAGCAGCTGCAGCGGGGACAGGAGAAGCAGATGCTTCTCATGAAGGACCTTCACGCTACCTTCGGGAAAGAGATAAGGGGGGTGAAGGAAAGGGTTGCTCAACATGACAACCGCCTGTCGAAAGCTGAAACCCGAATCACCAAGTGAACAATCGGGTTGACAACGTGATGGCTGACGTGAATAAAATGCTGGACGACCTAAAAATTGGGGATGGAATTACAGCTCCTATGGTAGCTACAACACCTTCGCTACGTGGATTCAAAATACCGCCGTTCGACGGGACTTCTTCCTGGTCGGCCTACAAAATCCAGTTCGAGGCTGTCATGAAGGCGAACGGCTGGAATAAAAGTCAGGCCATGACTGCTCTTATCCTAGGCCTGCGTGACCAGGCTTTAAGTGTTCTGGAAGCTCTCGGTACGGAAATGATTTACGAGCAGCTCCTTGAGGCATTGGAGGCGAGATATGGCGACCCTCATCTGGAACACGTCTTTCGTGCGCAGCTCAAAGATCGCGTGCAACGCAGCAACAAAAACTGCAACAGTGGGCCCTTGAGGTGGAGAAGCTGGTTCGAAAAGCATACCAGTCTGTACCTGCGCTCAATGTAGGGAACCTGGTGCAGACATTCATCGATGGCATCCGCGACTTTGAAGTCAGAGCTGCTGTGAGGCTCGGGCACCACGAGACGCTTAAGGATGCCTTGGCCCATGCACTGGAGGTGGAAGCCGTGCGGCAGGATCATCGTGCCCATCGCGTCAGGGAGGTTGCAGCAGCTACAGTTCGCGACCGCAATAAAGAATACAGCCTTAGGTGCTACGGCTGTGGGGAAAGGGGCCATCTTCGATCCAGCTGCCCAAAGCGAACTGTAGAAAGGGAAGGTGAACTATCTCGAGAGGGCAGTGCGGCAAACAGCACCGCCCAGCACAGCGGGAAATCTCATGGCAACGTAGATGCATTGTCAAGAAGACCTTGTCTTGAAGATTGCAAGCATTGTACTAGGCAAGAGGGTAAGGAAGTGGTGTCTGTGAGGATTCTCAGGACAGACCAGCTCAGCAATGAGTGGAAGGACAGCCTACAACATGCACAGCAGGAAGATCCGGACATCAAGCCGATTCTGGAATGGATGAAGGCCAGTGCTCCTAAGCCCAAGTGGAGTGACGTCTCAGCGATGAGTTCGACCACGAAAAGCTATTGGGCCCAATGGGACAGCTTGCTGATTCAGGATGGAGTCCTGTGCCAAAAATGGGAAAATGTTCGGGGAGACAGTTGTCATTTGCAAATGGTTGTCCCCAAAGCTAAAGTACAAACAAAGTTGCCGAGTTATGGGTACTCTTAAAACAAGAACAACTTCTTACCGCCCACAATCTGATGGAATGGTAGAACGATTTAATCAGACATTCGAGAGGTACCTAGCAAAAGTTGTGGAAAAACGACAACGAGACTGGGACAGGTACATACAACCGTTTTTGTTGTCATATCGAAGCGCTGTTCACGAAAGTAATACATCAGTGACACCAGCTTTTGCAAACTTTGGGAGAGAATTACGGCTGCCTGCAGACCTGATCACCGGAATACCACCTGATGCCCCACGCAGTATAACCGATTATGCAAATGATTTGCGGAACAAAATGAATGACATTTATGAGCACGTCAGACAATCGGGCCAGCAAACGTCTGAAAATGATGAAAACACGGTATGACCGCAAAATGAACAACAAAGGGTTTGACGAAGGTTCAAAAGTGTGGTTACATAATCCAGTTCGCAGCAAAGGGAAATCTCCTAAGTTTCAAGCTAAATGGGACGGACCGTACCGGATTGTGACAAGGATCAATGACGTAACCTACCGGATACAGAAAGGTGCAAGAGGTACTCCTAAGATCGTCCATGTGGATCGACTGGCGCGTTATTATGGGGCCAATAATGCTCGGGACGAGCATGTCTCAGGAGGGGGCAGTGTTACGCGCCACTATTAATGTCTTGTACATGGCAACTCTAGCCACTAACGCCCTCTGGTATCAAGTAGCAGAACTAGGAGAGTCAAGATCCTTCTAGAAATTTCGGGACCGATATGTACTCGAACATTCTAGATGTTTCTACAGTAGAAGGTTCTGGAAACTATCTGAGGCCCTATATAAGGCCGATATAGACCGCGACCGAGTCAGTATTGAATTGGCGATACAAGCGAAGACTTCGAAGCGATACAACTGCGAACTAAAGCAATCTGTAATAAAATTGTGTTTTGTTATTAGTGTGGCTTAAAGTTGTAATTAGTGTTGTGTAATTAAAGTGTCAATTTTGGTAATTCACTCGGCAGTTTTTAATTGTCTCGAACCCCAAGCTCGTAACAGTACCTTCTATTTATAGTGTTCTATTTAAAGTATAGGTTATGTTACTATTTTCTTATTTGAATGGCAAGAACAAAACATATCTTTTGATTTATGAATCATTGGCAAGACAAAGTTTAGATTATGCTGTTTAGTGAAAATTGAAGTGAATGCAACAAAGGTCATGTCTTATTTTATTTGTTCAAGTTTGGGGTCGGATACGGCTGGCATTTGTTTCTGTACGTGTTCTGAGCATAGAGAGGCCACGCTTACAATTCTCGAAATTAGATAGTAATTTTCATTACCGTTCACAAGTAAAAAATAAAAAAAGGTTCGAGAAAAATATTTTTTTTCGTGTGGTCACATTAACCGGTGTATTTCTATAGAATTAATATAATGTGATTATTTTGGTTAACACTATTTGTATATGTAACTTACAAGAGAGAATGTTTCTTTGTAAAAATAATAATAAGCTATTTACTTATAAGCCTGTAAAACTAAGTAAATTATAATAATAAGTGTTCAAGAGAAATAAAAATGTTTCGTTGTGTGGTCACATTAACCGGTGTATTTCCATAGAATTAGTATAATTTGAATATATTAGTTAATAGTTTATCGATATACATTCAATTTTTTTTAAATATTTAGTAGGAATCTTTTACTAAAAGTTAAGACACTGCACCTTATTATATAACTTTCGTCAAACAGTTACCACACGATATATGTCTGAGACGTATAGAATGAAAGACCAGTTTTAACAGTAGCTATTTTAAAATTGTGCCTTTATTTAGCCTTATTTATATTTTTTATTCCCGTGTGCCGGGGTTTTCGCGTCACGCGTGTAGCGTATCTTATAAAATAAAATTGCATTACGACATCATGTTTATAGCAAATTCAAAAATATTGCTATGAACATGATATTGTCTCTCTCAGAACGACCGGGATAGTAAAACATCACATGCGGATTCACCGCCTACCCTGTCGTTGCCTGATTTGGAGTTTTAGTACAGAAATTCTCCATATTTTAGGGTAAATATTAAAAAGTAAAAGGACCCACCAATAATACAAGTCGGTTGACCTGTAGATAAAATTATGGTATTTTCGCGTACTGTAGTGGCATAGTACCTACATTTTAAATGTTCAGCACTAACGTAAGAGTGAAACATCCCAACATGAGGTACTAAATTACTCTCTAGGTTTGTTTCACCACTAATTTATGAAATGTATTATTTAGAAATAACTGTATTTTTATTTATTATTTATTTTATTTATTACGATACTACATACTTCACCCTATGAATAACTATTATACTTCGAATTACAGCCCTGGTTACGCTGTCGACCAATGCAACGCGGCACTCATGTACTCGTAGTTCATATGTGCTACTTTTGCTTGTATGAAGAAGGTATAAGTAAAATGTTTAGATGGGCGCATGCTTCCTTTTGAAATCATTGCATATACGTATTTTTATATTATATATTTATTACTAAAAAGAGATACTACTGAGAACTTTGTGATTAAATCCTATTTCTAAAAGTGTTAGTAATATAATATAACATGGTTCAAAGTGACCGTGGAACGAAATAGTATTATGATTACGTCATTGACTTCTGAGTAGGCATGTCCATTCACTTTAAAAATCGATTTCCGATTCGATTCCAATCGAACATACTGGAATCAATACTTTAACAAAATTGCAAACTGTAACGTGCATTCTTTGATAAAATCATATTGAAATGAATGCTACACGAACACAATACTGTTTATTTCGTTACTATAAAGTATAACATATAATATTTTACTAAGTAATTTTTGTTAATAGTAAAATAATTAAAAAGAGACTTAAAAATGTCTAAAAAATTAAAAAGCAACCACTGAGGCGTTGTTTTGTGTATTTTGGTTTAGGTGTATACACTAGAAACCGAAAAACTTTTATTGAAATCGCAACTTTTGATGACACTGTGTAACAAATAACTTCACTTTAGTCCCAAATAGCGACCTCTGGTAAGCGGTAAATTATTAGCCGTCATTAGTATAAATTAAAAAAAATGTAGTTAATGGCAGGTTACCCCTATATTGGCTCTTGTAAAATCAACTTTAAATAGTCAAATTACTATATTCAAGTCAAGAAAATATATGCCATAGATACATCCTTTACTGAGTGATATTAAAGGTTCAAAACACGATACATTGTACTTTGCTCGATCGAAAGAACATCCGAAACTGTGTCGATTTTAAAACCATTTTTCGTTTTAAATCGTAATAATACCACTAATTTATATTAAAATTGCATGTTCTTAAAGGTAATCAATAGTTTTGTTAAAAAAAATGGTAAAACGGCTCACGCGGAGACGGGCGCCTTGTACTTAGTGTCCAGCTGAACGTCGTTAAGGTTAGACCTTTTTTTTTTTCGTGGGGAAATCCTCATGGATACCTTCCGCTGCGGGGGCAACGAAAAGGTTATGCCGGACTCCTACCGGCCTAAACCCCACGGTGGTCACCATCAGCGTATACGAGGGGTCCCGGGATCTCCGTTCGGAACGCAACCGGGGCCCCTCCATCGCTTTGCTACACTAATAGCACGTCCCGGGGGCAGTACATGCTACCCCCAGCACACTCGCAGTGCTACCACGATGTCTCGAGACCACTTCCGAGTCATCGTCCTCCTCGGGGGTTACATAACTAAGGCCCCCGCCCCGAGCGTCTGCAACCCCGGAGGCCCCGTTTCTGGTAGGGGAACACCGTTTTCTAGAGGAGGGCCGTGACGAACGCATTGGTGACGTCGTCTCCGCGCGGGTTCCGCCCTCTCCCGATCCCGCTCAGAAGCCTCCTTCTGAGTCATAACCGATTCACAGAAGGTGGCTACGGCCCTCCACGCCGAATGCCCGCTCAGCATCGCCGACACGACTGCTGGCAGGGAGAGGTTCTGTCCGATGCGGTTCACCAGGATCGTCCGCTCCCGTTCCCACGCTGGACATACTGCGAGCGTGTGGGAAGCGGAATCCTGGTCCCGTCCATCACAGTGGAAGCAGTTCGCCGTCGCCTCGCGTCCGATCTTACACAGATAATCACCGAAGCACCCATGCCCGGTAATCATCTGTGTAAGTCTGTAGGTGAGTCTTCCTGCTCGTCACTGCATCCAGGCTTCGAAGACCGGCAGGATTGCTCCAATGACGCGCCTGCGTTCATAGCGCTCCTCGAGTCGAGAGCGCCATGACGACAGAGCGTTTTGTCGTTCCTGCCGTTTAATTGATACGAGCGCCTCTTCTGGCTCACTTCCACCGCTCTGGCGGAGGGCACGGATTCGGGCGTACACCCTCGCGTCCATTTCCGCCAGTATATCTAGTGGTGGAAAGCGAGCCAGGATTGTCGCCACCTCAAAGGATATAGTGCGGTATCCTCGTACGATCCGTATGGCCATCCTCCGCTGAACACTGTAGATTTTAGTTCTACAGCGTCGGATGGCCAGCCTTTTTGCCCATACAGGCGCTCCATACAGAGCTACGGATCGTATAACTCCCGCATAGAGGCGACGTACTTCCTCCGTCGGTCCCCCTAGATTGGGCAGCAGTCTATGCATAGCACCCGCTACCCTTTCGATCCGTGGGACTAGGCGCTCGAAATGTTCTTCGAAGCCCCAGCGACTGTCCAGGTGGAGGCCTAGGTACTTCATGTACCTCCCCACTCTGAATTCAGACCCACCCACGCGGACATACGAGTCGGGTGGTTCCCTTCCCTTTGGTAATTTATGGAACCATAGGGCCTCTGTCTTGTGAGGCGCTATTTCTTATCCCAACTCGTGGATTTTGGCGACGACGACTTCCGCCCCTAGTTCGGCGAGCTCCTTGGCCCTCTCGAAAGTGATCCCGCTGGCAATCACCAATGTGTCGTCAGCATAGCAGACGATATCTCCGCCAGCGGGAAGATCGATTCGCAGAACCGCATCATAGGCGAGGTTCCACAGTAGCGGCCTCAGCACCGAGCCCTGTGGAACCCCACGTTTGATCTCCCTCCGGATCTTCCTGCCATCTTGCCCCATGTACAGGATGTACCTGTCGCGCAAGTAGTCCCCGATAGTACCTTGCAGGTAAGGGGGCACCTGATGATGTGCCAGTGCCCTCCTGATTGCATCCCAGGGTAGGGAGTTAAAGGCGTTGACGATATCAAGACTTATCGCCAACGCCACGCCACCCTGGGATACTGCTTGTACCGACAGGGAGCGGACGCGCATAATCGCATCTAAAGTGGAACGCTCCCGTCGGAACCCAAACTGGTTATCGGCCAAATCGGGACCGACGCGCGACAGATGCCCATTGAGCCGAGTGGCAACTATCCTCTCGAATAATTTGCCAATCTCGTCCAACAGGCATATGGGGTGGTACGCAGAGGGAGAATCAGCGGCCCTGCCCTCCTCTTCAAGAGGACCAGCCTTGCTTCTTTCCAGGCTGTGGGGAACGTGGCACAGCGCAGACAGCTGGTAAACAGCTGCCTGAGCCTGTCCCCCAAGGCAGCCAGACTCAGCACTAGGGCCCGGCCCGGTATTCCATCGGGCCCCGGTGCTGTGTTCCAGGCTTTTAAGCGGCTAACGGCTCGGTCCATCTCTTCGACGGTCACCCCCATCTCATCTTGCCACTCCCATGACGACGGTAGGTGACCTGAGGGACTTGACCGGTCCTCTGGGAAGAGCGTGCTGATCACCCTTCCCAGAAGATCCGGATGAAGAGTCTCCGTCAAGGGGGGCGACCAAGGGCGAACAGGATTACTTAAGTAATAAGTAAGTAATCCTGTATGGACGCCCCCAGGGATCTTCGTTGAGTCCCTCCAGAAGCTCTTTCCAGGACCGAGACCTGGCGTTGGCTATTGCAATTTGTAGCGCCTTTGTAGCCGCTCGGTATGCACCGTAGAGTCTGGCTACCTCCTCAGGCGGAGCTTGCCGTCTTCTCCTTCGAGATCTGGTGTACTGGCGCCGACTCCGCAAGCAGAGCGCACGGAGCCATGCGATTTCTGCCGACCACCAGTACACTGCTCTGCGCTTGGGGCGACTGGTTTTGGGCATTGAAAGGTCGCAAATTTGCGCCATCGTACCCCGAAACCAGTTCGCTTCCACTTCAGGATCGGACTGAACCTCTTCGACGTCATCTGGCCAGGACGCGACGATGGCGGCGGCTTCGAGCTTATCTCGGTCGAGCCGCTTAAGACACCAACGCCGCGGTGGGCTGCTCCCTCGGCGACTGGGGTTACTGTTGGGCTGGCGAAGTGCGACATCGAACACGATGTGGCGGTGGTCGGACAGTGTAACCACCTCCACCGCCACTCGCCAGCCCGACAGCATTTGCATTGCAGGAGGAGTTGCCCACGTAAGATCTACGATGGACTCCCCCTGCCACCGCAAACATATGCTTACGGACCCCTGATTCATTAATCGGAGGTCCAGCCCAGCCGCCCATTCCATCACTGTCTCTCCCTTCGGATCGTCTCTGGAGTTGCCCCAAGCCCTGGTGTGGGCGTTAAAATCTCCTAGAACGATCAACGGACGAGGTTGACATTCGCGAACATAGTTCGCCACCTCGTCTAGGTACGCCTCGTAGTCGGCAAGGGACCTATTGGAAGAGACATAGCAGCCCACTATGGCCAGGGGGCCTCATTGCACTGCAACGAAGCCCTGCCCCCTTCTCAATAGGGCGCAGGGTGGGGCCTCCTATGCACTCCCCCAGTAGATGGCTACAGAGCCCAATTTATCACCGAACCGGCGAGGATGGTCAGGGACGGAATAGGGCTCCGCTACTACTGCAAGGGCAACCCGCCACTCCACAATGGTCTGCATAAGCAGATGTTGTGCATTGCGGCAGTGGTTCAGGTTGCCCTGGACTTTAAGGGGTGTGAAATTTATTTTATTTTATATTTCGACCACCTCCATTGCCGAGTTAGGACTCAGTGCAGGGACTGATGTCGCTGCGTCCGGCTTGTTGATGGATGCAGACGGAGTCTGCTCGTTCTTCCTTCCCTTGCTTTTTTTAGGAGGTGGGACGCACTTTTTACCCAGTCTGTGGCTGGCAGGCCGCCCGAGATCTGAGCACAGAGGACACTTGGGTTCCGACGCAGTGCATTGTTTAGCTCCGTGCCCAGGCTCACCACAAGCGTAACAGCGTGCACCTCTATTTACTTCATTGGGGCACCTGCTAGCAACGTGCCCTCTTTCAAGGCATCGAAAACAATGCATGGGCCTGGGCTCTAGTACCTCCACTCGGGCTGACCGCCAACCTACCCGTACTCTCCCAACGGCTGCAATCTTGCGGATTGCCACGACGGGACATCGTACCCAGCACGTCTCCATGCTAGTGGGTGTTCGTCGGACTTCCCCGACTTTTATGTTGTCTACTGAACAACCCCCTGCTTCAGCCATCGCCACTGCAATCTCTTCAGCGCTGACGGCATCGTCGAGGTCTCTCAGCCGAACGTCGCTTGTTTTGATTGGGCGACTAATTCGCACGTTCAGGTCTGAGAGAACCTCTCGCATCTTTGCCGCTAGCTTGTCCGCCTTCTCTCCACAGTCCGGACCCGTTATCTCCAGCAGGAGTCCTCCAGTTACTGCGCGCTTAAGGCGAACAGTTTCTATGCCAAAGTCTGCCAAATGGATTTTGGCTATGGCTTCCTCCATTACTTTAGCATAAGTAACGGAGGAGCTTTCCAACACCGTGACTGTTACTGCCGCAGAAGTCGGGGCACGCAAAGTTCTTTTCTTGTTGCTCCTCTCTTTTATTGTACTCAAAGTCGACGCCGTCGCGTTGGACCGCTTTTGGGTGGCTTTTGCTTTTTTCGGCTTTTTAGTTACTTCCACCCACGAGCTGACATTCGGTGCTGATGTGCGGCCAGCGGTGGAAAGGCAAGCTTCTTTTTTTTCCTCTTCACCCTTTGTCTCTTAGCCTTCTGCGGCTGCAGTGGTGCCTGTGCTTCCAACGGTTGGGGTGGCGGTGCTGACAATTGCGGCGACGGTGTCTGCGGCTTATTCGCCCCTGCCAGTGGAGGCCGGATAACCGTATCTGGAAATATCTTGGCCTCAAAGATTGCCAGCTTTCTCTCAATTAGGGATCCGATGCGCTCGATGAGGTCCTCCTCTCCATGCCAGGTTTTTTGTTGCACTCGCACCGGTCGATTAGACATACTTGCTGTTTGGGGATGATCAGCCTTTTGCGTCGCTTGCTTACGGAGGAGATTAATCTCTTTCGTTAAGTTTTCGGTTCTTTTGGCAAGGCTGGCGAGCTGTGATCGCAGTTCCGTATTTTCCCTCTCTAGTCTTTTGATATTCTCGCTGGTAGCGGTCCTTCGCGCAAGTACTTCAGTTGCCGCCTTTATTTAAGTACGGCTAACCTTATGACCCTCACAAAATTGCCCTTTAGGTTGCGGGAGCAATCCGCTACCTTTTCAACGGCCTGAAGGTTGAGGTCGATTTGTTGACCGAGCTCCCCGTCACTATGAGTCGCCATTTCATGGGCCAACTCCTCTAGGTTGGGCATATTTTTTTTAGCCCTGGTGTTGGTGGGCGCTACGGAGGGGTCGAAAAGGTCTTCCTCCGTTTCTATCCCTGTAGCGGCCTCTTCTTCAGAGGCTGTGGCCGACACTGCCGCAAATTTGGCGGCTACAACCGCAGCGCTTGGGGGCTTGGCCCTTCTCTTTCTTCCCCCTTCCGGTGGGGCCGATGTAAGTGAAGCGAGCGAGCCATCGGACCCACCTCCATCGCTTTCAATAGCCTGATTTACTGGCATATTAGGGCGTTTAGAACGCCCACGTTTGTCTTGTGTCGTCCTCCCCGACACGGCTCCAGTCTTCTTACTTTGCCCCGTGGATGTTGTGGGGCCCGCGGTTGACACTTGTGCATCCCCGCGATGCAGTGGATTGCCCCCCCCCCCAGGTACGATGGGGCTGCCACAGCGCCTATGAAGGCTGCTGGGGGTGGACTCCCCATTTACCAATGGATCGGCGGGACCACCCTGGGGAATCGATTTTTTGTCGCACTGCATATTTTGGTTCCTTTTTTTACAGGGTGTGGTCACTGAACCCCTTCCCCCCAAGGCTTGGGACTGGGCTCCCCCCCAGCCATTCATCCCCTCGGCACCTTATACCGTAGGATTGGGGTTATTTTGAAGAGTTTTCTTCCTCGCATTGCACGGCGCCACGGCCCCGGGTTACGGGCTTACGGGTTGTCCCGCATTGGTGCGCATTGGATCGCCCGGTATCGGTGCGCTTGGCACATTACCGCGCGGGGTCACTCAGCATTGGTGCGCTTAGCACATCGCCGCGTGTGTTGCATCCCCTGTCCGCTCTAATCAAAGAGCGATACCGGGAGCAACGACAAGCCTGAGAAGGCCCATCTCTAAGGGCATTAAGCCCCGGGCGTTTCTTGTCCTAATGGAACCACGGGTACGCCAAACCCCGGCCAGTATTGGTCCGCGGTTTTCCGCTACCACCCATATCTGGGTGGTGCTCCCCTATCCGCCACCTGGGGACGCGCCCGATGGGAGCTCTGGCAACTCCACACGGGCGTTAAGGTTATACCTGTGTCAAGTTTTTTTATGTTATCGTGGTCACAAGATGTTTTTTTTTTTCAAATTTCATCTAAAAAAACTTGACACAGGTCTAATCGTTAAGGTTAGACCTGTGTCAAGTTTTTTTAGATGATATTTGAAAACAAAATTGTTGCCTGTAATCGGTATACGGGCGAAAGTTTTACGTGACAACGACTTTGAGTGGTAAAATAATTAATGTGAATATTCATTCGTATAGTAGGAAGAAGGATGAAATAATAGTAACAATTTAAAACATTTATTTATACAAAGAATTATATTTAAAACATTAATTTATACAAAGAATCTGCACTGAATTTCATATTAACATGAAGTGTTTCACTTATGTCTGTCTGCTCTTAGTAACCATGCTTGATGGAAGCGCGTATACTGTATTGAGCATAACGATGTAAGTTTCTTGAAGTGTATTATAAGACGTTGTAAAACATCTTGTGACCACGATAACATAATTATTCTAAGTAAATCAGTACGACCATTATTGTTTCATAAAATATATTTCTATGATGATTTTGTAACAGTGTAAGCGTGCAGTGCGAACATTATTGTAGCCGAAGTTATTTTAATAAGTCTATGTAAACAAATAACACACACAAACAGACTTTATTGATTACAGTGCAACAATACCCCGCTCTGAGAAAGGTACTGCAAATTGATTTTATTTTCGCGCAAGTCATAGACATACACCTTGATTATTAGACATACATAGTTTGTTTTGCTAATATCGATTATTTTGTCAGTCGACAAACGTGTAAAATCTCAGTTTGACTTTGTGATTTCTCTTTCAGAGAGATGGATTCAGATTGAACAAACCTTTGAAGCTGATGCACCTGAAAACTCCATTTATAACACTAGATCCTCTAGCATTGAATGCCGACCTATATAGATTATGGTTGATAGTAATTTTCTAAGACTCGGTATGATGTGATCTTCATGGCCGAGAACTATATGTATAATTAATAAAAAGAGTAGATAACATAAAATATTTGGGTATCCACATTGACAGTAATCTAAACTGGAGTACTCATGTTGCACAACTTACTGGTCGTATCAGAAAACTCATATACATCTCTAATACTTTAAGGAAAGTAGCTGACAAACACATTGATCTGCAAATATTTATACTGTGGCGTGTATTTATCGCACGGAGCACAAAGTATTATCGCATAGAGTACCTATGGTTCTTCACGCAGCATCGTGAATAAATACGTCGTTCATCGTGCTAAATGGCGTGAGATGGGCGTTATTATTGCCTACAGGTCTGGGATAACCTCTCCTTAATTAAAATGTATTATTTTAAATGAAATAGCTGATATGAAACTATTTATAACTAGCTGAGACCCGCGACTTCTTCCGCCTTTCTTGATATCTTACTGAACACGAAGTGCTTATACAAATCGTTGTTTCTTAAAACTTTAATATATATATATGAAATATGGAAAATCCGTAATTTGTCCAGCCCAAGATCTAAATATATATTCAAAATAAAATCTCCCAGTTTCGTCAACATAATAATTAGTTCAGTTAAATAAGGTCTGAAGTCAGAATTTGGCACTCAACTTTGCATTTTTGATATATTGTAGTTTTAATGATACAAAAACAATGTGTGAAGGTTTTCGTGTCTCCAACCACCGGCAAGGGTTGAAAAAAAATTGTTAAAAGTGTTTTTACGCAAATTTTACATAAAAAGTGATGATCCCCCCCCGGTCAAAGTTAATCAAGATAGGGAGGTTTTAAATTTCAAGGATAAACTTAAATTTAAAAAAATCATAGGTAGTAGAAAAAAAAGCGATTTTTTTAATTGCTTAAAAATCTTATCTTTATTTTTCGGGACAGAGATATGTTAATTGTTAAAAAATATATAACATACATACTTAATATTATAAATGCGAAAGTGTGTTTGTTTGTTTGTTTCTTTGTTTGTTTATTTGTTTGTTTGTTTGTCCTTCTTTCACGTCGCAACAGAGCGTCGGCATGGCATGATTTTTGTATGGGGATAGTTCGGTGGCTGTAGAGTGACATAGGCTACTTTTTTCCGCGGAAAAACATCTCATTACCGTGGGAAAATCGAATATGTTGCACAAGTTTGTCCTTCTTTCACGTCGCAACAGAGCGTCGGCATGGCATGATTATTTGTATGGGGATAGTTCGGTGGCTGTAGAGTGACATAGGCTACCTTTTTCAGCGGAAAAACATATCATTCCCGTGGGAAAATCGAACATGTTGCAAAATTAAATTCAGCTAGGTGGCGCCACCGTGATTCTACAAGACGGACGACGGTACGATGGACGAACACAGAAGGTCAGAATATCTGGATTATTATGTCTTTTTACCAAAATTAAGATAAAAAATGTATGGATCTGTATTTTTCCACGCAGGACCGGGAAGAGAGCGATAAAAAACATAAAATTCACCAGCTGATTTTCTTCAAACGCTTTGGTGCATCGTAATTCACAGAATAGGCGATAACCTCGCAGACGATATTAAGTAATCCGTTGATGCTGTGCCTACCCCGCAAGGGTTACAGGCGTGATTATAAGTATGGATCAGAAATACTATCACCACCTGTCACGCTTTCACCCTTAACTATTACTTAACAATGGTAGAAACAGTTCTTAGTAAGCCTTATTAATAAGCCTTAGTAATATTTATTGAACGGAAATGAATACAGTTCTTATATGTGGTTATGAATGAATCGGTATTATGATAAGAAAAATTGTGCAAAATTATAAGAAAAATATTTTTTGAGAGTTCTTATTAACTAACATATACATAGTTTAAATTGATTCCGCTAGATGTCGTTACTAGGTTTTTAAAACGCGGTAACGAAATGTTTCCTGACATGTACTTAACTCCCGCCGTTGATCCGCGCGTCTACTTAAAGTGCATACAGTACCTATACGCTTAAATTGTTTCTATTTCGTAGCTTATTCGACTACCTGCTTTCGATTTCGGTTGTTTGTTATTTGCTTTGTGATTTGGTTAAGGTTGAATGGATTTATATTGGCTTTCATTTTCGGATTTGTGTATTTTCTTGGATCGGTTTTGTTGATTTGGTTGGTATTCCTTTATACATATTTAGACTCTGGCTTTGATTTTGGATTTTGTTTATTTAGAATCGTGAATTGGTTTTCGTTGTTTTAGGTTGTTTAACAATATTTCAAAGGAGTATTAATAGTATAGATAGTGTATACGGTACCTATACACTTACTTCTTTTTTCGTTTTTTATATTTATATTGACTACTGCTTTCGATTTCGGTTTTCTGCGATTTGTTTTGTGATTTGGTTTAAGTTGATTCGATTTTTTTTGGCTATCGTTTTCGGAATCTTGTTGTGTCTTGAATTGGTTTTGTTGTTTTGATTTTAAAAAATAATTTAAAGGAATATTTATTCCTTTTAGATATTTTGGATTTGCTTTTAAAAAAAATATTTAAAGGGAAATTTAATTCGTTTTAGGTATTTTAACGTTTTTTTATAAATAGGTTTTTTCTTACTTCATAATGCCTCGCAAACTTAAGTCCAGCCATTCAAGAGTATCTTCTCAAAGACAAGCGAAAAGAATTAGCTCGATCGCTAGAATCTTTAGAAGATGCTGAACTGAGAAGGCAAGAACAAGCAGAGCGTCAGGCTGCTTTTAGAGCATCTGAGACACCTTCTCAACGTCAGCAAAGGCGTCTTGAACAGACAGAGCGTCAGGCTGCTTTAAGAGCTTGCGAAACACCTTTTCAAAGTCAGGAAAGGCGTCTTGAACAGGCAGAGCGTCAAGCTACTTTAAGAGCTTCTGAAACACCTTCTCAAAGTTAGTAAAGGCGTCTTGAACAGGCAGAGCGTCAAGCTACTTTAAGAGCTACTGAAACACCTGCTCAAAGTCAGCAAAGGCGTCTTGAACAGGCAGAGCGTCAAGCTACTTTAAGAGCTACTGAAACACCTGATCAAAGTCAGCAAAGGCGTCTTGAACAGGCAGAGCGTCAATCTACTTTAAGAGCTACTGAAACACCTGCTCAATGTCAGCAAAGGCTATTCGAACAAGCGGAATGTCAGGCCGCCTTAAGAGCCGCAGAAACACCTGATGAAACTCAACACAGACTCATTGAGCAAGCTGAACGTCAATCTACTATAAGGGCATCTGAAACACCAGAACAGACACAGGCGCGAATAGATGCAAATGCACAGCTCCAAGCTGAACGTCAACAAAATTTTCAAAGAAACAATTGGTCGGTTTTTAATGACGCAGCATTCAATTATGATCCGTTGATTGATTATAAAAGTCACAGGTTAGTTATTATCGGACTGATGGACAAGGCGTGTCGATTTTGCAGCGCTTTAAAATGGAAAGATGAGACCGCAGGCATGTGCTGTTCCAATGGCAAAGTGTCTCTTCCGTTACTTGGGGAACCAGAAGAACCTTTGAAAACTCTCTTTTTATATGATGCTAATGAGTCATGGCGCTTTTTAAACAGGATCCGGAAATATAACTCATGCTTTCAAATGACGTCCTTCAGAGTTGACCGGGAAATAATAATGCCGGGATTTTCGCCTACATTTACGGTGCAAGGGCAAATTTATCATAGAATAGGTTCACTTTTTCTAGCTGAAAACGAGCAGCATAAATTTTTACAAGTATATTTTATGGGTGACGAAGAAATTGAGGCAGACCGTCGCTGCCAATTTATCCAGGGAGTTGAGAGAGACACAGTGTTCAAAATTCAAAGATTCTTGCATGAACGTAACATTTTAGTCAAAACATTTAAAACTGCTTTAGAAAACCTACCTGAAGAGGATTATAAAGTCGTCATTCACGCAGATCGGACCCCTCGAGGAGAGCATGAAAGGCGCTACAATGCACCTTTGATAAACGAAATAGCAGCCGTAATTAGTGGTGATCAATTTTCTTCACGAGACATTCTTGCTCGCAGTCTTGCGAGCACGTGATGATACGTTGCAACGGGTAGCCGATACACACAAGTTTCATGACGCTCTGCATTACCCATTGATTTATTGCAAAGGACAAGAGGGTTATCATTTTCAAATTCCACTCATTAACCCGGTCACAAAGGAGCCTACTCCGAACAAAAAAGTATCATGTATGGATTTTTATGCGTATCATATGATGTTGCGAGAAAATGATTTTAACCTCTTAGCCCGGTGTAAACAATTATTTCATCAATTTTTGGTAGACATGTATGTGAAGGTAGAAAGTGAACGTCTCCGTTATATATCTTTAAATCAAAAAAAGCTGCGCGTTGAGAATTATATACATTACAAGATGCAGTTTCTAGCGACGCCAATGTAAACCCCAGAGATTTAGGTAAAATGGTAATTCTGCCCTCATCATTCGTTAACAGTCCCGCTACCTACATGAGTACACACAAGACGCATTCGCCTATGTACGAACTTACGGAAGACCTGATCTTTTTGTTACTTTGATTTGCAATCTCACATGGAAAGAAATAACCGAGGAGCTAATGCCGGGCCAAAAAAGTACTGACAGACACGATTTAGTTGCTAGAGTATTTAGATTAAAAGTACAAATTTAATGTATGTAATTAACAAAGGGAAAATTTTCGGAGAGGTGCAGTGCTTCATGTATTCAATTGAATGGCAAAAAAGAGGATTACCGCATGCCCATATTCTAATATGGCTTAAAGAGAAGTTGCGGCCCAGTCAAATAGACGACATAATAAGCGCCGAGATTCCGGATCCCGAGCAAGATAAAGAATTGTATGATACCATCGTCCGAAATATGATTCACGGTCCATGTGGAGCACGATATTCAATATCGCCATGTATTAAAGAAGGAAAATGTACAGAGAAATTCCCTAAACAGCTATTAAAAGAAACTGTGCACAATGACAATGGCTACCCTTTATACAGACGCAGAGCTCCCGAAGATGGTGGCAGGAAAGTTACAATCAAATCTCGCTCTGGAGCGTTCGAAACCTTAGATAACAGCTGGATTGTCCCGTATTCGCCCATTCTATGTAAAATGTTTAATGCCCACATTAATGTAGAAGCATGTAGCTCTGTCCGCGCAATCAAGTATATCTGTAAGTACATAAATAAAGGAAGCGACTAAGCAATATTTAATCTCAGGAGTGAAGGTGAGGCAAATCCCGTTAATGAAGTACAGACCTTTCAAGCAGGGCGTTATGTCAGCAGTAACGAGGCAGCGTGGCGTCTCCTTGGCTTCCTTTACACGAAAGGCACCCAACAGTTACTCAACTTGCTGTGCACTTAGAAAATGGAGCGTGTATATTTCACCGAAAGAAATTTCAAGAAAGAATTGCATCACCGCCAAAACTACACTAACAGCCTTCTTTCAACTTTGTCAAACCGACCCTTTGCAAAACGTTGTTATATTCTGAAGTCCCCGCTATTATACTTGGAACACATCTAGGAAGGAGTGGAAACGTCGTATTCAAGGCGCGCCTGTTGCAAATTGGCCCGGTGTAAAGTCATCAGATGCCCTTGGTCGTGTATACCGTCCATGTAACTAATTTTGAGTGTTTCTGTTTACGATTGCTGCTGCACCATGTTCGGGGTCCTACAGGATATAAAGACCTTAAAACTGTCAACGGTCAGGAATGCGCAACTTATAAAGAAGCATGTGAAGCTCTGCATCTTTTGAAAACGATAATCACTGGGATGAAACCATGGAGGAAGCTGTGCAGTGCCAGTCACCAGCCAAAATTAGGGATCTTTATGCAACTCTCATATCATCTTGCGGGCTATCTAATGCACATAAATTTTGGGACAAATATAAAGTACATGGCGGAAGATATTTTGCGAAGGTTACAGCAGACACACGCGAACATGACATACAATGAACACATTTATAATGAAGCACTTGGAAAATTGAAGATAAAGTAATGGCAATGGTAGGCAAAAAATTAAGCGACTTTGGAATGATAAGCCCTCAGCGAACAACCGAAAATGAACTAAGTGATGAAATTATACGTGAAACAAACTACGAAGCTTTGCAGCAGCAAGTAGCCGAATTTGTACCCTTGCTTCCCGAACAAAACGAGTTTTTGACAAAGTATTAGGACAAATTGAATCTGGAAATGGTGCACTTTTCTTTTAGATGCCCTTGGAGGAACTGGGAAGACATTTTGTTAAATTTATTATTAGCGCAAGTGCAGAAAGATAAAACATTGCTGTGGCCGTAGCTTCCTCCGGTATAGCCGCCACGCTGCTAAGCGGGGCCGCACTGCACATTCTGTTTTAAAACTCCTCTAAATCTAGCCCAGGAAGAATCGCCAATCTGCAACTTTAGCAAAAATAGTGCACGAGGTATAATGCTACGACAATGCAAACTTTTAGTGTGGGACGAAAGTACAATGTCGCATAAAAAAGCTGTAGAAGCACTAAATCGAACGCTCCAGGATTTGCGCAGCAATACCGATGTAATGGGAGGAATGGTGGTTTTACTGGCTGGTGACTTTCGCCAAACTTTACCTGTCATTCAAAAGGGCACACCTGCAGATGAAATTAAAGCATGCCTCAAGTCGTCTATTTTATGGAACAAGGTGACAAAATTCAGTTTAACTACGAATATGAGAGTGCATTTGTATAATGATATCAATGCTGGAAACTATGCTGACACACTATTAAAAATTGGCGATGGGCGGTTGGTAACGGATGCTGAGGGCTGCGTTAAATTGACGAGAGATTTTTGTAATTTAGTACAGAGTCATTCCGAATTAATTGCGAGCGTTTATTCAGATTTAACGAACAACATGCATGAAGACAAATGGTTATGTGAAAGGGCGATTCTTGCACCAAAATTGAGAGCGTTAACAAAATAAATTCAGATATATTAAGCGAAGTAGCAGGAGAAATAACAGAGTATTTGTCAGTAGACACAGTTATGGACACAGAACAGAGCACTTCATATCCCGTAGAGTTTCTAAATTCTCTAGAGTTGTCAGGTGTGCCCTCACATAAGCTTCAATTAAAATTAGGCGTCCCAGTCATGCTAATGCGAAATTTTGATGCTCCTCGGTTATGTAACGGGACAAGGCTGCGTGTGACACATCTTGGACGGAACATAATCGGTGCTACAATTTTGACAGGCGTAGGAAAAGGTGAAAATGTTATTATACCACGGATCCCTATAATTCCCACAGATCTTCCTTTTCAATTCAAAAGGTTGCAGTTCCCTATTAAGCTCAGTTTTGCAATGACAATTAATAAAACGCAAGGGCAAACGTTACAGGTAGCGGGGGTCAACTTAGAAAAACCGTGCTTCTCTCATGGTCAGCTGTATGTAGCATGTTCGCGTGTGTCAAATGCCCAGAATCTCCACATTCTTTCCCCGAATGGAAAAACATATAACATCGTGTACAGTAGCGCCTTAAAATAGTGTTCAGTTAGTTTTTTTTCCAAAATTCCCACAATCAATTAATCAGAATTCCCACAGATCTTCCCTTTCAATTCAAAATTTCCTATTTAGCTCAGTTTCTTTTCAATTCCAAATGCTGCACCTCTGACGGACCTATTAAGCTCAGTTTCCTTTTAACTCAAAAGGCTGCATCTCTGACGAATCTTTTATTTGGCTCAGTTTCCTTTCAATTCAGAAAACTGCATCTCTGACGAATCAATTTAGCTCAATTTCTTTTCAAAAGTCTGCATCCATGACGGATAATTATGCTCAGTTTCTTTTAATTAAAAAAATATCCCATTTCCATTTGGAATAAACAGGCTATTTTCATGCTTTCCTATACGCTGCGTTTCAAAACATTTAAATAGGCTGACGAATCAATTTTGCTCAGTTTTCTTTTAATGGCTGCATCTCTGACAAATATATAAAACTCAGTTTACTTTCAATTCAAAAAGCAATGGATAGTTCATTTCCCAGTGACCATGCGGGCGAAGCCGCGGGTAACAGCTAGTATTTTATATATTTTTTACCGGCTTAGAGAACCGGGGATCCTTTTTACTGGAAAAGAGAAATTCCATCTTAGTCCACAAGGGTGACAACGCATCTGCATTTTGATTCTTTATTGAGGATAGATGTAGATTTATATGGGTCACAGCAACCACTTACCATCAGGTGGACTATGTACTCGTTTGTTACCCTATCTTATAAAAATATAGATTATGTATATATATATATATATATATATATATATATATATATATATATGAGGTAAACGTCCTTGAAGCATGTGTAAATTCTACAGCGCGAGGCGACACGAGGCAGCGTGTGTGTGAAAGGGAAGGGTAGATAGAGTGAGTAGTATACCTAATGCATTGTTTCGTACCGATCTGGATAAGAGTTCGGCGCCCGCGAGGATATTGACCCTATTGTCACCTGATTTTCTTTTTTAAGTTTCACTGCTGGTTTTATGTTTAAGTATTTTCATGATTATTCGGGATCGAATTTCTTTGTAACCCATCATCATAGGTATCCTTAGTAGTATATATATATACGTAGCGTATTTCGTAATAGCTATTTTCTCTGTAAAATTATATCTGAACATTTAGTACCAATATATTTGATTTGATCTATAAAGATATTTCATTTGATTTATCAAAATTTAAATCTTACACTCAATATTTATTTTTGTTTTTAAATATAATAATTACGTTAATGTTAAAGTGTTGTTCACATCTATAATATAAGTACATTTATCTAAGTGTTATAACTTATAACAAAATGTAGCTGAAATGTTTCATATGTGCTTAGTTGGTAAGTCTAAATAAATAAATACGAGATTGTCTCAGAATTCCGTCTTATTTTGCCGCAGACGTCCGGAATTTTCATAAATAAAGAGAAAAAATAACTTAATAATACAAATGTTTATTATGTTTTTACGCCACAAATCTATAGTCACAATTATTGAAGGTACCGTACTCAATGTACGTTTTCCCCAATTTCACTCGTCAAAAAAAAAAAAAAATCTAAAATTGTCTGGAATTTCCTACAAATAATTACGAAAAACGTTAGTTTGATCATTTTTTCTTCGTAGATTCACGGTTTTTTTTTTACAGGTGAAAATTGCAACTGCAAGAAATGCAAAGAAAACGATGTGAGACCATTCAACAAAAATGCCATTGACATCTACGTAGATGATCATCAAGCATTGCTTCGTTATGATCCAGAAGTTGAACATTCGGCTCTCATCGGCCTCAATCTCCTCAGTAACTTTATCGCTTCCCAACGATTACCTCAGATTCGTGACAAGACTATCAACCTGAAATTTAATTTAGAAAAAGAACATGAGTTTCTATTACCATATACGTTTACTGAAATTGCAATATTATTTAATTTTAGTAAGTATAGCGGTAGTGCACATGACGTACCAGTAGTCTTAGACCATATTCATTATGTCTGAGACCAGTCAAATTTTTGTTAGCCCCTTTTTTGTTACATGGTTTAAACATTTTCCCTTCATATTCTTTAGGTTATACATACATAGTACTTGGAAAAAGCAACAAAAAAAATTATGCTGTGTATTTCAATTGAAATACTTTAAGTATTTCAAAAAACCAAAATAAATTAAGAGACAATTTTTGCATTTGGCAGTTTTATGTAACATAGCACATTATTATATAGTTATATTGTTGAACCAAGGACGCTACCCTGAGGACACCATATGATATTATTTATACCATATCCCTTATGTTATTCTCTATTTATACATGTTGTTTTAATTTGTAATAACGCAATAGGGCCACCACTAATACCATACTAAAAAAAACTGGAAGACATTTATCACCATTCTCAACACGTTAAACTATTAATGATGTCAAATTTAAAAGACATGTAGAATAACATCAAGACAAGATTTTTAATTAATTTAAGTAATTGACTAATGTGGTATTAATTATTTACCATTTCCAAAAATATGTGACCATATATGTATATGTGAAAAATATGGGACCTATCTATCAAAAAGTTTAATATTTTCATTAAATAATAATAGTTTAATAAGGTTTATTACACTATTAAAGAGTACATGATTGATAATAACCCCTGAGATTGAGGTGATCGCTACCATGCTGTTTCTAAATGTTTTCATATTTAATTATATAAAATATTATATTGTAAATTAATGTTCAAAAAGTTACGCTGAGTTTCATGCTGGTTCTTCCCAGAACATAGGTTTTTGTGCATGGCGGTGAAGGATAACACAAGGAACCCGCAAGTCTGAAAAACATCAAATAGTTAGAGGCCGTGTTAAGTCCGCCAAGCAACATCTACCTGGAGCAGCGCCGCAGTCTAATTGCTTTATAACCAAATATACCTGTGGCCGTGGAAGGGAAAAGGGAGATCTCCCGCTGAACAAGGTGATCGGCCCAGGGAGCGGCCATCGCTCCAAGTGGTAGTTCGGAGCTATTCTATATATACTGTTTTTACTTCGGAACTTTGATAGTGTGATTTAGGTTTCCATGTGTTTTGATTGTGGCGCGACGACAGCGCCTCAACATCACCCCCTTGCTCAGACTGGAGGTCGATAGTGCAGTCTAGATGTCGACGAATGTGCAAGTGCCAGGAATTGCCTTTTAATCTGCGGTGAGTCGAGAAGACGGCAAGTAATCTGCGAGAGTTCCGTGAAGCAGAGACGAGCAGTTAGGCTAGAGCCGTGCCAAACACTAGCGTAGAGTGTAGCTTCAAGGAACAAGAAGCATTATTATTCCAGTGCTGCGATGAACCTTTGTAAAGCTAGATGGCTTGAAGGATGTGAAGACTGCAGACAATATCTGCTCTGGAGCAAATGAATGGGGTACTTGAAGACGATGACGAAGGTTTGAAGTTGTAGTTTCCGAAGGTTGTTGGTTGCGTGTTTATATCACATCGGGGTCACCACTTTAGCCGTGGTAAGGAAAAAGGGAGATCTCCCGCTGGGCAAGGTGATCGGCCCGGGGGAGCGGCCAACGCTCCAAGTGGTATTTTGGAGCTATTGTATATAATATACTGTTTTTACTTCAGAACTTTGATAGCGTTATTTAGGCTTCGATGTGTTTTGCTTGTGGCGTGACGACAGCGCCGCCACATACCTAAATCACTACGTTATGACTTTCTTATGCCCGGTTACTTTAATCAATAAATGTTGCGTTTAGACCTCTTATGCAGATTTGAAACGTACATGTGGGAGGACTTCGTAGAAAGGACTCTTGAGTAAATTTGTGATTATAATGTTATTAATATATTTTTATAAATATAATATATTATTAATATAATTACTTTTAGAAAAGAATTTTATCATTAATTTCTTTGATATATATTCTCGTCTCTTCACAGTCGTTTTTATAGTCCAGGATGACAAATGAACACAGTACATAAGTGGATACTGTGGCCTAAAGACACCTACATCTATCCTCGATTAAAAACAAAAATAAATAATAGTTTAAAAAAACCCAAAAAACACGCTTTATATCTCAGTACAGTTGTAAGGTACACCATGTTTACTTTTTGCTGATCGTATAACAGTAGTGCCCACGGCAGGTCTTTCAAATGTCTGCCTTATCAACTTATAGGTCGAACCATGCATGTCTGTAAACGTAGCTCAATTTTTTTATTTATTTATTATTACATCAATTCACCGTTAAAGTGAAGATTTTGTAGTTTTTTTGCTACAATCGGAATAGATTCGACATAACTAGTTGGAAAACTACAGTACACAATATTTTATTTTATTCAAAGTCGGTAACTTATGTATGAGTTGGGAAAC
Source organism: Parnassius orleans (assembly GCA_029286625.1). Classification (NCBI taxonomy): domain Eukaryota; kingdom Metazoa; phylum Arthropoda; class Insecta; order Lepidoptera; family Papilionidae; genus Parnassius; species Parnassius orleans. The sequence goes on along the minus strand of JAGSMP010000428.1, from coordinate 233,373 downwards.
TTGCGCGCCTGCATTCCTTGGATGTAGTAGCCGTTTCTCAGGCTCCCTCTCCGGGAAGTTTTATTCTATACGTGTACTTTGCACAAAGACACTACCGTGTATCAGGGATGGAAAAATCACTAATCCTGAGGATCCTGGTGGGGATAATGGGACAAGCTATTTAAATTATTGCACTGTCATCGGTACTTGATAAGTGGCGACGTTTCAAATTAATCCGACGTTTTAAAAGGGATGAAATACACATTCAAAAATTTCTTTACAAAGATACATATATACATACCAAGCTAATAAAAGCATGTTAATAACATTTGTGAAACATAGTAGATGTCTATTTGCGTTTTATGTACATATTTTGTTTTTAGTAATAACTACGGCAGTCGTCAATGATGTTGTGTTGCCATGCAAGGAACGCATGACTAGCACACGACACATCCATGAAATGGCAGGCTGCCCGCCAGCGCTGTACTGGCTCGTGACCCTCACTTACCACATGGCATGCTACTTGTTGTTTTGCTGCAGTGGTGCTATAGCATCGTTTTTTATTTATATTGAAACAACTTATAGCAACAGCAAACAGATAGGTTAGTAAATTTCTCTTACGGTTCTTCTAAAGCACATTTTGACACAGTCATAAATCTTATCCTTTATAATTTAAGTTAGCAATTCTTGTATAAATACATTTAAATTTAATTGGATGACTGATTAATAACGGTTTAGATAAAATTTTGCATTGAAATGTGTCATCTCTGTGAGTTTACAACCGAATTTTAAAAAAAGTGTGGAAGTTCTCAACTTAGTTGCCAACATGCGTGCAAAGCGACGTAAGTTTGGCTGTTATAGGCCCACATAATTATATTTTTTCGAAAACTAATAAAGCACTTCTTTTCAGGAGCCTTTTTTGTTGGATTGCTTCTCTGTGGCTTAAACTTCTTCTTGTTTGCTTATGTATTGAGCTTTTTTTTCAACAAAAGGACCACTGCCATAATTATATTAATACTGGCTTATTTTTTCGGTTAGTGCATTATTAATAATTAATTCATAGTAACAATACTTTATTCATATTTTCTTCTTAGAAATTTAAATTTGATTTTGCTACTACAGCTGAACTTTTTCTCTGGCAAGCAGGACTAAGAAAACACTAAAAATCAAACATTAATCGGAATTGTTAGCATTAAAGTAATATACACTACGTACTCGAAAGGACGCTGAGATTTTTTTTGTTTGCAACACGCGTTAGAACTCACGGGCTCAAACTTACTTACTTAGTCAAAAAAGTAACCTACTCTGCATTTTTATTACCGCGCTACCTTTGCACATTATGTATTGCACAGACTTGGTTCACAGTGTCTGTTCTAGGACGTGGTACATCTTACACATTTTACATCAATCGTAGTTAGTTATGATGTATTTTCTTATCAATACATATAAATATAATTGAAGTATATGTCTGTAATATCGAAATAGGTCATTTGCATGCTACTGTGATATGAATAATAATTTTAATTTTTTTGTCTGTCTATCTGTCTGTCTGGGCTAATCTTCACAATGGTTGAACCAATTGTAATGAAAATTGATGAACATAACATGGAGACCAATACCAGGAGTGATCTAGGCTGTATTTTATCCAAAAAACTTGGAATAAAAAAATCTAATATTTAATGAGAAAATGATCTTTATGATAATCTTAATTCTAAATAAGGACACGATAATAGATCCTGTTCCATCAATAGAAGATCCATTAATAGAACCTAACCTGCGAAAGCCAGGGCAGGTCGCTAGTTTTGCAAAGGTTTGCTTGCTCACCTAAAATGGAATAAGTAAAATGTACAGCAAAAAAAAATAACAAAACCATCAGAGAAACTTGTGAATATTGTCGTTTTACCGCAACATCATGCTGAGTTATAATCTCTATTACATAACCTACTATGCACAATAGCCAAGCTACATTTTTTATAAATATTAGCAATAGGAAGATTATTTTTTACTAATTTCTTTTTAGTTGTACTCGTAAGTTTGTATTGTTCCGTTGTGCACGATTTGTATCAATATCCTTCTTACTATTTTGTCATCATATCATTTATTTCTTTTGGTTTATTATTAATCCGCGCGGTCGGACCAACCTTCTGGGTAAGGCACCTCTGACGCGTGCACTCCATACACTCAACTTAATAGCTAGTGAGACGGACCTGTTTTGTTGTACTCTGAGTGAATTCACAAAGACAGCATTGTTTGTAATTTGTTACAAAAAATAAAGCATGAATACAAATCAGTTAGACAGCTACACTATCGCATTAGGTAATCCTGTAATGATAGTTGTAAGTTTCAGAAATAAATAAATAAATAAAAAATTTGACAATCCTATTCAATTGTTGGTTTTGTGTTTAAAATTGAATTCAAACCAGTAAGTCTGATTGTCTGAAGTCTGATTGAAGCGGACTTGAAAATTGGAAAGAATTATTCAAAAGTTTAATAATTTTTCCAGGTTTATGTTTCCCAACCCTATTCATTTCCACCGAATATCTTATTATTTATAAAGAAGAAACTGTTGGTACTATATTCTTTAAGATTATAGACAAAATAGGCATGTTTATTCCGGCTTACATGTTCTTTAAAACCTTATTGAGAATGTTGGAATCTTTTCAATTGAACGTACATTGCATGAGGTATAATATCCGTGATATGTGTCACCATTACATTTGGCCGCCTCAAAGAAAGAAGCATTGCTGCAGTAAGTATTTTGAATCGTTTTCCATTTAATAATACGATACAAACTTATACTTATAGCAAAATGATAACCGATATATTTATTTTTAAGACAAAATCAGGTAAATAAAATTAAGCCATTATACTTAAATATAAAATAATAAGAGCTTATTTGTTAAAATTCACTTAAATCCGTTTTTTAACAATCTATTATTATTATTATACTGTTTAATATCAGTGATATATTAAACAGTATTTTGGATTTCACGAGGTTCTCGCCATACGGAATGGAAATGTCATAAAACACGTCGTAAACTAACTGTTTCACACCCGGCTTATCGATACCCATGTTCTGTGACATACCGAGGTATCGGTATGTTTCAGCCTCGGAAAGGGTCCTTATGTTTATGGGCATAGCTAAGTCTATGCCCTCAGAATTAACAACCCTACTCCTTTCGACATGGAGGACCACACACCTATCTGTCCCAAGCTCCATTCTAATAGAATTAGTGAGCTCAAAATTGATGGAAGCGACTGGAGGGGAATAACTTGAGATCATCCATATAGAAAAGGTGGGTCTCTTTTGTCCCTCCTTTCTGAAGCTGAAATCCTCTCCCGGAGCTCTCCAGTAAGGTACTGAGAGGATTCAGAGAGAGGCAGAACCAGATTGAATTCAGACAATCGCCCTGGAAGATACCGTTCTCCGCAGCCGTCATCCGCTCGCCCAGATGACAAAGAATCGTACTCTCAGCTTGTCCCAGTAAAAGCCATCCTGACGGTGCGCACAATTTTCGGCCTATTATTGCCCGACCTGAAGCTTATTAGCCTGCCAATGAGAGCCCTTTCCTTTGCGATACGGTCCTCGATCCTTCTTCCCCAGGCTGGGATAGCGCTACTTTGCCCAGTAGCGCGTCCAGGCGTAGAAACATTAGCACCAACAATGCGAAAAACTGCCAAAGCAACGCCAAAAAGTATAAAGTCCGTATCGCAGAGGTCCCGGCTAGTATCCATAGCTGGGACCTTCTGCGATACGGACCGCCGACACAACGCCCTCCAAATTACTCCTCATCTGCTCTAGTTCTTGGGTGACCATTCCATCATCGCCTGAATCAACCAAAGCGGGAAGATCCATGGCGGCTCCACATATGGCTGCTGGTCTATGGCCTTAGGAGTCGCATCCCAGCTATAGCTGGTTCATTCGATGAGGGAATAGCCTCACGCCGTAGTCGTTCGAGTTCGGCATCATCAAATATTTTCGAGCGTATGATGTACCGAACTCGGTCTGCCAGGTTTTGCTCTGTGACGGGAACAGACGGCTCCAGCTCAGCAAAAAGCGGTGCATACGAGCCCGATACGCTGTTCCTCCAGTTTCTTCCCTTTCGCCCTATAGTACGCCCGCAATGCGTTTATGTTCATATATTTTGTCCAACGCATGCGTACTCACCAGCGGCGGGTGCCGCTTGCCGAGCCTCGAGAGGACCCTGCCGACACCAAGCCATCTGGTGGGGATGATGGATGCGAGGGACTGCTGGTGGTCGTGCAGTACCGCGCCTCGGCTGGCGGCCCGCATGCTGTCGCGTCCAGCGCCAGCTCCAGACGCCCCGGCGACCCCAGGCAGCGGCCTATGCGCTTTCTTTTCTTTCCATCATCCATAAAATGGGCGTCAATTAACGGAGACGCCCAGGCCCGGCACCGTTTAATAGTGTGGCCGTAAGCACAAACGGGCTTTGCACCTCAATTCTGCCGAGGCACGGCGCTCACACCTCTTGACAAGGTGCTGACTGACTGCGCCGACGTAGCAGTTTTGTCACTTAACTGTTACGTCAGCGGGCGATGGGGTCGTCACTTCCCTACGCCTTATTATTATTCGGGATATTTATAAAGTATTCTCATTTGGTTGGGCTGAATAAATATATAAAAGAAATATAGTAAATAAATATACATAAATATATATGTATATATTAAATATACTAACACAAATAATACATAAATAAATAAAACCCAACCAAATGGAAGCCCTAGGCAGGGAGACCAAACGGCTGAGGGTTAGGGGGAAAGAGAAAGAAACCGGCGGACGATGCGGGCGGTGTCGAGGAGCACCGCCTTCTGCATTTGAGCACGGAACGGTCCTTCACGGAGTCCCAATCGCCTCAGATGACCCGAGAGGCTGACCGGGATTAGCCTGTTCGCAGAAACGACCACAGGAATAATTTCGGTCGGCAGTCCACCCACATGTCGGTCACCTCGTGAGCCAGGTCTAGATATTTTGTCAGCTTATCTGTTTCGGCTTTTACGAGGTTCTCGTCATAAGGAATGGTAATGTCGACCAAAAATATCATGATTGTGCCCGGTCCATCAGGCTTATTCGCAAGAATAGTCCTGTCTGTGATGATGGCCCGGTCCCAGTAGAGCCTGGCGCGGTCATTTTAGAGCACGGCTTCCGGCAAGTACTTATAATAAGGCAGTTTCCGATCCACGAGACCGTATTTCAGAGCGAGCTCCTGGTGTAGAATCCTGGCTACTAGGTTGTGTCTGTGCAAATACTCAGAGTTAGAAAGCGCCGAACAACCGGAAATCACATGCCTAAGTAACTCACCGGGATGGCGACAACCTCGACAGATGTCGACGGCGCCATCCTTTAGATGTATCTCCGATAATTGTTGGTCTTAATAACCTGATCCTGTATCGCACAGACAAAACCCTCGGTTTCCCAAAGAGGTCACCGAAACGTAGCCAGTGGAGGGAGGCGACTGTTCACGAAAGGCTCATATAGAGCCTTGTAGAACCTCCAGTTAAGCTCCTTCCCCTTCCATACGGTCTCCCAGTCGGAAATGCACTGTACTGCTCGGTCTTGTCTGTGCTCGTTGACTAAGGATAGAGGGATTTATCATACGAAATGACGTCCCTGTAGAATGGATCATCCGATCTCGCCAGGAAGTAATTACGGAGGCTGCATACTTCGCGATTATGCATGGTGAGAGGCGCAAAAGCCGCGCCCACCATGTTTCCGCGGCAAGTACAGCCTCATTACTGACGATCTCGGGTGATGCATCCTGTGTGACGTCATAACAGTGCAGACTTTTCTATCCAGAGCGTTCAGTTCGGTCTGAGTCCACCTGAGCATGCCGAAGGTATATATGAGGACAGGCATGTCCCAACCGTTATATGCGTGTGTCTTATTAACACCGACAAAAGACTGTTGAGCACTTTGTCAAGCGTGCATAAAACACATCGCAAACTGACTGTTTCATATCCGCCTCATCGATACCTATGTTCTGTGACATACCCAGATATCGGTATGTTTCAGCCTCGGAAAGGGTCCTTATGTTGATGGGCATAGATAAGTTTATGCCCTCAGAGTTAGCAACCCTACTCCTTTCGACATGGAGGACCGCACACTTATCCGTCCCCAGCTCCATTCTAATAGAATTGCTAAAATCACAAGTGATGTTTAGCAATTCCACAAGATGAGCGATTGAGGCGAATAACTTGAGATCATCCATATAGAAAAGGTGGGTCACTTTTGTACCTCCTTTCCGAAGCTGAAATCCCCTCCCAGAACCCTCCAGTAAGGTACTGAGAGGGTTTAGAGAGAGGCAGAACCAGATTGGACTCAGACAATCGCCCTGGAAGATACCCCTTCTTATCCTTATGTGGTTCTCCGCAGCCGTCATCCGCTCGCCTAGATGACAAAGGATCGTACTCCACTGCCCCATACACTGCCCGAGGAAGTCTCGAACTGTACAGTCAACCTTGTACAGCTTGAGGACCCTCTTAAGCCATGTATGAGGCACCGAGTCGAATGCCTTTTTGTAGTCTATCCAGGCGGCGGAGAGGTTCCGACGGCTACGTTTAACCATCTTGCCAATGACCGCGTCAATGAGGAGTGGTTCCTTGGTTCCACGACCACCGCCCCGACATCCGTTTTGAGCGCGCGACATCACCTGATTTGCGTTCAGGTGACGAGTGATTCTCGCGCTCAAAACGGATGTTAGTGTCTTGTATATGGTAGGTAGACAGGTTATGGGGCGGTATTTGCTCGGGTCTGTGGAACCCCGTCCTTAGGAACCAAATGAGTGATCCCAGTAGTGAAGAGGCTCGGGAGTGACTTTTGGTCGAGAGCCTCTTGAAACTGTCGGGCGAGCACAGCGTGACACACCACGAACCCCTTCAGCCAGTAGTGATGCAGTCCGTCGAGTCCCGGACTTTTCCAGTTCGGGGCCCTACGGACCGCCTCAGCTACGTCATCCGGCGTTATGATGACGGGGTCCATGGGCGTAACACTCGCACACTGACTCGCCACAACTTCCGTCCAAGGGCCCTCGCTGTGGTTTACGGGCTCCTGACCACAGGCCGCGCCAGAATGCGATAGTGTCGGCCTGATTCGGTGCTGAGCCCGTTCCACGTACCATCGGCCGCTCCAATGATTCATAGAGCCTCTTCTGATCACTCTGGAAGAGACGATTCTGGTTGAACCGTGTCAACCTCTCGGTATATCGCCGAATCCGCTTCCCCCAAGCAGCGATTCTCTGCTTCAGGTCGTCTATGCGCTCCGTCAGTTTTTGCGTTATATCCGGCTGGGACAAACTGTTATCATAACGCCGGATTATTATTATTATTATTATTATTATTCATATTTTTTTACTAACGCATGCGGCGTACTCCACCAGCGGCGTTAGCCACTTGCTGAGTCCGACAGTACCCTGCTGACATCAAATTATCTGGTGGAGATGATGGATGCGAGGGGCTGCTAGGTGGTCGTACAGCCCCTTGCGCTTGGCTGGCGCCCCTCATGCTGTCGCGTCCAGCGCCAGCTCCAGACGTGCCCCGGCGACCCCAGGCAGCGGCCCTTTACGCGTTCTTTTTATATCCATCATCCACAATATGGGCGTCAATTAAAGGGAGATGCCCAGGCAAGGCACCTTTTTGTAGTGCGGACTATACGGCGGTGATAAGCACAAACGGGCCTTTGCACCCTCAAATCTGCCGAGGCACGGCGCTCACAACTCTTGGCAAGGCGCCGACTGACTGCGCCGACGTAGCAGTTGTCACTTAACTGTTACGTTAGCGGGCAATAGGGTCGTCCCTTCCCTAAAAATTATTTTTGTTTTCAAAACCCGAAAGTGTTGTATGAGGCTGCTCGCATCCGTGGGAAATACTTGAACTCTGACTCCCTACACTTATCCTACGGGTAGTGTTAATCAAGCAGCACCAATTCTGGTGGTAGATTTCGACCGCTGGATTTTTGTCAACCACCCACCAATGCAAAGTCGTATCGCCAAATGACGTTGTCGTGTTCCGGCATGATCTTTTACGAGGTAGCACCACGCTCCAGCAGTATTGTGGTTGTAGCACGTATGAGTCGACTCGACCGAGGTAAAATGCCAGCTTAATGCTGCTCTGTTTTGTATGGTGAGTGTAGAGGATCTTAGTACTCCGGGGTGACAAAGCATCTGCGATTTGATTCTTAGTTGTGGATAAATATAGATGTCTATGGGCCAGAGCATCCACTTACCATCAGGTGGACTGTGTGCTCGTTTGTCACACTATTCTATAAAATAAATGATGCTTGGTGAAGCCATATAGGGGATGGGTCTGAACAGTAGCGTTGTGTGTGTGAACCGGGATTGAAGCGTCAGTTGTCGCTGTATGGGGTATTTAATCGTGGAGGGTAGCGGGATCCTAAGCATGGTGTACCTCTGGCCGACCGCAGGTAGTTGGACGATCAATTAGTGAATTAGCTACCCACAAAAGGCTGCCCGACCAACTAGCGAAAAATCCCAGGGTGGATCCATCGTGTCGGGTTAGCGACCGGGTAAGAGGACCAAATGGCGATCTCTGGATACGGGTGTCCCCGCAGTCTTCAGATCAAGTTCCTATTCGCGCAGTCAACACCGTCTTAAGAGTAAGAAGCCGCACCTACTTTCCTTGAAGGAGGCCCAAATTGGATGTCCATTGATTGCGGCGTACCTTGAATATCTTGGATTCTCCCTGGAGTACAAATTCTATCTGCGTCAAAGTCCATGTTTGTACACAATGAAATCTGCTTCTAGCGTCTTCGTTACTTTGAAGACCCCACGTTTTCAACATTCCGGGTGATGACAGGTGTTGATAAGATCCTTTATACTTGTGTCTTTCTATTGCATAGGAGTACCAAGAGACAACTCGATTATTTGATCATCTTAGTGAAACTGCTAATGTGGTCTTTATAGGAAACTTTATAGTATGTCAACTAAACTGGCTGTTTCCATACCAAAACACCGACCGTGCTGAAAGAGAAGCGTGACATTTTGCTTTGACTTTGCTAGGTCTTGAACAGATGGTGACGCATGCGACTGGAGTACCCGACGTAGACGGTCATACAGCTTATTGCTTGGCCTTCTCATGACTACCAACCCAGACAGGTATGAAGTACAGTACCTCCCCTTTGGGTACATCTGGCCGCTGTTTCGTCATATTCTCCACCTGAATACGAGTCCCAAGGTGTTCGACGAATGTAGCGGTATAAGTCACCCGATTGGAATGAGATGAGACACTTTTTTACATCTTATCCATGGCGGGAGGTCTGTTTCTCTTCTGCGGATCTGAGGGGTTGCACAGTTGCGATAACAGATGTGTTGAGTCAAGCTATAGAGAATTTTATCCCCTTTTCTAACGCTCCCACGGGTAGCAAATCTCACCTGTGTTTTAACGCTGAATGCGCCAAAGCTGAAAAGCGCAAGCATTTAGCGTGTCTATCCTGGGTTGATGCTTGAGACCGAAATAATCCGGATATCAGCTACAAGAAGAGAGCTTCTAACCAGGCCACCAAATCTTACAAAAAAGCATTACGGAAAGCCAAACTCGATCGTATTGAATACAATGGTGCAAAACTCTCTGTTTGACCATCCGTCACTAGAGATTTTTGGTCTCTTGCCAAAGCAGTTGAGAAAAACTTCTGTCGGTCTGCACTGCCTCTGCTGGTAAAACTGGATGGCACACTAGCATATACGGCTAAAAAGAAGGCGTACTTGTTCGCGTCTCTCTTTGCCTGCAATTCACGTCTGAGCAGTGGCAACAACGTTCCACCTGAATTACTTCACTGCGGGACCTCTATACCAGAGGTTCTTATCACAAACAAAGAAGTTCTTAAAATCTTGCGGAGTCTAGAAGTGAATAAAGCTAGAGAACCAGATGGTATGCCAGCTATAGCTCTAAAGACTTATGAACCTGAGTTGTCTCTTGTGCTGACACGCTTGTTTCGCCTCTTATTTAGGATTATCGAGCGTTTATATAACGCCCGATTTATGGCATGCTTAGAACAGAATGATCTCCTCAGTAACTGCCAATACGGATTTCGCCTGAATCGGTCAGCTGGGGACCTTCTAGGGTATGCTATGCACATAATGGGATGAGGCACTCGAGTACAGTGGGGAAACACTTCCTGTTACTCTTGATATCTCAAAGACCTTTGGCAAAGTTTGGCACGCTAGCCTTTTGGGTAAGCTTATAGCGTACGGCTTATCCCCTGGCCTGATTGATTAGATAAAGGACTTTCTGAGTGAACAGTCTCTCTGGGTCATCATCAATGGCTGCTCATCTGATTATATGGCGACTAACGCCTGTGTTCTTCAGGGGCCATTCTTTCCGCAACTCTCTTCCTGCTGCATTTTAATGTACTGTTTATGCCCAGTATCTACGGGTATGCAAACGACAGTAGTTGTAGAGAGATACGAACAAAGATTTTGGGCCAGTCGGAATCAAATTTAGTCCGAAAGAGAAGCTATTTGAGAGTTGGTTGAGCGTGTGAATCTCACACTACAGGCAGGCTCTGAATGGGAAGACGCCATTCTTGTGAAATTCAACGCTTCCAAAAAACAAGCGTGTTTCTTCACTGCAAAAAGGAGCTAGCTCACCTCGGCTCCTTATTTCCAAAATGTATCACTGGAATACAGCGACCGCTTTCAGTTATTTGGGGTTGAAATATCCACATACTTGAACTTCGGGCGGTGCATTGAGTTCAAGCTAGGAGTCCTTGAAAAGTTGCGGTGGTACTTCACGCCAGAACAGCTGCTTACTCTAAATAAAGCGCAAGTCCGATCGTGCACGGTGTATTGCTGCCATATAGGTTTGGGCTGGTGCAGCAAAATAATACCTAGCAGCTTTGCACTGAATGGAAAGTCGTGCTAAGAGGATTATTAGTGACCCAAATCTGGTTAAAACCAATCTTACCAGCCTCAAACACAGGCGCAAAGTAGACAGGATTTTGGAGAGTGTACTTAGGAATTGCATAACTTATTTCCTCACTCTCTGTTCCATCGTCGGACAACCAGAAGTTTGGCCAGTCTCCACCTTTCGTTTCTGACTTACCATGCATTGGAACCAAACGGTTTGCTACATCGTTCGTCATGCGTACAGCAGAGAATGGAATGAGTTGCCAGCATTTGTCTTTCCATCCGATTACAATGTGGATGTCTTCAAGGCAAGAGTGAATAGACTTTTGTTAAGTCGGTATGCTTCACCATCTTAGGCTACACCACTACTTACCATTTCGTGGGATTGTAGGTAAACGCTGGCTTAGAATAGAAGAAAAAAAGAATAGTATTTTTATCTTATATTAATAATGAAATGGCTTTTTCAGACCCTCGTGCAGAATATGGCTTATGGTACAATCCCTACAATATTTCGAGTGGCATGGGAAGTTCACTTATAATTGTTGCTGTTCAAATTATAGTTAACACTGTAAGTATTTGTTAGTACTGTAAGTAGTTTTCTTAGATAGTGACGGAGATAGTGCACGCAATTGAATGCTTTAAAGGTGATATGTTAATAAGAAAAAAGAAAAGAAAGGTATACATGTTAACTGTTAAAGTAAACATTTAAAAAATTAACAAATTTGTTAAATTAATTACCTTAATGAATAAAATTATCTTAATAATTCCAAATTCATTCATAACAATCCACGAATTCATAGCTTACTGAAATGACTTTATCTATAGAATGAATTAGATGGCGCTATTACAAAGCAATTGTACTCGAAAGAAAATATTATTTTGATAAAAAAAACGTAATACTATTATTTATTCTATGATTTTATATACGGGGTGTTTGTGAAACGCTCCCGAAAACGAAGACAGACGATAGTACCTTTGATGATGATTCACAAAGAAATTCGATCCGGAGGAAAAAAAATCATTTTTCACAACGTTTTATTAACTTTATTCACGCTCCATCATGTTAGTACAACTAAATGAAACGATAATTTCATAAAAAAAACATGAAAATACTTAAACTGGTTTTATACCAGCAGTGGAATTACAATTAGCTGACTAGGGGTCAATGTACGCGTGGACGCCGAATTCGCGCGGCCCGCAGCTAGCGATGGTACTACAATACCTGATAATTTACAACACTTGTCTAAATACCTAACTTATCTACTTAACCTACTATTTTGCCACTGTGCTTGTCTCCACCTAGCCACTTTAATTCGAATTCACAGGTTAAATAAACCAAATACCTGGTTCGATTCCCCGCTACTAAAAAAATACTTAAATGAAATGTTAACAAGGTTAGAGTCATGCTTTTTTATCCATCGTGTAGGTATGTTTATTATTCTGATGTATTCAGTTATGTACCTACTCGTATTCAGATGAGTTCAGTACAAAGTTATAAAAAAAATTAGGTATGAAACAGCTTACCGATCTAAATCCTAAGTGGCCTTATGAGATTCTCCAAGGCACATTAACATGTTGCCGTATTCACGAGCACTATAAACGTACCTACGCGTTAGGCATTATTAAAAAAAAATGTAACAACAAGTAATAACAACAAGAATGTAATAAACAAAACGATTGAACTGTCGCTCACGCGCACGTGATAGTCAACACGGAACTGTCTCAAAAACTAAAATTAATAATCGATCCCGCCAAAACAAATGCGCACGAAGCATTCATAACGTCTTTGCCAACGTTTATTTTATTTATAAGTTTAGTTATCCCTACGACTAGTCTTCATATGGAATTTAGAAGTTACGGTTGTCATTTTAATACAATTACACAATCAATTGTACCCTGACCCAACAAGCAGTTTTTTACTACAAAAATTATATTGAAATTAATAAACGTACCTAATTGGGTACTCAGTACTCACACAATTATAAACACTATTTCATCGTTATCTTTGATTTGTATAAGAAAATAGAAATTAAATGGTACTGAATTATTTAATATTTAAAATCAATTGCAATTATGATCAACAGTTAATTAATCCATCAGAATTAATGTTAAAAAATAATACTTTTACTTTATTTTAATTGCCTTTCCGTATCTAAGCCGACCAATACTTTGAATTTAAAAAGAGGTACGTCAAAATTATTAAAAATTACTTGATAGTTTTATAGTCGCCGGCAAACTAAATTTCGGTGCAACATGGCAGCATTGCCAACACCAATTTGTCAAATTCCCCGAAAATTCATGTCAAATTCCCTAATTTAAGGACAATACTTCCACTTCCACCACGTCTTAGTTTGTCTCACACCTTTTCCCAAGTCAGGTCCCTTCATAACGGGACTGCATACTGTCTGACCTCCATGATATTTTATATAACAACATAATAAATTATCTCTGTAAATTTCCCACTTTTGAATGATTCAACTTTCTAAGGTGTTGGTGGGTGAGGCAAAATGCATATACGTCTATTACACAAGCCCTTCCTAAAGGTGATTATTTTTTTATTATTTTAATTTTATAACTGCACTTTGGCTATATCTGCCGTTGTATTGGTTGGTGCGTATATTTGTCGACCTCATGCGGGTGGTAGCTGAAGGTAGGATACTCTCAAGCCTGCGGCCGAAAGCCGCTCAACGTGGTACATTGCCTTAAGGTGAGCGGTAGACTCATGACACGCTCTGCGACGAGAAGCCGTGCTGATCATGCAATCGGTGGTGATGTGCTTCCGCTACATATTTTTATATAAATATTGTAAGCTTTTCCAAGTGGAAAGAGATTTACTAATAAGGAATTGATTGATGTAAGCCTGATACAAGTGGAATAAGGATGATTTAATATTTTTAACCTTTTTGAGCCCTTTCTTTGTAAACGGGTTTCTTTAGTCTAAAATTACTATAAGGCACTATCAAATGCTTAACATTGGTCTATTGAATATTCAATCTTCCAAGAGACACCTAAAAGAACTAAGTCTCTAAACAATCACAACGTAAAAGAAACTATCCCGAGTCGTAAAATACCAAGACTATCGACGGACAGTAGCGTTAAAGTTGCTCACATCTGTTACTGCGATCTGCAAACCTCCTGCCGAACGCTAAGATTAAGGAAAGTTCTCCCTACAACAGGACATAAGTTGTTGACCTTTACGGGTGAGTAAAGAAATAAAGAAGACATTTTTACCCTAGATGCCTAGAAGTTCAACATAAATGTTCAAAAGTTGGTCTCGTGAGCGCTGTGAATACGGCAAATATCGCATTTATTTGCGAACGTGTCTTTACTTCGGGCATTATAATTTTACTGTCCATGTTAAATGATGCTGCAAGAACGTTTTTGTCCGTCTTAAAAGACACATAAGCATCAAGTATTTTTATTTGTAAATGTCTGATTTCAGTTGTGACTTATATTTGAAAAATAAAAATGATTTCACGCGATTTCACAGTGCGGTCTCACGGACTTTAGATTTTTGAGTTATAAGAAAATGGCGGATAATTTTTATTGGCGGCGTATGTATTATTTCTCTAACGGGGGCGGGGCTTTAATTTTAGAACCCCCTCGTTTTCTAAAGTCGCTTAGGTAATCAGCACTGAAACATGTACTATATTTGTTATCATGTTTCTGTTAAAGTAAATAAAAAGTCTTTGTAAACATAAAGGATTAATAAGCTGAAGTGGCAATGGGCCGACCATATAGCTCGAAGAACCGACAACCGATGGGGAAGAAAGGTTCTCGAGTGGCAGCCTCGTACCGGCAGGCGAAGTGTAGGGCGTCCCCCCATGGATGTGGTGAATGATATATGGAGTGATGACCTGGTAAGACATGCAGGAAGTCAATGGATGCAGGTGGCTCGGGACCGTGCTTTACGTGGGGGAGGCCTATGTTCAGCAGTGGACTTGTAAAGGGCTGTAATGATGAATGATGTAATGATGTAAACATAGCAGCCAACAATAATTAATTATTAATTCATTAAATTAAATTAAATTAATATTTTATTTATTCATTACTCTTAATTGATATCGTAGAATATGTACGTCGCCGCCATATGGTGTACAAGAACTCTACCATAAAAGTTAAACATTTCCTTATGTATTTATTATGTATGCATTTACTTTTATCGGTAATATTATTATCGGGCGAAATACTTAACCTTAAACATCAAACTAGTTGTTAATTAAGCTATTGAAATTCACTAAACAGCAAACAAATAACCGAATGAAGGAAGTTCGGAGACAAACAAATATCTATTCCACAATAATAAAGATAGAATTTTTTCAAGCGGCTAAGCACCCGCGTGTACAAATTAAACTAATATTAAATTTCTATTTTAGTTTTTGTATCTTCTTCTTGTTCTTGATGCTACATTATTTCAGGCCTGCACCTATTCATAAAATTTATAAGTTTAGATATGATGATAATGATCATGACTAATTTCGATTGTTATGACAACTTTTAAACGCAAATATCGCTGGCCCCGGGCAATAAAACGGTAATATCAAAAATCAAATTTTACAGGAGAAATAAAAGAAGCTAATTTGTTTATAGTTCAGCGTACAGTGATCCAAAACAGGCGTTCAATATGTCAAATGAAAGCTAATTTTTTACCAATTTAACCTTTTAAAAATACTTGTAACGGTATATATATTTAATGAAATAATTGGAAAAATGTATAACACAAATTATAGATGATACCATTTCAATTGCAACATCATTAACGACTTTTTAAACACACCGACCACTGAGATTCAGGAATGTAAGAATATAATACGACGTGATTTCCACTTTAGATCTCGAGCGTGCCAGCCGATTACCACCTTCATTTAAGTTCAGTTAAGGAAATTTTATAACCAAAGCTTAGCTGTATCATCTACTAATCGCTATTTTAGAATCCTATCAATGAAACATAATAATTTTATGTAACCATTGTAACAGACCGACCTTATATTGTAATGAATTTTTATTTTTAACCATTTTAGACAGTATTTTATGAAATTAATCACTTTTTTTAATGTTAATACTACCTAATTCTTGTTCAATTACATTTTAAATGATTATAATTTTATGTTCCAGAACTCAACGTCAAGCCGAAACGGGGTGACAGGATTGATTGTAACCATCATGAGAAAAATCAGAAAAAAAATCTATCCCATGCAGTTTAGAAATTATGGGCATTTAAGAAAAACCTAAAAATTTGGTCAAACTGTAACAATTTTTCGATTATTGTGGTTAATTTTTATTATTTTTGTTCATTTAAACTTTGGAACCGTAACCCTAAATAACATTTATAGAACCACAGTCAAAAATAATGACACAACTGCCCCAAGTTTTCTAGAATTAAGACTATTTGTTAAACTATGAATTTAAAATTTTCACAATTTGTCGACTTTGAAAGGCCCTCCTTTAAAAAAAATGTACTAAAGTGCCTTGGCAAGTGCCATTAAAAGTTTGAGTATTTAATCAGGATTGTAAAATGGTACAATACTTGTAAGTTTTAGCCTAAAAAAAACTAGTAAAAATAAAAACCTCGAGTAACCCGATTTTTGCTAACCCATTTTACTCAGTTCAAATGTTTTTTATTGATGAGAGAGATGGATAGTGGACATGTTTGCCATGAGTGACCGAGACAGATAGTGACGCCACTTTACCAAAGTCAACAAAAGTAAATCTCGTAAGGAAAGCGAGCTCTACCTCCAGCCCGTATTTGATTCGGGAAATGGCCGCCCTCCGTGAGTGAACGGTGCACATTAACAAACACGCGGTGATCTGGATAGCACTCTAAATTTGGATGTCTTTCACGATAAAGTCTAGCGGCGGCATTTGTGTTGCATCTGCATTCCCCATAAATGAGGTGCATGTTCGCATATTCTTGTGAAGTGTAGCGCGTAGGCATGTTAGATAACAAGAATTCCAACACAAAAGTCCAATCCCAAAAGAGAGAAGCCAAAGTTGCCGGTATGTAATCAACAAGTCCAATTCACAAAAATCCAAGTCCAAAAAGAGAAGCCAAAGTTGTCAGTACTAAATCAACACAAGCGAATACGGAAAGGTGCGCAGTAGACGAATGAGCTAAGCGTACTACTATCTATCTCGGTCGCTCATGGCACACATGTCCACTATCCATCTCTCTCATCATTTTGCCGTAAAATTAAGAACCTACCAAGAGCTTGTGCGAATAAAAAACATTTGAACTGAGTAAAATGGGTTAGCAAAAAGCGGGTTACTCGAGGTTTTAATTTTTTTACTAGTTTTCTTTTTTTAGTATGAAACTAACAAGTATTGTACCATTTTACAATCCTGATTAAATGCGTAAACTTTTAATGGCACTTGCCAAGGCACTTTAGTACATTTTTTAAAGGAGGGTCTTTCAAAGTCGACAAATTTTGAAAATTTTAGATTCATAGTTTAACAAATAGTCTTAATTCTAGAAAACTTGGGGCAGTTGTGTCATTATTTTTGACTGTGGTTCTAGAAATGTTATTAAGGGTTACGGTTCCAAAGTTTAAATGAACAAAAATAATAAAAATTAACCATAATAACCGAAAAATGGTTACAGTTTTACCAAATTTCTAGGTTTTTCTTAAATGCCCATAATTTCCAAACTGCATGGGATAGATTTTTTTTCTGATTTTTCTCATGATGGTTACAATCAATCTTGTCACCTTGTTTCGGCTTGACGTTGAGTTCTGGGACAGCCTGTATAAATAAAAAAACCTTTACAATCATATAATTTTTATTGAGTATTAAACTTTGGAAACAAAACTAAAACGGTCAATCCCTTAAAAATACTATGCTACTCTAATTTGAATAAAATCATATAATTTTTATTAACTATTAATCTTTGGAAACAAAAATAAAACGGTCAATCCCTTAAAAAAAAAAAATACTATGCTACCGTAATTTGAATAAAATCATATATTTTTATTAACTATTAATCTTTAGGAACAAAAATAAAAAGGTCAAAACCTTAAAAAAGAAAAAAAATATGCTACTTTAATTTTAAACTTCGCATTCAATATCGGTTTCTTCTTCAGAGTTCCCAACACAATGCAAATTGTTATAAAATGTATGATAATGTATCGGGATTGCTTCATTTTTGCAGAGACTCATCAAATCATCATAAAGTGGTTTTGGTAAGGCGATTGGCTCTCTGTACATATTTCTCAGTTCATCTCCTGAAACATCAGTCACTGGCGTCTTTTTGGGTCTTCCTCTTGAAGATCTGGTGTTTGACGCAGTAGTTAAAGAAATATACTCATCGTCAAAATTATACTTCAAATAAATAAGATTTGGATGGGCTTGAGTAATTTTTATTTCGTGAATCTTTGTCCACAGAACTTCTTCATTAGTTTGGTCTGCCCGCAACCAGTAGCTATTGTATATTATTTCCTTTTAATCGCAGAAATTAAGTTGTGCCATTTTTTAAAGATGAAAATTTTCACCATTGATCTTGGCATTCATGATTATGTCATACATTTGATCAGGAGTATAAATCGTGTTGTTCTTTTTTTGCGCGTTCGATAAGAGAATGCATCGAATCTCCTTCAGACTGGCTTGACCTATTTCAAAGTACCTATGTATTATGATAACTCCATACTTTTTGGCCAAATATAAATAAAGAGCAACGATAATCCTGTTTTTATTCTGGCCAGCACAACGATCAGAATAAAATATAAAATTCTTGATGCCACGTTTGCTCTCAGTTTCAATGAAATTTAGGACGCAACTGCCGATTTAATTAGTACCTGATCACTAAGTTTCCAAAATTCGTCGAATATAGTCTGCCGAGAGACTTGAGAATCTTTTCACCGCATTTCTTATTACATTTACAGGCATCTTTCATTGTTTTGGATTCAAATTTTTATATATATTATACAATTTATATTTTTATATAAATTGGTATATAAGCTTGCCTGAATTTTTCTGTTTTTTATTCTTAACTTTTGCCCAATTTTCTTCGTATTACCTATTTTTCTAGTTAGTTCTTTGGTGATTGATAGTACATCAGATATGGACGGAAAATTTTCTATCGTTATAGTTTGGTTGCAATCATTAGATTTGATTTTAACATTTTCTGTGGTTGTAGATTGGTTGCAGTCATTAGATTCAACGTCAACAGTTTCTATTGTTTTTTCACATTGTAAAATCAAAATATTTTAATTATCATTATCGACCGGTGTAGTGCATAAAATATTTTGGTCTATTGTGAGATCTTTGCGTACTATTTCCAGTGTTGTGTTTTGTATATTTTCTTCTTGGGGTGTAGTTTGGATGCACGTTTCTGCTACTTGTAGTACCGTTGTTGCTTGTTGCATCGTTATATTGTCTGTCGATTTACACACATTATAACATTCTATAGATTGAGTGACAAGATTCTCTTTAAATCTGCGCTTCCGGTGACGAGGTGTGCCAAATACTAAAGTTGGTGAAGCTACAAAATCAACATTATCGAATGTAGCAGACTCGTAGGAAATAGTAGCAATAAATGTGATTGTAAGTCGAAATTGGGAGAAAGACATTGTAAAGTTGGACTATAAGTTCCAGTGAGCTTTTCGTCTTTGTCACTCTTCGCAATGGTGAATTCTTCAGTTTTTTCACAATCACTATTACAGTTATATTAGTGTTATATTTCTTAGAGTAATGCAATAATAGACAACTTAGTCGTTAGAGTATTTTCCATGCAATAAAGCTGTTATTGTCATTTATTCTAAAGAAATATTATTTAAAAGAAACTGAAAAAAATAATAGTGAATAATAGATTGATACTCAGAGAAGCCAAAAACCAAATAATATTAAAAAGGGCGTAACGGACGCTTACCGCTATATTAGAGGCTATATAAGAGGTGTAATATCGATATTACACCTCGAATAAAACTAATTTTGTCACGTTATATTTCTTATTTGTTTCTAACTAAACATTTATTAAAAATAAGTTAAATTCAACGCGATTATAATCTTAAGAAAACATTTTACTTAAAATATTTTATTTTAAAACATAGACGTAAATTACACCCATTAATATACAGCTGGCTTCATCAGCTAAGTTATATTATCAAAGTCAAAATGGAAAATAAATAACAGACGCTGAATATTTCAATTATTTTTTATCTTTATGAATGCTTTTGTACTTGAATTAATGTACTGTTGGGAATGAGGGTAAAAAATAAAAGGAAATACGAACAAATGAAGGTAGAATGGTAACCTCCCACTTATAGCAGTATAAAGTATCGCGCACTCGAATAAGAGGGATCAGTCGGTAATTCTACGAGTCTCACTGTCGTTACTCATCCCGTTGGGATATTTTTCTAGTGTAGGCAGGGAATATCGTGTTGCTGAGTAGCTGCTCTGTGTTACATTGAGATGCGTAGTAATGCAGTTTGGACATTGCGAAAGTCTTCGATCGGGTTTGGCACAAAGCGCTTCTTTCGAAGCTAATTAACTTCGAAAGAAGTGCTTGCCTTGGACTCTACTGCCTCCGCTCATCTATGAATCAGGTAGACCAGAAAATCAGGAATCAGGAAAAGGCGCGTTAGAACAGGTGCCAACTCTGGAGCAAACGTACAATTGGGGGACCTCAGCACAATTGGGGGATTTCATCAGGCCCACTTGACTTGTGGATGTCCAGGTAAGAGGAGTGCTTTATGAACCGAGCCCTGTGTCAACCGCACATCCGGTATGGAGCACTTACACCGCAGGATGGTCGGCGGTGTGCTCCCCCCATCATCGAGAGTCGAGTTGGACGCAAAGAAAGAGCGTAGCAGATCGGCTTTCTCCTTTGTGGCATGGGTCAGTGAGTCATCCTCCCTGTACAGAGATGGAAAAGATGACTGACAGAAGTTCCCTTGGACAGCCTTGTCGAGAGACCGGAATGCACGGGTTCCCGAAGGAAGTCGAACTAGTTTCTCGTCAATTCTGTCGATATGCTCTGACTTTGCCTTGGCAATGACTCTTTAGAAGGATCTGGAGCCGGAATTATCCTTATTTTTAAGGGCGCTGGTGCTTACATCCCGGGACGTAGATGCGACAGCCCAGGCCCTGTACTGCTATGTGATGCTATTTTATAGGAGCGACCAAACCATGGCTGAGATTTGCCTCCAAAGGACACTACAGTAGAAGGAATAAAAAGTTCCATACCCTGAAGTACCACATCAGCGACAGAATAAGCAACAACGTTGCGATTGTCTGGTGAGAAGCAAACTCACCTCCAAGGGTAGGATGCAAAGAAAGACTACATCTTATCCCAATCTGCCGACCTATAGTGCCAAACACGGCGGCTGCCTGCAGAATGCAACCGCGATGTTAGTGTGAGTGGCACCACACTCTGGACTAGACAATGGTACAACGACCCAAGAGGGCCGTCGACGGAGACCTGATATCCGTCCGGATGAGAGGTCAGCAGAACGTCCAACAGGGAAGATGCATAATTCTCCACATCTGGAATCCGCGTCGGTGTCAGTAACCAGTTGTGTCAGACCATATGCTAAGGCAACGTCATAAATAGATGTCCCAACGTACTAAAATTAAGTCTAAGGATTGTAACATTTATTTGTATGTAAATCAAACTTTTATCTTGTATTTTATGCCAAACTTGTGGTTTAAAATGATCATAATATTAAATACATAATTTGCCGTGTAATGTTTTTGTTTTATATTTAATTTAATTTGAAGGTTTCACTTCTAACGGATTTGAACTGCACACATGTTTTTTTTAAGTTGTGTTTGTTTAGAGACTTAGTTTTTTTTAAGGTAGATCTTTTAGGCCCCTGTAAGGGAAATAATACATACGCCGCCACTAAAGATTATATTTTCTTATAGCCCAAAAAAACTAAAGTCCGTGAGACCCTACTGTCAAATCGCATGATATCATTTTCATTTCTCAATTAATATAAGTCAGAACTGAAATCAGACATTTACAAATAAAAAAATACTTGATGCTTATGTGTCTTTTAAGACGGACAATAAAGTTCTTGCAGCATCATTTAACACGGACAGTAAAATTATAATGCCCGAAGTAAAGATACGTTCGCAAATAAATGCGATATTTGCCGTATTCACAGCGCTCACGAGACCAACTTTTGAACATTTATGTTGAGCTTCTAGGCATCTAGGGTAAAAATTTCTTCTTTATTTCTTTACTCACCCGTAAAGGTCAACAATTTATGTCCTGTTGTAGGGAGAACTTTCCTTAATCTTAGCGTTCGGCAGGAGGTTTGCAGACCGCAGTAACAGACGTGAGCAACTTTAACGCTACTGTCCGTCGATAGTCTTGGTATTTTACGACTCGGGACAGTTTTTTTACGTTGTGTTTCTTTAGAGACTTAGTTCTTTTAGGTGTCTCTTGGAAGAATGAATATTCACTAGACCAATGTTAAGCACTTGATAGTGCCTTATAGTAATTTTAGTAACCTAATTTACCCTTTATATAAATTGGAAAAGTTCATCAAAAATTTTTTTTAAACGTTACTAGTATTTTCGCCTGTATCGTGGAGGCAATAAACAAACATAAATTATGAATTGCACAAGGACAAAAATCCAGATTCGAAAAAATTATTTGTAGGCCATACAAATTCTCGTTCCGTGCGAGATTCGAGCCCGCGGCCCTCAGCGCTGCAACTCAATGCTAAGCCACTGCGTACGGAGTCGTAAAAAAAATCAAACATAATCACTTATAAGAGAGAGTATAAACAGAGATACTTTCGCATAATTCTCTTTTTTTTTTAACTGTCCTGTAAGGTATACTCCTTCATTCGTTTAAATTTTCGTGACGCTTGCAGCTATGAACATAGAGAAAGAAGTTATATTACAAATGTTGTCATTGTAATTGTTTTTATTGCCTCTAGACCCTAGTCCTCCTGCTCGAATATCGAATGCTCAATCAATTGCGCCACGAGATAGACAAACGGCGCTCGGTGATGATGCCTAGGAGAAAGTATGACAACTTGGATGTCACTGACGAAAAGAATTATGTTAGAAACATGATCGATAAACGTTAGTACTTATATATCTTATCATTCAACTAATTCAATGCAGTGTTTTTTGTTTATATAGGTAGTCTTCAAATTATTGTGATTACCACAATATTTCTACCAAATTAAATTATAATGAAAACTTTGTTATTATAATATTTTAATAATAATTCAACTTGGAGTAAGATTTTTTTAAGTCATTGTTGGTTCTGCAATATCAGTCCGCCCATATATGTTCGGCACACACCCTGTATTGATTTCTTGCATTTTGATTTAATTGTATAAATGGATTGCTATTTCTATTGAAAATCTCCCAATTGGCGTTCCTATATTAATAGCAGCTTTTAAAATATAGCAGCAACCGACTTATTGTATAAAAGTGCTTATAGGACACAAGCGGAATAAGGGTGCATACAGTGTCAGCTAGTTACTGGGACAAATTATTTAAAAAAAAATCTGAACCCTCCACTAAATTCTAATATATGTTAACTATAATCTATTTAGACAAATAAAAATACGTAAACTTTAAACCAACTAAGGTTATAACATATAATTGTATATTTAAAACGATCTCTTAAAAGATGTTTAAGACGTTTAAAGAAAAATCTCTTAATTACAGCAAAAAAAAATATAAAGGAGACGATCCTTGTAAGCCGAGTATGGAAAATATATTTTAGTTTGTTCAGGAAATCAACTATTGCTTTAAAGGATATCAATTATTCCGTGAAAAAAGGTACGAACCAAAGATATTTTGCGGTTTGTATTGTAAAATATTTCTAATACATCAAAAAGGAAATCGTAAAATTTTCTTACGTTTGCAAGTTCATTAAATAAAGCATCTTAATTATATAATTTTAAAAGCCACAACTACAATCTATAATACGTCGATATGTTAACACAGGTGAATGTTTTGGCTTGACCGGCTTCAGTGGCTCCGGCATAACAACCCACTTCAAAGTGATTACCTGCCAAGATTATGCAACGAAGGGAAAAATTTTTGTTAACGGACACTACGCTCATCATTTTAACGCTACGCGGGTAAATATTTCATTTATTGTCTTCGTCATGCTGCAGCTATGCAAGCTATACATAGCACATACATTCATTATGAATGATTCGGCTCGACCGGAGCGGAACTACGATCTCACAGAATACCAACGTGAAACGACAGAACAATGCTGCCGTGTTCCATATGGTGAGTGTAAAGAACCGGAGAACCTTTTTGCTGGTAACGAGGCATTCAATCTTAGTACTCAAAGGTGACAACGCATCTGCATTTTGCTGCTTGTGGGGGCTGGTCTGCTCGAGTTCGCTATACCCTGAAAAGCTCCAATTTTTTAATCTTTTTTGTTCATCAAAGAACATAGTTTCTGGATCAGTTGTCGTTTTCCATCCTGTATATACTATGACATGTAGTATTACGTATTAAAAAATGACTAAAAGCGAGAAAACCTGCGAAATATCTTTCGCTATATCTTCAACGGTCAGACGAACATCATTTCAAAATGGTAGTAGATTTAGTAGGCTTAAAAATTATATTTGATAAACGAAATTCATTTTCTTACGTCGAATAAATAAAAATATTTCTTAGACGTAATTTCATTACATTTTATTTTATTTTATTTCATAACTGAGGATAGATGTAGGTGTATATGGGCCACAGCATCCAATTACCATCAGGTGGACTATGTGCTCGTACGCCACTCTTATACTATGAAAATCTTAACTGAAAGCCTTCTTCAAGCTTTTCTGAGTAGTAGAGTATACAGTGAAGCCCAACCTCTCAGCTTCGTGTTCGAGGTTGAAATTTACTGTCAAACCGTCAAGTCCTCGCTTCTCCCTTCTCAATTAATCTAGTTTATTATTTTCAGTATGCCTACTCTCTGGGCTATTGTCCACAATCTTACGGTCTGGATTACTTCCGATCTGGTGAGAGCAATATGAAAATGCTATTGCGCCTCCGAGGTCTCTCAAATCGTAAAGCACAAAATGTTACTAAGGCTTGGTTTAATACCATTGGTAAGATAGTTGATTTAATAATAATCCGTAATTTTTTTGGTGTAATGGAGAAAGTACCATTCTCCAAATGTCCGCCTCTCATACACGCAGTGTAACTTGCTTATTGAATGACGAGGCAATGGCGACGAAGTTTTATTCATACGATCATCACAGCCCCTTAAAAGTCCATAGTTGTACAAATGCCTCACCTATATAAGGCCCCATGTATTTGCCATAGTTGCGGCGCTTGGCAGATGGTTAGCAACCGCATTTACTTTTATAAAATAAGTGCCATACGAACTTACAGTCCACCTTAATGGTAAGTTTCGTTGTCCAAGAAAATATGCAACCAATTTCAAACTACGGCTAAGGAATAAGATGGCTCACATAATTATATTGGCTCGTTATACCCTTCAGACCGAATCACACATATTTGTCGGGAGAAATAAGCAAGAGAGTGGTACCTACTCAGACGGTCTCCCAGGCAGAAAAGCAGTCCTGCTATCAGAATAATTCTGCTACCCATCTTATATGGCGGCCAAGTAATGGCGGAAAATCTATCCAAAATCGCCGAATCTTAATTTCACAGATTGGGAAGCTACATAACCAGTGCTAGGGTATTGACTCACCTGACCGTCATTTATATTAATTAACTTTTGAAGTCAATGGGCCTTTTTAATTATATTATAATTACTGGCGATATGTCCCTCTTAAAGTAATGGATGATATCTGATGGATTTTGAACGGACATTTCAACAATTCTTGTTTTACTAGATTTCAGCAGTGCAATAACTTCTGTCGATTTTGATATCATTCTAAATATCCTTCAGTCCATTAATGTGTCTAGTTCTGCTATGCAATGGTTTGTTTCCTATCTCCGTGATCGTTCACAATGTGTTCGTTCAGGTGAAACATATTCCGAATGGTAAAATGTAACTGCGGATGTACCTCCAGGTGTAGTCCTGCCTCCTTCGCTTTTCACTGTTCTAATAAATTGTATCATCAACTTTTTTTTATTTGCAGTTATATTGTCATTAAGTGGCATCCGAAGCTAACATTGCGATTGAACGGAAGGGACACTTACAATAAATTTGTTTTTGTCTATTTTCAAATTAAAATCTTCCCTGAGAGCTATAAACGACAACCTTAATAATTTTGATAGCTATAAGTTACAACTTGAATAAGTTTAGTGAAAGATAGAAATCTTTTGGTCTCACATTATGCCAGTTTTGATAATAGGCAAAATATTTGCACGTGGTATACTTCATTCCTTTTCTGTTCTGTCTTTGAGAATCAATGATACCACCATTCTCTACTCTGGTACTCTAAATAACTTTGGCGTTATTATTGATTGAAATTTGACTTGGGGACATATTATCGAAGTAAGTAGGAGTAGTAAAATATCTCTAGTACAGACTCTTATATTGCCAATTTCAGGTTACATTAAATTCTGTTATTTAGATGCTGCTGAGGGGCAAATTAATAAACTTATTAATATCCATATTATCTGAAAAATCGTTCCACTTTTGTTCATCCTTCCGATGTAATTCGTAGATCCTATGGGATTTCCTACGGAATTCCATATTGGCAGAAAAATAACGAGAACAGAGACTGGGATTGAAAGATGGATTGGTATTGTATGCTAAATCTCTGTTATAATTTCCATCTTTCAATACGAATCTCTGTTCTCATTCTTTTTCTGTCAATGTGGAATTTATTAAACTTTTAGGATTTATTATGCTTAGATATTTTCTGTGTTTAAAAGGCTGGTTAAAGAGCTCTACCTTTCACTTCATAAAAATATAAACGTAATATGAACATATATTATGTGCGACTACTTCTATTTCTTATAACTATCCTTCAATAAGAAATTTCAACATGTAAATTATCCATGTGTTCTTTTTTCCCATTTTCTATTAAAGTTCATACAATATAAACTAATAAATTAATAAATAAATGTTAAAATAATAATGTCTTCTAGACCGAATTTTTAAATAGAATAATTTTTGTCACGGTGGCTTGCTTCCGTGAGGGATGCATAAGACAGGATTATAGTGCCCGAGTGTACACGTAAGCGTGCATACTCTATTCCCTCACTGTCATAGTCCGATTGGACGGTAAACCGACACAACCGTAGAGAGATCAGGCACAGGGCCAACGGCTTTACGTGCTTTCTAAAACGCAATAACTGATTTTTGCACGACCCGGGATTTGAACCCAGTCACGTTTACAACCACTAGAAGAGGCAGTCAGAAATAAATATCAAAGTGATAAGGTAAGAGTGAAATAATCTATCAATATATATCTTTATAAAGGATCTGAATTCCGTCCGATTACAATGTGGGTGTCTTCAAGGCAAGAGTATGATAAAAAAACAATGATGCACTCGTTTACAAACTCATCCAATACAGAAAGATAAATGAAAACTATGCTGTACTCAGGCTTGAAACGTCACGCGAAGAAGGCGGTATGGCGTTACAGCATGGGCATGAGGCGGCGGCTGGCGATTGGCTGCGCGCTTTGCTCTGGTACTCCCGTAAAACTACTGGACGAGCCCACCGTGGGGGTCGATGTCGCCGCCAAGCACGTCGTATGGGCCGTGATTAAGCGTGGACTTTCCCATGGCAACGCCGTTGTGCTCTCGTCTCATAAGTAAGGTTTTCTCAAAAAACGTACATACATATTTAATGTTCCTAGCATATAGTTTTATTACCTGATGATATTTTGAGATTTTCGAACTCAAACAATAATAGAAAACGAGGCATAAAATCTTGCTCCTCAGGGGTGACAACTCATTTGCCTTTTGATTCTTAATTGAAGATAAATGTATATATATGTAAGATGGATCGCAGCGTCTACTTACAATCAGGTGGACTGTGTGCCGGTTTGTCACCCTTATTCTATAAAAAATCTGTCTGTTTACAAACATATATATAAAGAAGTTTTTACTTAAAAAATTCTTCATTGTTTTAAATGTGTGTATAAAATAAATAGTTCTTTATTATTATTTTTTTTCATTGTTTATTCTGACAACTTTTACGGTCTAGGTACAGGCCTATGGTCGGGATGGAATTTTGAATTCACTTACTTTTCATATGATATATGGTTAGGCAAAAAACGGGATTCATATTGAACAATATGAACATCTGACCATGAGTCTGAGCAGTTTGTTAAAATATTTGAGTTAGGAGATGATTGTAATGAAATTGCAATCTGATTTTATTTGTTCAGTATTTAATCTGTTTGCAAGCATATCACAGTTTTTCAGACGAACCGATTACAGTAAATTTGTTTTATTGTACTTTCAATTTGAAACCTTCCCCGAAAGCGGTGAATCTTACTAAAAAACGACCAATTTCCTTTAATAAAAAAAACCGACCAGGGACAAATCAATTTCCTTGTTTCAGTATGGAAGAGGTAGAGCGCCTATGCAATCGTTTAACAATTCTGGACTCGGGCGAGATGGGAGTACTGACGTCTCTCAAAGATTTCAAGAACTTGTACGCACCTGGTCGTACCGTTTTTTTTAAATTGCGAGTCTCTGTCTTAAATTGTGAGTAGATTTTTGTTACAAGCTATAAAATTTGTATATGTGTATGTAATATGTGTGTGTGTAATGTGTGTATATATATATATATATATATATATATATGGAAAAATTAAATAAAAGACTTGGTACGACATGCAGGAAGTTGATGAATGCAGGTGGCTCAGGACCGTGCTTTGTGGCATTGCATGGCGGAGGCCTATGTTCAGCAGTAGACTTGTGAAGGGATGTAATGATGATGATTATGATGATACATATTATAAGTGAAACAGCATGTGTTGTAGCCATTATATATCATTTTATTCATTCATATGCCATAGTTGCCACGCTGGGCAGGCGGGTTGGAAACCGCAGTATTTTCTTATTTTTATATATTATTAGGAAAATTCTACTGCAAATCTCGTGGTTTTTCGCTCTGTCGCCCTTGAAGTTTTATCCGAATTAAATGGCGTTCTATGTGGATGAAAGGTATTGCAAATTCTCGTTATGAAACTGAGAGTACCATACCCTCTTTCCACGACTCATAAACTTGAAAATGAACTGACTGCTAAATTAGCGGCACCGCGCCTATAGTGTGTCAGATATCCATGTGTCCGATAACCAAGGGTCCGATAACTGAGGGTCCGATCTCCAAGTGTCCAATATCCGAGTGTCCGATAATCGAATGTCTAGATGATACGCTGTGGGCAGCCTAAGGAACCGCTATAGCGCCCCATGGCACTTCTGCCTCTATAGTGCAGTTTTATTATATATATTGTATTATCTATGGTTTGACTTTAGTCTTCAGAGGTGAAAACGCATCTGTAGCCTTTTGTTCTTTGAAATCAGTTACAGCTATTCATAAGCAGTAGACCCTTGCCTTGAATTTGGACGTTGGATAAGAATGGAGGATGCAATATTAACTTGAGAGGGACTTTTTATAATTTTCCATAAGCATTAGTAGTACCTTGATTTACTGAATAATATTTTAATATTCAGCCGCTGGAAATTTGAGAGTGCAGTCGCTAAAGGACTTCATGTACCGCGAGTTTAGCTGTTTCGTGAACAATGAACATTTGGTAAGTTGTAGTTAGAATTTCTTTCAGTTTTCAGGTACATACTTAACATTTATATGTTTAAATATACTATAAATGACATTTTATACGTGGTAGAGCCATGCTGCAGCTATATTAGTAGTATAGTTGTAGCACGAATGGGTCGGCTCAACTGGGGAAGGACCACTCTCTCACAGAATACCAACGTAAAATAGCAGCTTAAAACTGCTGTGTTTCGTATGGTGAGTGTAGAGAACCGGAGACCCTTTTTACTGGAAAAGAGGCATTCCATCTTAGTTCTCACGGGTGACAACGCATCTGCATTTTGATTCTTTATTGAGGATATATGTAGATGTCTATGGGTCACAGCAACCACTTACCATCACGTGGACTGTGTGCTCGTTTGTCACCCTATACTATAAAAAAAAAAGACTTTTTGTCGATCACAATACATTTTCCCCATCGCTAATGTAGTTCTGAGATTTTAAATCGCATATACCTGAGATGAGATCGGCGTATGCGTAAGAATATTACGTATCATCTCATGGGTGTGGCAAGGTGTGAAAGGGAGAAATTTAAACAGGACATGAGCAGCAGCATCTACCTGATAACAACTAAAAATAATAAAAACTACCCGCCTGCCAAGTGTGGCAACCATGGCAAAATCTCAATTCTATGGGGGTAGCTTATGTTCAGTTGTAGATTTTGAAAAGCCTGTAATGAATAAACGGAACAAATGAACACCCAAAATGTTTACAGCGACATCTATGGGAATTTTTAAAATGTTTTGCTATTGAACGTAATCGCCGCTTATGCCACCTACGGGTCAAAGTGTATTCTCTTGTGCCGCCCACATCTATTTGACACAGTAGTCACTTGAAATACTTTTTAAGAGTTGTAAAAAAATATTTTTATAAGACTTATAATATATAGCTAACAGAAGACAAGCAATCATGGCAAAATCCCACTTGTAGGCGGGTGCGGATCAGACCTAACTATAAAATCCGAAATACCACAAGGTTCTCTCCTAGGCCCACATCTCCACAATGCTTATTTATTTGATATCAACTCATATCTTTGGCAATCGAAATTTCTAATGTAGAAAATTAAAGATTGCATACTTGTTCAAAATTATTTCTTGAAAAATTCTCAAAATATAATAACATTAATAGATTAGGCATCAATGTGGAGAAGTGTAACCAAATAAATTTTGTATTTGTATTATTCCAGTACTCAATTAAAAATATCCCCTTATAAAAATCTCGTATGGTTAGGATTTAGAAGTTATTTTGGATTCCATCCTCACAATAGTGGACCATTTATACCGTATAACAGAATGAGTGTATAAATTGCTTGGTTTTGTATTGAGAGTGTGCAAGCCTTTCAGTAACACCAATTGCATAAATGTCGTTTACTTTGCTTAATATGTTATAAGCTTACTGGAATATGCAAACTGTGTATGATCTCCACAGTAGGCACAGAAAGTGGACGGCTCTATGGCGCAGTGGCTAAGTAATGAGTTACGGCGCTGAGGGCCACGGGTTCGAACCCCATATGGAACAAATATTTGGATGACCTACAAGTAATTGTTTCGAGTCTGAGTGTATGTCCTTGTGAAATTTATGTATGTTAACTGACTCCACGATACTAAAGACAATCTTAGTGTTAGCTTTATGTTTTTTAAAGAAATAGAAGCAAACATATAGAATTGAAGAAATGTATGCTAAGCATTTTCAAATTAAAATTCACGAATGTTCTGTCGTCCAAAGCTCTAGTTGTAACTACTATCAAATAAATAAAGTCTCAAATATAAAGTATCTAGGAGTAATGGTTGACCAAAGACTGTCTTGGTATTCACACCTAGAATTAATGGCAACTCGGCTCAGGAAACTTATTTGGATATTTAAGTCACTACGACATGTCTCCACGAAGTCGTTACTTAATAAAATATACAAAGCTCTGGTTCAGTCAACAGTAGGCTACTGTATCCCTATATGAGGTGGTGCAGCAAAAACCGGGTTCCTTGAGGTTGAAAGAGCTCAACGGTGCTTAATTAAAGTTATGTACTTAAAGCCCTATAGATTCTCTACAACTGATCTTTATGTATTGAGTAATTTACTTTCGGTAAGAAAACTTTACATTTTAGCAACAGTTTTAAAACTTCATAGTTCCCTAAAATACCAACCGTCATCAACCACCAGACGTAGAAAATATACAGTACCCTACGAAGATTCATTTGAGACTAAGTTTGCATCAAGACAGTATACAAGCCGTTTAATTTACTTATATAATAAAATAAACCGAAAAATCAATATTTACCCTATGAATTACCATGATTGTAAAAAAACCGTAACAGACTGGTTAAGAAAACTTACCTATGAAGAAACTGAATCCCTTCTCGAAAATAGTGCCTTATAAATTTTCACACTTACAGACTTCTCACACTCATCCATACACACACACACACACACACACACACACACACACACACACACACACACACACGCACACGCACGCAAACACGCACGCACGCACGCACGCACACTCACACAGTATGCAGCTTAACATAGGCCTCCACCATAGATTGGCTCGTAGGGGGATATTTTTCGTAGTTGCCTTGCTTGGCAAGCGGGTTGGCAACGCGTTCTAAGGTAATATATAGAAGACTTATGCTTCGAAAATGAGTTAGAGAGTGCTTTAAGTGCGGCAATTCGATGAAAGGCAGTTATTTTGATATTGCTGATAGGCACTTCAATTTTATTTATATGTGTACAGATGTGATTATTTCTTTACCTAGACAACTCTGTGGTTCACAATAACGGAGAAGCTGGCATTTGACGTGATTTTTGTAAAGCTGCGAGTACTGGCAACTGAGTTCGACGACATTGTGGAGGACTACTCTACTTATGACGGCAATATGGAAGATGCCTTCATTCAATTTTCGCACGAGAGCCGTGACACGATCAAACCGAAGGAGACTTGGTAGAATATTAGCTAATTGCTAAATAGCTTATTAAAAAGCTGTACTAAATAATTGTGAACTTTGACAATGTGTGCCAATAATTAAATTATTTGCCACCATTTACCGTTGACTTTTTTCTAGCACTTATATTTAAATATTTCTCTATTGTGATTTTTTTTATTTAATAAAATGTTCATGTGTTAAAAGTTTGTTTTGATAAATAATAAAAAATTATTGATAAAAAATAAAGAATACGTTTATTTGGTACATACAATATAACAAATAAATAAAATAAGAAGAGAGAAAAACTAAACTTTTCATCCATACCGTATAAAAAGATAATATGCACCAAAATTGTCTCTTTATGGATCCCATGGTAATAATAATAATAATAATAATGTGCTCCAGACCAAATTATTTCGGTCACGGTGGCCAGCCTCAACGGAGACTTGCCATCGGCGCAGGACAGGATTATAGTGCCCAAGTGTATGCGCTTTCTATTCCCTCACTTTCATTCTCCGATAGGACGGTAAACCGACACGACCGGAGAGAGTTCAGGGGCAGGACCAACGGCTTTACGTGCTTTCCAAGGCACGGGGGTGAGACACCGCCAACTTCCTGACTCCGGGCAGCTACTGAGAATTTCTTGACGGAAAAACTCAATAACCGATTTTTTGGCCCGACCCGGGATTCGAACCGGGGACCTCATGATCAGCAGTCGCGTTTACAACCACTAGACCAACGAGGCAGCCATCATTTTGGTAATAATATACAAATTGTACCAGTGCCATGTACACATGTGTTTAGCAATATGGGGTCAGCTGAGCCACCTTCTATTTTTCCATCAAGTATGATCTAAGAATATTGGTAAATCCAATTGTGCATACCTTAACAGTATTAAAAATTACGTATAACATGATTATACCTAAATTTTTTCAAAGTAGTTTAAATACACACAAGTTTTCACTAATAACCTTTTTTCTATACTTCCATTTTTCCAATAATCTTATATCAAACTTCAATTAAAAATAATTTGGAAAATCCAAAAGTGCACGACTCATAATGCTCATATGATAGTGAAAAATTTAAAAAAAGTAAACTGTAGTTCTATTTGTCAAAGAGCTCCAGTAGTTGTCACCGAAGAACACTTTCAAGTCACTCCGTCAGGCCCGGAGGTAAGGTCTATACATAACTAACAAAACGAGCCCAAACTCGGCACATCTAGTTCTACTCTTCGAGGAGTTCCAGTAGCATTTACCGAAGTACACCTTCAGGTCACTGTCAAGTCCAGGAGTAAGATCTCATCATAACTAACAAAACGAGGCCACACTCGGCACACCTTGTTCTACTCTTCGAAAACTTCCAGTAGCATTCACTGAAGTACACCTTCAGGTCACTCTGTCAAGTTCGGAGGTAAAGTCTCATCATAACTAACAAAACAAACCCAAAATCGGCATACCTATTACTACTCGTCGAGGAGTTCCAGTAGCAGCCATCGAACTACACCTTCAGGTCACTCTTTCAAGTCCGGAGGTAAGGTCACATCATAACTAACAAAACGAGGCCAAACTCGGCACACCTAGTTCTACTCTTCGAGGAGTTCCAGTAGCATTCGCCGAAGTACACCTTCAGGTCACTCTGTCAAGTCCGGAGGTAAGGTCTCATCATAACTAACAAAATGAGGCCAAACTCGGCACACATAGTTCTGCTCTTCGAGGAGTTCCAGTAGCATTCACCAAAGTACACCTTCAGGTCACTCTGTCAAGTCCGGAGGTAAAGTCTCATCATAACTAACAAAACGAGGCCAATCTCAGCACACCTAGTTCTACTCTTCAAGGAGTTCCAGTAGCAGCCATCGAACTACACCTTCAGGCCACTCTATCAAGTTCGGAGGTAAGGTCGCATCATAACTAACAAAACGAAGCCAAACTCGACACACCTAGTTCTACTCATCGAGGAGTTCCAGTATCATTTACCGAAGTACACCTTCAGGTCACTCTGTCAAGTCCGGAGGTAAAGTCTCATCATAACTAACAAAACGAGGCCAATCTCAGCACACCTAGTTCTACTCTTCAAGGAGTTCCAGTAGCAGCCATCGAACTACACCTTCATGTCACTCTGTCAAGTCCGGAGGTAAGGTCTCATAACTAACAAAATGAGTAGCATTCGCCGAAGTACACCTGCAGGTCACTGTCAAGTCCGGAGGTAAGGTCTCATCATAACTAAAAAAACAAGCCTGAAATCGGCATACCTATTACTACTCGTTGAGGAGTTCCAGTAGCAGTCATCGAAGTACTCTTTCAGGTCACTCTATCAAGTCCAGAGGCAGAGGTGTATTAAATGTCAACTGCACCTTAGGATAGCCCAGCACATCTTCGGCGCTCCTCTGGGGTCATATTATATCTATTATAAATTAAGTCTACTCATTTTGCAAATAAACTATATTATAATTTATAATATATAAGTAGTTTAATACTTGCAAATTAATTAGGATACGAGTACCCTTAACAGGGGGGCATAAATTAAAAATGTGATGAGAGAGTAAGAGCGATTTAGTAGTAATCAAATACGACGAAATTTTTTCGTTTAAAAACTTCCGCGCGCGCCTTTTTAAACTTGCGCCTCTAGGCACGTGCCTAGTTTGCCTTAAAGATAATCCACCACTGTCCAGAGATAAGGTCTCATCATAAATAACAAAACGAGCCCGAACTCAGCACACCTATTAGTGTTACTACTCTTCGAGGAGCTTCAGTAGCATTCACCGAAATACACTTTCAAGTCGGGGTAAGGTCTCATCATAACTAACATAACGAGTACAATCTCGGTACACCTAGTTCTACTCGTCGAGGAGTTCCAGTAGCAGCTATCGAAGTACACCTTCAGGTCTCCATAAATTCCAAGACGTATAAGTATATTTATATATAAATCCTGCGTACTTTTAGCGAAACAAAATATTTTAATAAAAATCTGTGATTATAAAAATAATAATAATATCTTACCTTGGTCAAGTATGTATCAAATTTGGTTTTTGAATATTTTGTATTTCTAAAGCGATCGATATTTTTCAGCACGAACCGCTGTAAACAAACGACCACTCACGACGGCGGCTAAGCCCGGAGTAAAAAAGTACTCTGTGGCCGGGAGTGAGGCAAAGTGTATTTAGTAAAATAAATTAATACAAGGCTGCTCAAAACACTGAAAATTTCGCTATTTCTCAGCCGAAAAAAATTATAACTGAACAAAACAAAATTAAACTGCCATTTACATTCCATATATGCGGCTATGGCATAATTTCATAACTATGACAATATTGTGTGTTGTTTTACTTATTTTTAATTTATATTTTATCATTATACACATATATCAATCGGTCAGTGTCCTAAGAGGTGTCAGAGAGAAATGAAATATTGGATGGGCGGCAGCATCTTCTCGAACAACCTGCCTAGCGAGGTATGGCCAATATTCACCTATGAGGCAATATATGGGGAGGCCTATTTTTCAGCAGTTGACTTTTAATAGGCTGTAATGAATGAAGAAAAACGAACTCACAGTCCACCAGATGGTAAGTTTTTTTTTAAGATAAGGGTGACACACGAGCACACAATGCACCTGATGGTAAAAGGTTGCTGTGGCCCATAGACATCTACATCTATCCTCGATAACGAATCAAAAGGCAGATGCGTTGTCACCCATGAGGATTAAGATGTAATGCCTCGTTTCCAGTGAAATGGGTCTCCGGTTCTCTACACTCACCATACGAAACACAGCAGCGTTGAGCTGCTATTTTACGCTGGTTGGTTGAGCAGACCCATTCGTGCTAAAACTATACTACTAATATAGCTGCAGCATGGCTCTACCACGTCAAAATTGACTCATGCATACCATAAACACAACAACAAAAACCAATTTCAAAGAAACAAAGCTACAATTGCGTTTTTCACCTCTGAGGACTGAGATGGAACGTCTAACAGCCTGTAACTATACTGCCTCTCTTTACCCTTCCGACCGGAACACGTCAGAGCACATACTGCTGCTTGGTTGCAGAAATAGGTGACAGGATGGTATTTACCCAGACGGACTTCAAGGCAGGAAAAGAGTCCTGCCATCTAAATATAATTAATTGTCTATTAAAATGATTAGATTGCATTGCTTACCAAATACAAAGAGCCTTGAGAACCCCATGCCTGCTAACTGTTACTTTACCCTTTCTTACTGTCTTTTTATAGGTGTTCTTTGATAAAAGTGTTGATATATGTTTGATGCTCCATCATCCGTAACTTAACACTGGACAAGGTCAGACTTTGTTTTATGTTTCGCAAAACAAAACTAAACATTTGCTGCTTTGTATTATTTAAGATTAAATACGTTTGCTTTACTAAATTACCTTTTGCACGGTACAGCCATGCTGCAGTTACATTATGATTGTAGAACGAATGAGTCGGTGAAGAATAAGGATGACAAACGGGCACACAGACCTTTTGATATTAAATGTATTCTGCGGCCCACAGATAATTTGATAATTTCCCCTAATGACTATAGTCTTTGCGTTATAGCATGGTGCGGGTGACAGGTCACTAGAACGTAACTTGCGTGCATTTGTAAGATTACGACAACATTTTTAACTATCAGAATTAAACACTGAATTTGTTTTTATTAGTTTTTTTTCTATTCAGTTATGACTTTTAAATTAACATTAACTTAAAAAACTATATTGGGTGAGGTTTTTAAATAAAATTATAAAAATTTCATTTATTTTACTTGCGTGCGCAGTTACATATTATGCATACTAGCGGTAATTTTTTTTAATTACTAGAGATATGCTCATAATCGGACGTAAAAACTGTCAAGCGAATATAATCGCTAAAAATAAGTTGATAATTCTATTTTATATGTGTGGTGCAATACCGTCATATTCATTTATACTACATTTAAGTTACTTACAATTCATTTACTACATAAACAAGTAAATAGAGAAAGTTGTAAAATTAAGAGAAAGGAATTAAATAATTTTAAATTTATACCGCCATTTTGTGGATCTCGCTTAAAGTAATCTCGAAGGCAAATGACTAACACTTTTTGACTCGCCTTAACAATGTTTTAGTTCGTTTTGGCATTTTAAATAAACAAACTCAAGAAATAGTAAAACTTAACTTTACAAAACACAACAATAAACTCAATAATCGAAAGTAAAAGCAATATAAACTCAACTGGAAATTAAAAACCGGCCGATAGGTACTTCATACAAAGGCGCTAGCTATTATACACATTAGTTTTGCCAGGTGTCCCAATTTGCGCGGGCCGTCCCAAATTTCAGAGGTTTGGTGACACGTCCTGATTCACCCTTGATTGGGACGCCAAATGTCCCAATTTTTTTACGTCCCCGATTATTTTGACAGCAAAATGAATACATCTGTAAGCTGTTACTGTAACTGTTACTCCATTTAAATATTTTAGCTTTGACATTTCATATTTTCTCACCAAACTCGGACTAAATAGTTAACATCAAAGTTTAAAATTTTACACATATTGTATTTGTGAGATACAGATATCATTCATGCTGTTTCGTTTTTTCTCTCACCCAGTGATGCCGCCCGCCCAGCCACGCTATGCATCGACGTCGTCAATTTGACCATTATTTATTATTTAATTCTTTTAGTAGTAATTGGTACAGTATCTAACTTACATGCTGCGGTTTAGATAAGTGCATTTAGTAAAATTCTTGCAAAGGTCTTGTGGGTCAGTTCTTCCACTAGTCAATTTCTTCACGCGGTTGCAGGTATTGTTGATTTCAATAAATAAAGTGACATTATGCGTGCGATGCAAGGATTTTATGTGTGTGAGGCGATTTCCAATGTTTGGACAATAAATTATTTGTTCATTAGCTCAGTCCCAAACAATAATTATAAAGCATATTGCACATTTTAAAATAAATATAAGAA
Organism: Parnassius orleans; assembly: GCA_029286625.1. Lineage (NCBI taxonomy): Eukaryota > Metazoa > Arthropoda > Insecta > Lepidoptera > Papilionidae > Parnassius > Parnassius orleans. Next base: position 195,029 of record JAGSMP010000428.1, on the reverse strand, counting down.
ATCATCACGTTGCGCATTGTGTCAAAAAGACTTTGGTATAACTCATGACGGCCAAAATGGCTACAAAAACCTGTTTTTTTATTTTTTATTTTATTAGATTAGTAAACCAAATTCTCGATTATTTTTACTTTCCGTCACGATATTTTCCTACTGGACCTCATATCTTGAAAAGCTGCAGGTGTCAATGCTTTACTAGAAATCACAGGTGCTGGCAGTCATTTTGTTTATTTTAGTGTTAAGAAAAATGTTACAATTAACATAAAATAAAAGATCATTTTTATTTTCAAATTAATATATAGTTTAATATGCAACTATAATGTCATAATTTGTATTAAACTGTAAGTAAAATTTAATTATTATAGTGGTGTGTAGGTTGCTTCACAGTGTCCGATACCGAGGTAAACTTGAACTCGCTAACCGATGTGTCCTAGGCATATCATCTTAGTGCCGGTGGTCAGCGGGTTTGTTGTAGCAACACGACTTGCCCGTGGACATCGCACACCGTTTGTGGACAGTGTCTTAGCGCATAGCGTTATGATACGTCGGCTATCTTTCGTTCTGCAGCATTGCGTCTCTGCGATAGTTGTTTGGAGGGACGCTTTTCTCAATGGCGCTCTCTGCATGTTGGTTTGATTTACACCTAATTAGCTTTGCCCAAGTCGGGCCCCTCCATGATGCGGCTGCAGACTGTTTGACCTCCATGATGTTTTATAAAATAACATAATAAATTATCTCTGTAAATTTCCCACCCTTGGTGGGTGAGACATACATGATCGAAAAATGTATGTATTAAACGTCAGTGACACAAACCCTTTCTGATGGCAAATTATTACCATTATCTTATAACTGCCTTTTGGCTATATCTACCGTTATATTGGTTGGTGGAGCATATGTGTCGACCTTATGTGGGTGGTAACTAGAGGAAGGATCTGACGAGACTCTCAAGGCTGCGCCGAAAGCTGCTTAGCGTCGAACCCCATTCCCTTGAGGTGAGCAGTGGACTCATGACACGCTTTGCGTCTAGTAGCCGTGCTGATAATTCAATTAGTGGTGATACCTTACACTTACATCACGTCTGCAGGAACGGCGGACTGGCAGGTGGTGGCACACACGGAGGGCTTTTTATGGCCAGTGTGCCTATTATTCGACGTGTTGCCTAAACCGTGTGACGTACATTTACTGTGGCTAGATTTGATCGTATTCTGTATGGCGTTTACGCGCATGACATGTGCGACTTCGGTCGATGTTTGTGCTTTCGCACTACCAAGGGGCCAAGCCCTCTTTTACGCCAGTTATTTTACTATGGACTACGGCCCAGTTCCCAACTTAATTTCCCTCTTCGGGGGAGGGCGTTGGTTGATTGTTTTTTTTTTATAGAAATAGGGTGACAAAAAAGGAAAACATATTCCACCTGATGGTAAGTGGTTGCTGTGGCCCATAGACATCTACATCTATCCTCGATAACGAATCAAAATGCAGATGCGTTGTCACCCTTGAGGACTAAGATGGAATGCCTCTTTCCAGTAAAAAGGGTCCCCGGTTCTCTACACTCACCATACGAAACACAGTAGCATTAAGCTGCTATTTTACGCTGGTATTCTGTGAGAGCGTGGTCCAACCCCGGTCGAGCCGACCCATTCGTGCTACAACTATGGTATAAATATAGCTGCAGCATGGCTCTACCACGTACAACACGTGCTTCCCCCACATTTTTTAAAATGTGGGAGAGGGAAGAGCTTGTGTCTGGTATTTTTATACAAATATTGTAAACCTTTTCCAAGTGGAAAGGGATTAATTACTAAAGGGACCTTTTTGAGCCCTGTCTTCGTGAACGGGGTTCATTAGCTTAAAATATTTATAAGGCACTATCAACAGCTTTCGATTACTCTAGTGAATAATAACTCTTCCATTAGACACCTAAAAGAACTAAGTTACAAAACAAACACAACGTAAATAAGGGTCCTACCTAAGACGATCACGCCATAAATTTATTAAACGGTCTATAACTAAACCTTTACAAAGATTCTTGAGAAAGACCAATATATGGTTATTATACTGGTCACGTAATTTTTTTATTTTTGTAGACGGCCTCTTTTTATATATGGGGGGGGGGGAGCGTTACAGAATTCTATATGTATAGAATACAGCAGAATGAGAGATGAGAGATGAAGAGATGGAAAGGGAAAAGAAGAAAAGGGTTTTTATAATTACGAAACTTTCTGTTCCGTTACGGTCTATTAAATTCCACTGCTGAACATAGGCCTCACCATAAATTGCCTTATAGGGGGAATATTTGCCATAGATGCCAAGCGGGTTGGCAACCGCAGTTTTTTGCTTTTAGTCGTTATTAGGATGACGCTGCTACCCATCTCCTGATTTGTTTCCCTCTGTTGCCCCTTACGACACCCAAGGGATGATATGGGGTAGTGAATATTCTTACATCACCACTAATCGATAAAAAGTTATTGTTTTCCTTACTAATTTCAAGGAATGGGTTATCATGTGTTTAGCGATATTTAATCAAACTATAAACTTTGCATGAAATGCTATTTAAATGTAATGAATTTATTAGGGTAATATGAAAATATTTTATGCTATGCTCACAAACCATTTCGGGATATTTTGTTCAAAGATAATAATATTTTCAAATACTTGAATGGTATGCTAATTAAAGTGTTACATTATTTATTTTAAAATCTACCTTTGCAATAAAGTTTGATTACATTAAAATATGTAAACATTTTCTTTGTATGCATAAATATTGAAAATTTTACATTGATTAATCAGACGACCGCAAGATGGCGTGGGGTAAAGTCTTTTGGTTATCAGGTAATTATAGTTATTGTCATTTTAATTTTATTTTAATATGACTTATTTCAATGTTTGTACTATGTAGGGAAGGTATTTCTTTTTGGAGATTAAAAACTCTATCAAAAATACCACTACTATCAAATTCTGATGTGTATCTCAATCCTTTTCCTAGAGGGTTATGGAGCAGGAGAGTGTGACTTCCCTAATCCTAGACATTTTATTTTCTTAGACACGCAGGTTCCTTATAAAGTTTATTCAAACTTTAGATTTCGATCAAAAAACCCCGTTGGCACAGCCATTACTCGGAGACCTTGGGATCTTACTGTCTGTTTCTATTAGTCGCCCCGTATACTTAACAGCCTATAATTACTTATTTAAATTTATACTTTATTACTTTGCAGCACTCCTTTTGGGCACGACTTTAAGTCAACCGATACCTGAACCAGATCCTCAAATTCCTTGCGAGGATTATTCTCCATATGAACCCTGTGATCCAGTACCTCCGTGTGATCCTTGTGATCCATGCTCACCTCCGTGTTTTGGTGATAATGACGTCATAAAGATTGGACCTTGCAATCCTTCTGAGCCACCTGTAAAGTATTTGTATGGTCAGGCACCCCAGGGTAAGGATAAAAGTTTTTTTTTAATACAAAGTAAATAATTTTAAAACAACCAAATTTCAGTCATCGTTATTTTTTCGTTTTAAGACATTATGAGTAATCTATCCTAAAGTCACGTAAATAAAAATCAATAATTACAGGTTCAGTGATCTTCAGACCTGGTCACATTCGGTTTCGGGCACCTCCCCCAATAATTGTTCGACCAGGAACTATCCGCCTGCCTACGCCGCCTTCAATCTGGGTAAAACCACCACCACTTCAACCAGATGCCCCGGCTCCAATATTCGTGAAACCAGACCCAGTTCAACTGCCTACCCCAGCACCAATTGAAGTCAGGCCTAAGCCTGTGTACCCACCTCGGCCTGCTCCGATTGTTGTTAAGCCTGCGCCGGTTCAACCACCAAAGCCTGCTCCAATTAAAGTATGATTTTTTTATACTTCTTGTTTTATATATTTTTCTTTACAATGAGACAAAACGTTTTATGAACAATTTTCAGGTACAGCCACCTCCAATACAGCCACCAGTACCGGGATTGCTGGTTGTGAAACCTCCCAGGATTACAGTACCGAGTCCATCCATCATCTGCTTCCAACCAAACCCTCCGTCTCGCTTTAGGACTTCAGGCTGCGCGGTCGTTTCATTGTACCAGTCTCAACCACCGTGTGCAACTGAACCTCCTGCACTGACAACGTACAACCCACGATGTCCATCTCCATGTTTTCCGTCCTATGCTTAGGAATCTAACAAGTTATCTACATGATTAAATTTTAATTTAATATAATATATTATATATAGGTGTAATAGAATCTACTTTAGAAGTTACATTTACAATGCATGTGAGCGATTGAAATAAAGTGCGGGTATTGTCAAAAATCACGAAGTTTTTTTTAAACTATTTGCCCCAACATTGATTTAGAAAGGGTTGCATCATTTTTTCTGATATTGTAAAAAAGCGTCACAATAACGAACCCACAATTCACTTATTCAATTATATAGACAGGCCTGTAAAGCTTCTAGAAGCCTCTGGGAATATCACTGCATTCAGGTAGGTCAGCAAAAACTATATTACTTTTAGTTATTTATTATTGATGCATGATCGTGTGATGATAGCGAAAAAGAATGTATCGAATCCCCGAAGCATCCTGCATTGTGAGAGACTAGTATGGGAAATGATAGATATTATTGTTTCATATTTTGCAATATGTTATATAATGGCGGTATGATTGTCTCGTATATACCCGATGTAATATATTCAGATGCGATTAGTGTTTTGTGAATGTGTTAGGTTTCGTAAACTCAATTTGATTAGTAAGAGTCGTACGGTATAGATAGCTATGAGTATTAGATAGATCCAAATAAGTAAATATTTATAGAATATTAAGTATATTTGTATTGTTATTAACGATATTAAATATTTTTAATTGAATTTACACTATATAAGTGTACAAGGCTACACACACCAGCGACAGGAATGACCAATCTCCGTGTCAAACATGGCGTTTAAACGAATTCCTTCCGGCAGTGGGAAAGGAGCGTATTCAAAAGTTGCACAGAATATTAAAAAAAGATTTTTAGTAAAATTTGACAAAATTATGTTTTAAAAATGAGAAAAAAAAACATCAACTATTATTTTTTTAATTCAAAATTGCATGATATCGACCGTAAAATTAGTTTATATTGTGAGAAATTAAAAAGTGTGATGGCCGTTATTTCGCACTGGAGCAACTGGGAGAACATTTTCCTGCCTTATTAGAGTAGCGTAGAAGTTTTGATAACTCCCTTCGATTTAAGAGGAGGGCAGTGCCTGTTGCGGCTATTAATTTAAGTTTTATTTCTATTAAAAAGTAAATCTAGTAAAATTTCAACGTGTAACAATAACAATTTTAAAAGTGGTCAAGTCACACTTCAGCTGTGTGATGACTGCAGTACGAATGGATCGACTCGACCGGGGAAGAACAAAGTTCTCTCTAAATACTTATTTATTTTCTCATACATACTTGCAATTTAAAGTTTTAGCCTACGTATGTCCAACTGCTGGGATATGTAAGCGGTAAATGAAATGAGAGAAGGCCTGTGGCTTTCTCTCGTTTCGCTGCTCAACTGGTAGTTGACGACCTTCACATGTTCACGAAATATTTTTTTCTTCAGACATGAAGGTTTTCTCACGATGTTTTCCTTTACCGCCGAGTACGCTGTAAATCAGTACTTAGTGTTGTTACCGATGATATTTGTGCCGGCGGTAATCAAAACCGGTTTGCTGCGTATTGTGAAATTACATCAGGCGCTTATCCCATGAGCTACCACGGCGCTCCTACCATACCTCAAGCTATCCGTATAATAATTTAGTTATTATAAGTTGTAACCGCACAAAGATTACAAAAACTTTTTGAAAAACTCTCGACTAAAAATAAGTACGACACGAAAGATAAAAATAAAACCGGTTTTAAAAAGGATTGATTTGTAGCGAGGTCTGTCATAATAAACAACTAATTATGACTTTCCTTAGTCCTTGCTCCTTTGTGAACCTGTTTATTTGTCGTAGCGATAGACACAGCAATAATATCAAATATAGGTGTTACACGTATTTACCTACCTGTTAGGTAATATAATTGCAAACCCAAGAAAATCCTTTGGCGCCGCCATTCCCTGCCCTGAAATGAAATAATTTTTTTCATTTTTATGAGTTTTTGTTTAATTGAAGTTACGATGGGTACGTAAATAAATGTAGTCTTCAATTAATATAAATTTCAGCATCTCTAACTATTCAAAATAGAAATTAGGAACAATGATGATAATGGCAAAACCTTCTCCGTTCCGCTGCGGGTAAAAATTACTCACGAAAAGTCAAACAGCACTTAGTTTTTGTTATTAACGTTTAGGGCCTTTTAATGCTAATATTTAATTTTTTTGTATTCGAGAATATGAGTGCTTCAGGAAACATAACGTACCTTTAATTATTCTGTTGTTGCCATTTGACAGTCAATGAAGCGTTTCAATTTACCTTTGATCGTTTAAACAAACTAAAATGTCGGTGATGCGAAACAGAACCTTTATTCCTTCTTCATAAAGAATATTATTGCACAAGTGAGACATCGATGATGCTAAATCTTAAAAAAGATAAACTTGAATAAATAGGTAGTGAAGTTCGTTCTTAGATTAGTACTAGTTTTTACGTCTCCGCTTTCAGTTCAATATGAAATCCAATGTTTCTTCAATATGTCTCTTGGTTTTTGGTGAGTGTATGTTTTTGAAATATTCCCGGCTTACTTTTTCATTGTTCTTATGTAGGGGTTGATTTTTTTTGAATTTATTTAAAAAAATAAATTAATAATATAATATTTTAGAATATAATAATATTTATTACCTCTTTGAGCCGTGGTAGCTCAGACAGAGCGTTAGCGCTCGCCGCAACCCGGGTTCGATCCCCACCGGCACCAATGAAATTGTTAATTGAAATTTTAAGTGCCAAATTACCACGTGCTCGGCGGTGAAGGAAAACATCGTGAGGAAACCTGCATGTCTGAGAAATAAGAAAAAAATATTTCGAAGACATGTGAAGTTCGCCATTGGGGCAGCGCGGCGGACGTTTCCTTGCCCCAAAACCCTCTCAGAAATGAGAGGAGGCCTGTGCCCAGCAGTTGGACGTATATAGGCTGTAACTTAATTATAATAATAAAAGAAGCTGATAAATTCGCCCACTTGAATAAACTGTAGCTTAAAAACCTATATGATTTATATTAATAAGAACATTTTAATTGAAAAAAGAATGCGTTATTTACTAATAAACAAAATGTTAAGGTTAATGCATATCCTTTGGATATATGTGGACGAGAAGGAAGCAAGAGAGAAACGTCAGTATCGAGCCAAATAGCCTCTGTGTACCCCTCTTAGTGGTAGGCGTGAGTGTATATGTATATATTTGGGTAAAGATTCAGGAAAGTAAAGATACTAGCTAGATCAAGACACGGCATTACGTCATCATATTAACACCTTGCCTTATTTAGTTTCATCATCATTACAGTCCATCACAAGTTCACTGCCGAAAAAGACTCCCTCATAGAAAGTTATTTATTTGCTTACATTTATGAACGACATTTTGGCATTGTATGAGTTTAGTTTAATTCAATTATTTTGTTTCAAATTATTGGAACAAGAATTTATATTACTTAATACAATTTATTACAGAATTTGTTTTCGCCACATCAATACCCATGAATGGATTCTACGCTCGTCCCGGTTATGTTTGTTACCTCATCGACAACTCTTCCAGTCAACAGAACGATAATCCATTACACAACCAAATGCTACCAGCAGCATATTCACAACCACTAAATACGATTGCTAAATTAAACAACAAGAACCTTGACCCTTTTTACTGGAAAAGAGGCATTCCATCTTAGTCCTCACGGGTGACTACGCATCTGCATTTTGATTCTTTATTGAAGATAGATGTAGATGTCTATGGGTCACAGCAACCACTTACCATCAGGTGGACTGTGTGCTCGTTTGTCACCCTATCCTATAAAAAAAAAAAAAAAAAAGAACCATCATGTCAATTGTAAGTGCATTCTAATTATTGGAGTTTACCTGATGGAAAGGGAATTCGAAGTGAACTCCACACCAAGTGTGTTATATGTAGATGCGTTGTCGCCCAAGGGGACTAAGCTGGAATACCTCGTAGTCTGTCTGTACTGGATCTTTACAGCCTACAAAGTAGAATACAACAGTGTACGCGTTTTATCATAGTGACAGAAATAGAAAGGAGAGTGGCAATTCTCCAGATGGATTTCTAAGAGCAGCCCCACCTCTTATTAAAGATGTGAAGTCGAAATACTATACTTTTCTTTTGTAAAACTGAAGTTACAAACGAACTTACGGTCAACTTGATGGTAAGTGGCTACCACAGCACGATGGACACCTGCAACCATCTTCAAACTACAAGAAGGTTATACATAAGATAGACTGAAAACTCTGCACTCCCATCCGACCATAAAAGTTTGAATTTCGAATGATATATTTTTGAAAACATAAGAAACTCATATATTGATAAAATATAACGGGAAGTCGCATGTCAATTGTTTTTCACACGTTGAAGTTCCGTCAACCGCATCAAAACAGAATTAACGCAAAAAGATTTTACGGCGGTGATTTTTTGTGATATTAAAAGTACACTCTCTACAAGATTGCACTTTTCATCTTCAAAGGAAGTGCTTAGAACGTAAGCACTTCCTTTGAGTACCGTAAGGGGTTGGTGTGCAGAATTTGATCATGGTATTGTTTCTCTCCATGATAAAATTCCTGAAGGTCGACCCTCGATTGCGATCACTGAGCATATGAAGCTACTGTCAGGAGCCTTATTAGAAGAAACCGGCGTATCACGTATGAGTGATGCGCCTATCCTCGAATCTCAGGATACTTGGGTATTGGTAGAAGCAAAATTCAAAAAAAATTACATAAACATTTAAAAGTCAGAAAAATTTGCTGCCTACCACCACCGCCTATCACCACCACCACCACGTAGTGAATATTACCACTTTCTGAATTACCATAGCAAGTAGGGTAGACTTTTTAATATACAACATATTATTGTTTCTACATCACCGTTTTAAGTAAATTAACCAGCAGGGGTCGCCCACTTGACTACTGAATAAAATATTCATTTCTTTAGAATCAGTGTGTATTTCTGAAGTCATTAGCTAATGAGCCATGGGGAAAAATAAGGCTTTATTTTGTATCATATATCATATTGCACTGGTACAAATTGTGTATTTAAATAACCTGTTATATATTAATAATAATGTCCTCCAGACTGAATTTTGCCGACTTCCTGACTCAGGGCAGCTATATATATTATTAATTTTATTATTAATTTTAGCAATATATATTATTTGTTTACATCAACAATTTAATTTTTTATTTCATCCCTTAGAACTTTAGACGTGTGTAATTTTACACTTTATCCATCCGTTTACTACTATTGTGGCAGGACCAAGTGGATGTGGGAAGTCAAATTTTGTAACAAATTTCATAAAATCAAAATGAAAATTGAAAATTTCTTGACGGAAAAACTCTATAACTTATTGTTTAGCCCAACCGAGGAATCGGACCCGAAACCTCATGATCAGCAGTTGTGTTTGAGATCACTAGAACAACGGCAGTCAACCTGATTTCCTTAACATTAAAGTGTCAAACGAGCCATAGACCACTAGATGATAAATAGTAATTGCAGCACATAGAATTAATTAAGCAAGAATGACAGATGCATCATCACCTCTGAGGACTTGAACAAAATTCTTCACATCTTGTAATTTTTAGATAATAGACTAGCCCATGCGAACTCTAGTCAGAGATGGAGTCCTACCATCAAGCGAGTCTATCTAGTTAATACAAATTTATTACAAAACATCGTTATTGAATTCAAATAGGGTTAAGAGGTAAAAGTCTTAAGCTCTGTAAACAAGCTTTAATAATGTTTTACAGACAATTATCCAGCACCATCAACGAATCTAATACCGTGTCCTCGTGGCTCTACAGATGACAGAAGATCTAACATTTTCTCAACGCTCTTCAGTTTACCTGCCACTGTTGCCAACTCTCTGCTGAACGGAGAAATTACTGTTTGATTGTAATAAATGGATTTAAATTAATTAATTTGGTGATTTTACTACCATATTTTTGCATACCATCACTTTACTTGAATAATACAATATTTGCTGGCTTGCTGATTACCAAACTTTTTTAGAAAAAAAAAAAATTATCCTCACAGTCCGATTTTCTCCTGAATCGTGGAAGCGTTATAATTTATCGATCACACACTTGTTCATTGCGGGATCCGTACTCGCAGTCCCGCAGGTTCAAAAACTAAAACCCCAAATGGGTAACAATACAAAGCTTTAGAAAAAAGCTTAACCACAAAATAATAGACCCTCAAACAAAGACATTTAAGTAGTAGTAGTAGTAGTAAATTTAAATCTCTTTGCCCTCAAATAACCACTATTATGTACAAGAAGGTTAAACGTACAAAATTTACACACCTTCTCTTTCCCTCTCTCTTTCTCTCTTCCTTTCTCTTTCTCTCTTCCACTTCTCATTAGAGATATTAATTGTTTCTACATATAAGCAGCCCTGAATTCAACAAAGCAATTTTATATTTTTGAACCTGAAAGGTATTGTGACAATATAATTTTGCTTTTTTATTAGATTAAGGCTAACACGCAGTCCACATCTATCCTCGAATAAAAATCAAAATGCACATCCGTTACCCCTGAGGACTATGATGGAATGCCTCGTTTCCAGTGGAAAGGTTCTCGGGTTCTCTACATCCACCATACGAAATTTAATAGCAGCATGGAGCTGCTATTTTGCGCTGTTATTCTGTGGAAGCGTGGTCCTTCCCCGGTTGAGCCGACCCATTCATGCTGCAAACATATTATCTTAAAATGGCTCTACCAAAAAGACTTGTCAAATGTCATAAGGTGTTATCTCCATCTCTCTCGTGTATTAAATTTTACTAATTTTGGATTGATTTAATAATAATCCCATAAACGTTTTCCTTATATTATTTGGCTATAAAAATTAGAAGACTTAAAATGATTTTTTTTCGACGCCTCGGCAGTCTTGAAGGACCTGTCCATCCTATGGCTGCGCTTAGACAGCGATGACCATCCCCGCGTCTACGGGTGCCTCTATAGGTGCCATAGCGGTAATGCCAAAACAGACCGACTCATCGAGCATGTCCAAATGGCTACAGATTCCTTGTTACAGCTGAACCCATCCGCAGAGATCGTGATCCTTGGCGGTTTTAACGCCCTCTACGTCGAATGGCTCGGTTTACGTTCAACCGATCATGCGGGGAGATCTGTTTATGACTTTGCTTTGGCATATGGTCTTACACACCTGGTTACTTCACCTACGCGGATTCCAGATGTGGAGGATCATGCACCTTCCCTGTTGGACCTTCTGCTAACCTATCATCCGGACGGAAATCAGGTTTCCGTCAACGCTCCTTTAGGGTCGTCGGACCATTGTCTTGTCCGGAGTGTGGTGCCACTCACATGAACGTCGCGGTTGCATTCTGCAGGCTGCCGCCGTGTTTGGCACTATAGATCGGCCGGTTGGGATAGGATGCGGTGTTTTATTGCATTCTACCCTTGGTTTGCTTCTCGCCGGAAGATCCCAGCGTTGTTGCTAATTCTGTTGCTGATGTGGAACTTCAGGGTATGGAACTTTTATTTCATCCTCTGAGGTGCCCAACGTAGGCAGATCCCAGCCATGGTTTGGTCACTCCTGTAAAATAATTTCACTCTATAAGCAGGAGTGCCACCGGGCCTGGGCTGACGCATCAACGTCTCCGGATGTAAATACCAGCGCTCTTAAAAAGAAGTATAATTCCGCCTCCAGGTCCTTTAAAAGAGTAATTGCCAAGGCAGTGTTTGAGCACATCGGCAGAACTGGCGAGAAGCTGGTTCACCTTTCTTCGGAAACCCGTGCATTCTGCTCTCCCGCCAAGGCTGTCTAAGGGAACTTCTGTCAGCCATTTCTTCCATCTCTGCACAGAGAGGACGACTCACTGGCCCATGTCGCAAAGGAGAAAACCGATCTGTTAGGCTCTCTCCTTGCATCCAACTCGACTCTAGATGACGGGGGGAACACACCGCCGACCATCTCGCGGTGTGAGTGCTCCATGCCGGATGTTCGGTTAACACAGCGCTCGGATCCCAAAACACTCCTCTCCATGGACGACAGCTAGTCGAGTGGGACTGATGGAGTCCCTCCCATTGTGCTGAAGACGTGTGCTCCAAAATTGGCACCGGTTTTAACGCGTCTTTTCCATTACTCCTACTCCCAAGGAGTAGGAGTACCGGATTCATGAAAGACAGCTTTGGTCCACCCGATCCCTAAAAAAGGCAACCGCTCAGACCCGTCCTATCGCCAACTACAGGCCTATCGCCATCACCTCCTTGTTCTCCAAAATAATGGAGTCTATTATAAACTGCCAGCTCATGAGGTACCTTGAGGATCAGCTGATCTAGTCCAGTTCAATCCCCAGAAGACAGAAGTTTGCGCGTTTACCGCTAAAAAGAACCCCTTTGTCGTATCTCCTCAGTTTCAAGGCACTCCCCTTGCTGCCTCAGCTAGCATCGGAATCTTCGGCGTCGACATATCGAATAGTGTGCAGTTTCGTGGTTAATTGGAAGGGAAGGCCAAATTGGCCTCTAAAAATCTTGGCGTGCTCAGCAGAGCGAGACAGTATTTCATGCCGGCACATCGCTTGTAATTTTACAAAGCGCAAGTTCGGCTTACATGGAATACTGTTCTCATCTCTGGGCCGGGACACCCCAGTGCCAGCTCCTTCCACTTGACCGCATCCAGCGCAGAGCGGTTCGAATAGTTGAAGACCGAGTTATTTCTGATCGGCTCAATTCACTGGTGCTGTGTAGGGATGTCGCATATCTTTGCATTTTCTATCGAATCTTCCACGGGGAGTGCTCTGAGGAATTGTTCGGATTAATTCCAGCCGCCAAATTTCACGAACGCACATCGCCTCAAAATTCACGATACCATCCCCACCACCTGGATGCTTGGCGGTCCACGACTGTGCATTTTACTAGGATTTTTCTACCTCGTACAACTTTTCTGCGGAATTGTTTACCACCGGCGATTTTTCCGGACCGATACGACTTAGGGACCTTCAAGAAAATAGCTTAAACCTTTCTAAAAGGCTGGCAACGCATCTGCAATTACTACGGTGTTTCGGTTGTTCATGGGTGGCGGTAGTCACTTACAATCAGGTAAGCCGCATGCTCGTTTGCCTCTTCTTCTATAAAAAATTGTAGCACGCTACTGAGACACCAGTAGCCAAATATCCATTTAATCTTAGATTATTGAAATAAAAATTATAAGAAACAACATCGCAGTTTCCAAAATTTCTTCAAAAAAATTTATTTTTATTCTCATGTTATTTGTAATCAAAAAATATTTAAAATGTTATTATATGAAATCGGCTTAGTAAAAATTTATTCAACAAATGTTTCTGTAATTTCTTGACGTATTTTATTATTGTGTAATTCACTAAACCTATACTTTTGTTCACATTTAAAAAAGCTACCTCCATGCAATGATTACCTTCTGTGTCGTAGTGACGGCTTAGGTACAAGAACTGAATACGGACCAACATCCGAACATGGAGCAATTATTTGTATGCCATATCATAAACACTTATTTCGTGCAGGATTCGAACATGTGCCCCGCAGCGACGTAGCCCAACACCTAGCCATTGTGCTGCTGAACCGTTAAATTTATTTTAAAGTCTTATATACACATATACGTATGAGGAAGCTCAAGATCGCTCAGCGAGCTATGAAGTAGGCTATGCTAGGAGTTACTCTGTGTGAAACTTAGAAATAAGGATATTCGTATCCATATCGTATCAGTTAGCTGAAGTGGCAATGGGTCGGCAATATAGCTTTAAGAACAGCTAACCTATAGGGACGAAAGGTTTTACTTATATGCCAATGGTTCTATCTGTAAAAGTAAAAACACTTTCATCAAGTGTTCCTTTTCAATTGAAGATGTAGTGACAGATAAGCTTTATCAATATTTTACCCAATGAAAAGGTTCGACTAGAGATGTAAAAAGATTTTCACTATTATGACGTACGGTAATTGAGAACCTTTTCTTTGATTGTACAAGTGTTGTCCGAATAAAACACTTACAATTTACTTTTTATTTTTATTGTACAAAAGACTTTATATGACAAAATCCGATTCGGTTTTTTGGTTATTTTAGTCGTTTTTCGTAAAGCTTACTATTTTTTATTCAAATTTCTAATTTTAATTAAAAAATTCCACAATTCGGGAAAATGTAGAGGCATATGTGTATATGTGATATATGTGGCTCGGTATTCAAAAATGTATGTTCAGCAATAGATTATTGGCACTCACATGTTCGTTGTTTCGCTTAATTGGACTGTATTATTTTGTTGTGTGATCGTAGGGTCAGTCATTGGTTTTTGAGTAATTGGAGTACTAAGAATTTCCTTGAAATCCACATCGCGGCCACGAACAGACAACTTCTACATGGTCATCGGCGATACCTGAAGACCTCACCTCACCAGGCACTCTAATCTGGACTGGAACTCCACAGGCATAATCACGGGTTTAAGAAGGCTTATCATTTTTTTGCAGGTAGTGTAGCAACGTTTCTGTGAAAATCACACTCCAGTTATTTTGGCAAGTGGCGTCTATACCAAAAGCAATCAGGATATCATCACTTTTTTCCACGAAGACTTACCCTCATGTAGTCAAAATTTTCGTCAAAATGGTTTACTCCACCCATACACTTGTTGTATATCCTGATAATACCTGGGCAATCCACTCTTATTTTCGATCTTTTATTTTCAATTCCAATATGATCAACTTTTGTGACAAAACTCAATTCGTGACAGTTAGATGCAATGGTGATGATACTGTTGTCATGCCATTTAGCTCCAACAATTTTCTAACATTTTGCTCTCGCAAATATTTTAGTAATGGCCAGTAAAATAGTTTTACGATCAGAATTCTTTTAGTAATCTGGAGTGGAGTTCCAGAATAACCGCAGCTCCTAGGCATAGATCTGACTGCATTTTGAGGTCTGTCATCACCTCCTGTAAGTGTATGAAAACTTCTTCGTTACAGTCTTTTTTACCACAAGTAGTAAAAAGTCTTTTGGTGTACCATCTTTTTATAGTTTGTCCTTTTTTATATTTTTTCTTTGATCTCGGTAGAAACCTTGTTTTCTCTTTCTTCTACTTCCTGGTCATTTACATTTATTTTTTTGAGCCAGAAAGTCTACTTTGTAGATCTACTTAAGACCAAAGCATACAACTAGGAAGATAAAGAATATTTGCTTTCCTTTTTCATCCCCACTGCCTTCGTCAGATACAATACCAAGATCACGAGGAAATATAATATTCCCTGGGTTCTCCTCGGCTTGTAACTCCTCGGCAATCTCATCTAACTTCAACTCGTAAAACGTTAACATACTCCAAAATACCATCCACCAATACAAAGTAATCCAAAAGAAACCAATAGTTGTGATAATAAATAATGCCCAGTGTCACCCACAGGTGACACGTCATAATTTGAGAGTTGTAATGAGTATAGTATATGTTATTTTAATTTTAAATTGCATCATATTATAGCCAATATATTCATTTATCACGTGCAATAAGAAAAATAACAATACTTACGATGTGGACATTTATATCTCAGCTTATATTGCAAGAAATCACACTTACTCAGAAAACTCCAATTACGCGCGAATGAACTGAGTGAATTTGACAAATGACGTTTAGCTAGTGTTGAAATAAAATAACAATAAATTTAATGATTAATTATCTTTGTAGTAATAATAAGATACAAAAAAATTATCTTATGGTAGAAAAAAATGTTAAACATCTGTCACCTACATGTGACACTGGTAATTGAAGAGTTGAAATTTCATGTTTCGATGCTAAATCCTGGAGAGTTCTTTAGCTCGTGATTTTCTATGGACAAATTATTTATTTCTCCATGAGCTGAATTTAGTTGTAAGGTGACGTGTTGTTCTTTAAGTTTTTGAATTTTTATGCTATTTTCCTCACCTGATAAATTCGTTAAATTACAAGTAGTGTGTAAACATGTTCAAAATCGTTTTCCTTTCTAGGATAATTCGCGAGGCTATTGAAATTAAAAACCATCCTAATTGCAATAGAGAACATGGATGGGTGCTGCCATCTGCTTAGGATCCTATAATTAATAAAATTAAATCCAAACCCAAGCATACCACTGCAAGACTTCAAGATACTATAAGCTTATTCTGCTTAGATCGGACCAAAAATTGATATTCAAAAACTGAAGGTAGCCGGGCTAACTATGACATCGGGACGTCAAATACCTCAATCTCCCCCGTGACCACGGATGCTGTAAAGCACCCAAAACTTTGGGCATTAAAAAGTTAAATTAAACGCGATAAAATCCGTAAAAATTAGTTTCATTTAATGTGTAGTCTTTGCATAAATATAAAAAATCATTATGTGGACCAGTACGGACTGGTAATAGCCAATAAAATTCGCCGATTAGAAGATCTCAAAACCAAGCGCGCAAGATATATAACATCTTTAAATTTCTTGAAGAGATGCAGAGACCATAATCTCATTCCTACGTGTGTCAAAATATCAATAAAAAAGGACATTCGAGGAAGCGCTAAGATCTTAAATCAGGCAAATAAAAAGTTGTTACGAACGGTGATTCAGCAAAAACGGTTCAGTCTACAATTCATAAATAAAACCGTAGACAATTTGTCCAGTGAGTTAAAGACAGTTTTAACGACATTTGATTTTAATAATTGCATTGAAACTTTAAACAAACGTGAAAAACCGAAATATAATGATTGCAAAAATAAACAAATAGAAAAATACCAAAAATTAACAATCAAATCAAATGCCAAACATCAATGTCAACTTAGAAACGAAACGCAACCATTGACTACAGATGCAAACAATAAACAACGCACGGTGTATAATCTGTCAAAACAAATACTGAACGAACCTACAATAAAAGTATAGTCGAAAGGCTTGAATTTTGCAATAACACCGTAAAAAATCCCATACGAAGAAATTATCTGTAGTGTTGAGGATTGTCTGTTTAAGAATAAAATTGGTAAGGAAGATTTAGAGGCCATACGTCAAGACATTTTGTCCTTGTTACGTCGAAGTTCAGCGCCGAAACTAAATCTCCCCAAAGACGAGGTTAAAGCATTGTACAACTTACGCAACAGACCAGAGCTCACGATTCTCCGCGCGGATAAAGGAAATGCTACGATAATAATGGACACGTCAGAGTATAATTCCAAAATACAACAACTTTTAACGGACACAAGTACATACGAAAAGGTCAAAATAGACCCTACAACTAATACACTTAAAACAACTACCGACTTAATAAAGAAATACTCCGAAATATTAAATCTCGACGTGAATTCGACAATACCATGTGCAACATCATGTGCCAAACCACCGAGGTTGTATGGGTTTTCGAAAATACACAAACCAAACGCTCCACTACGTCCCATAGTAAGCCAGATTGATTCACCAACTTTTAAGTTGGCTCAACACTTGGTAATAATATTGTCACCACTGAGAGGACACACCAGAGCACACACAAAGGATTCCTACCATTTTGTTGGTGAGATAAAAGACCTAAATCTCGCTGAAAATGAAACAATGGTCAGTTTTAAAGTTCAGTACTATTCACATGCTTACCTATTGAAGACTGCATCTCAATTGTAACTAGGAAGCTAGAAGATAACGACATGCCTACCGAATATGCAGTATTACTCAAACACTGCCTCAGATCTGGCTATCTATTGTGGAAGGAAGAGTTCTACAAGCAAGCAGATGATGTGGCGATGGGCTCGCCTGTATCTCCCGTGGCCGCTGACATATTCATGGAGGACTTTGAGGAGAAAGCCCTTCTTACTGTTCCTGTAAATCCAAGATTCTACAAGCGGTACGTAGACGACACTTTCACAATTTTACCATCTGACAAATTAACTGCATTTTCAGACCACCTTAATTCCATAATCTCTAAAATATAATTCACAATGGAGTTAGAGGCAAACAATTCTTTAGCTTTCCTAGATGTTTTAGTCATCCGAAATCCTGATAACACTATTAGTCACACTGTGTATAGGAAAAAGACCCATACCAACCGATATTTAAATGGTGAATCGCACCATCATCCATCACAGTGAGCTACCGTGGGAAAATCTTTGTTTCAGAGAGCACGAGGCATCTGTGACATAAAACATCTGGCCGCCGAGCTTCAGCACGTCGAGCAAGTATTGCAACACAACAAGCTTCGGGTCCCGCGCCTAAGTCACAGTGACCAAGTGAAGCCGGCCACAGTCAAGCACGTGCCTGCTGTATTGCCCTATGACAGAGGAGTAACAGACAAGGTTGGCTACATCTTGAAGCGAGCTTCCATTAAAACATACTTCAAGCCGCGGAAGAAGATTAGTCAATTTTTACCATCCGTCAAGTGTCATATGCCTCTACAAGATGCAGGAGTGTACAAGCTGGATTGTGAATGTGGTCTCTCTTATATAGGACAAACAAAAAGATCTATAAAACCCGCGTGAAAGAACATATAGCTGACTTGAAGCACCAACGTTCCGGGAAGTCTGCAGTATGTGAACATGTTGAAGATCGTCCCCTCCATTACATTAGATTTGAGAGACCACAAATCCTCGCAAAAGAACACCGATTCCTTCCAAGGATGATTCGCGGGGCTATTGAAATTAAAAAACATCCTAATTTCAATAGAGAAGATGAATGGGTGCTGCCATCTGCTTGGGATTCTATAATTAATAAAATTAAATCCAAACCCAAGCATACCACTGCAAGACTTCAATATACTATAAGCTCATTCTGCGTAGATCGGACCAAAAATTAATATTCAAAAACTGAAGTTAGCCGGGCTAACTATGACATCGGGACATTAAACACCTCAGTCCCCCCCGTGACCATGGGTACTGTAAAACACCCGAAACGTCGGGAATTAAAAAGTTAAAATGAACGCGATAAAATCCGTATTTTCATTTACTGTGTAGTCTTCGCGTAAATATAAGAAATCATTAGTGCCATCTAGTTTTGAATCATTTGAACTACTAACACATTCTGATATAGATTAAGTGCGTGTTTTTCGAAATTTTATATTATCTATATATTTTATTTCATAACGTAATATCATATTACAATATGACATTAATAAGTTTTAAAAATATAAAAAACAATAGTATTGTTGAGGATCGATCATATACTACGTTGATATCACTCCAAGTTAGTAAACCGCTGGGTTATTTGTACTGTACTTCAATTGGCGAAATTAGACTTTGGTTACCAATGGTTTATAATTTTTTTTATAGAGCGGGACAGTATTTTATGCCGGCACACTGCTTGCAACTTTACAAGGGGCAGGTTCGGCCTAACATGGAATACTTTTCTCATCCCTGGGCCGGGGCTCCCTAGTACCAAGCTCCTTCCACTTGACCGCATCCACCGCAGAGCGGCTCAAATCAGAAGACCAAAGGCGAGACGAAGATATGTTTCATCCCTGTGCATTTTCTATCGCATTTACCACGGGGAGTGTTCAGAGGAATTGTTCGGATTAATTCCAGTCACAAAATTTCATCTACGCTTTTCACAAATCCACATCATCGGGATGTTTGGCGGTCCACTACTGTCGGACCGATACGACTTAGTGAGCTTCAAGAAACGAGCTTACTCCTTTTTAAAAGACGGTAACGCGCTTGCAATTCCCCTGATGTTGTATTTGTTAATAGGCGGTACTTGCGCGTTTGTTCCTCTTTTATATATAAAAAATACAATAAAACGAAGTAGAGAATTGTCATTAACAATGTTATATTTATGTTCTGGAAGTGGGAGTAATTTTTGTGATTTCAATTCGAGCCGTTCGCGGTCAGGGACCAAAAAGTTAAAACTCGAAAATTCTTTTTACAACTAGGTTAGTTCATAATTTTTGTAATTTCATTTTTGGAGGCCGAGGGGCTCCTTTAGCTTGGGGGCCCCGGGGCGCTGCCCCGCCTAGCCCCTGGGTAGCTACGCCACTGGTAAAGCCTTTATTATTATATCCAATTTCAGACCAATTTCTATTCTGCCTTTTCTCTCTAAGGTTCTGGAAGCTGTTGCTCATCAGATCTCTGCTTTTGTTTCACCAAAGAATATTATTAGTCGGGTTTCCGTCTTGGTCATCCTATAACTATTGCTCTTCTCAAGGTGACAGCAGATATCCAGACAAGGCGCAGGTTCGGCACCACATGGAATACTGTTCCCATCTCTGGGCAGGGGCTCCCCAGTGCCAGCTCCTTCCACTTGACCGCATCCAGCGCAGAGCGGTTCCAATCGTCGAAGACCGAGTTCTTTTCGATCGGTTTGACTCACTGGCACTACGTAGAGATGTTGCATCTCTTTGCGTATTTTATCGCATCTTCCACGGGGAGTGCTCTGAGGAATTGTTTGAACTAATTCCAGCCGCTCAATTTCACCATCGCACATCGCGATAAAACTCGCGATAGCATCCATACCATTTGGATGATTGACGGTCCACCACTGTGCGATTTCGAAAAAGTTTTCTTCTTCACCAGTGATTTTTCTGGACCGATACGACTTAGGGACCTTCAAGAAAAGAGCCTACTCCTTTTTAAAAGGCCGGCAACGCATTTGAAATTCCCCTGGTGTTGCAGTTGTTAATGGGCGGTGGTAGTCACTTACCATCAGGTGAGCCGCATGCTCGTTTGCCCCCTCTCCTATTAAAAAAAAATGCATTTTCGATCATGTTTTCCACACCCACCGACAACTTGCCTTCAATCATTCAAAGGTGGGAAATTTACAGATATATATTATTATTTTGTTATATAAAATATCAAGGAGTTCAGATAGTCTGTAGCCCCGTAATGAAGCGACCCGATTTGGGCTAAGCTACTTGGGCTGTGAGTCAAACCAAGACGCAAAGATCGCCATTGAGAATACCGACCCGCCAAATAACCATCGCAGAGACGCAATGCTGCAGAACGCAACAAGCATCAATACGACTATCATCGGGCTTACACCATCCCAAGGTCCCCCATACAATCCAAGCAGACATCACCACCCTATGTCTGGCAGCGATCGACCAGAACCACAAAATGCGTCGAATCAGGAGCGGCACCATCACAGGACGCATTACCGCAAGTAGCAGTAAGCATGAATGCAACTATCATACGGATGACACCCCCTCACATCACACCCACATGATCCTGGTCTTATCGACTTTGGTAACAAAATCGGTACTGTTGTTAACTAAAAATACCACCAACGTATCATAGTAGCACACTACTAAGTCGTCAGTAGCCAAAACTCCACGTATCATAGCGCTATTGCACTAAGGCCCGTATTAATAAACGTTACTCAACGACGAACTCAAGTGGGTAATCATTTGATACGCCCTCATTACGATATCAGCATCTCAAGATCGTTGCTAATTAATAAACACATAAAAACAGTATCTCAAGACGTTGTACTTAGGAATACTGTTCTGTGACTTGAGGGCTTGATCTCGTGAACGATTACGTCACGTAGACCAAAGTTTAGAATATCATTCATCACGTTTCGTTTTTGCTATATCGTGAGATTTATTGCATATTTTTATTTTGATAAAACTTAAATAAATAAATATAGAATGTATCACGTTATAAAGTTGTTTTCTACTTTCGAAAATCTTAAATTGTTAAAACTATTATGTATGTATTTCTAAATACGAACTAAATGTTTACTACTTAATTCCATATGTACAAATAACCTAACGCATTAAAGCGACAACAGCGCCAGTGTCAAATACAAAACTGGCGTATCATTTCGACACTGGAAAACATCTTGATTACTTAACTTTGACCTCGCGGGAAATTTAATTTACACAAAAAAGGAAAGCAAGAAGCATGTATTTACTCCGATTGAGAAAAAATGCTTGGTTAAGGTTTAGAATCAAGTCGCCTTAATAGGGGGTGTGGGGCGGTGAGAAAGGGGTGGGGGGAGGGGTAGATTCGCCCCCCACCTTTTTCCCCTGCCGGACGTGCCTATTTTTTATATTAAATGTTGAAGATTAAAATTTTTATTGAACGATGTCTGAGAAAAATCGCTTTAATAGGGAGGGGGGGCGTCCCCTTTCCGCCGAAGTAATACAAAAGTGTAGTCGACGGAGCCTATTTCTAGATGGTTTACAAAAAAATAACCACGAAGGAGATGGAGGTCTGTTCGCTCGCTTCGCTCGCTCACTTGACCCATCGCCATCCCCTTCTAACCTAACCTGTCCGAGTCGGGGTGCCCCAAGTCCCGAGCTCGCTTCGCTCGCTCTTGCACCAAAATAAAACACCAAAATGTTAACTTTTATAATTACTTTAATAAGTAAACATATTTTATTACTTCCACCATTTCCAAAAACGTCGTAAAATAGCAAGCAATCGGTCTCCAGAGAGGAAGCGAAGTCGTCGAAAAACAGGAGGCAGATAATAACAATAAGGAGCACATTCACGTAAACTCGGAAGCAACGGAATGACGCTTATGACGCGAGTCGCGAAGTCGAGTATAAACATAGACTTAGAATATACTGGCGTATAGACGTACATAGTGTGCAAGGGAGAAGAAAATTCCTTATGGCAAAAATGCAAGATAGAAAAGGATACCAAATCTCATGACTCTGTAACCGATTTTGAATGACAGGTCACGCAAAAAATAAGCTCCTAGATATTTTGTAATTTTTTAGATTATAATAGTGTTAGTGTCTAAAATTCATAGTTTTCCAAAATGTGTAACCATTTTGTTCCGTGAGTGACTGTGGTGTCAAAAATAGAAATAATCCTGATGGTTGCATATTTCTCAGGTAAATTCGCAAGACGTCTTTACTGCAAGGACGCGTCTATTTTTGGTTAAAATTTATGTTATATAAATATAGAATATTTTCAATTATTTTATTCATTTTGATATTTTGCAAAGAAAAAAGTCACGTTGTTGATAATTTGTATAATTTTGGTGAATTCATTTTTGAACAAAATATTTTACATGTACGCTAGGGATTGATTAAACTATATCATAATTAATGTCGATATTTAACTTGAATGTTTATAATGAATCGATAAACTTGCCCACACAACAAGGAGAGGAATGAAAATAAATGCTCAATATGCGTTTTTAAACCGTAATTTTATTTTGACCTCTACAATTTGCAGCAAACAATTTCTTGAGAAATATAGAAGAAAAAGCAGAATAAAAACAATTTTATTAAAAGGAGCCATTCCTACATTATTTGTAACAGTAAGTATTTTATTGTTACAGTAAGTCTTCTAAAAATAACTTCAAAAACTTTAGGTAAAAGTAGAGATAGATTTTTATACATAATAAAACTGTAGTATATTAAATAAAACTTGAGATTATGCTATTTAAGCAATTATGAACCCAACTGAGTATCTATTTATCAACCCAAAAAATGTATAACCTTACCTAACCACCCGCACCCCACGGTCATACTAGTCACGGTCATACTGGTCATCATACTAGTACACTATTTATAGCATCACGCTATTTTCCCCAAGGGGTTGAGCGGAGCTTCGGATTATATTCCCAAGTCACAATGATAAAACTTTTAGTGTAGTTAGATATTTAGTAATGCTCCTTAAGCGCCGCTAGATGCCCACGCATGAGACGCGCGGTTCAGTGTGCCAGGATAGTATAAATTCCATAGCATTATTGATAATTACAACGCCCGATGCTCGATTTATGCTTGATGCCCAACGAGTGTGCCGAGGGCTTGATAGCGTGGTTCTTCGCCTACAGCGTTAGTCGTAGAGAAGAGAAACTCGTGGTTAATTAACAGCTGCGCGGATCAATAGATCTGCGAGATTAAGCTGCACTTGTCTCAGTCAGTCCATGGATGAATTACCGTTTTCTTAACATACCGAGATTGAGAGAATAGACAGTGCATCTGTATCCTCAGACACCTGGTACACTTTAATATCTCCTGCGTATTTAGCTAGTCTGTGTAAGATCATTATGTTTTTAAATTCATGCAGCTAAAATGCTAATAAGTTTATTATTTTTCAGGGACAGATGAAGGAGAGTAGCCCCATAAACATATTGGCCTTTAAACAGAGCAATCTTATTTAACTGATTCCTACAAGTTTCCTTACTTAAATTATTAAGTTTAAATTCACATTTAAGTCGAATGTAAAAATTAATTTCTATAATGTATTTAACTGTAAATTATTTTATGTTTGTAATTATTAAAAGTAAAAGTTATATGTAAAATAAAGCAGCCATTACGTACTCCGTGTCCCCGTTTTTTATTTCAACAGCAAAACATTTTATAAAATATATAAAGTTTAAATATGTATATACTTAATTAAGTATTTACCTATTTATAATTGATTAACGTTTTGTTAAAAAGAAAATTCCGAGGAAGCTGTCCATGGCAGTAAAGTTTTCTCCAAAGGTCATGGCTCGAAAATACAACTTTCCGTTCTGATTCTTGGGGGAAATTGTTTAAGTTTATCGGTAGACTCATCTCTTCAGAGATTATTGAGACTATATACATATTGAATTATAATCCAACAAAAGGCAGGTAGGTGTAGCTTAATTCCCGGGAACATGTTATATTTGAATATTTTTTAATTATTTTAGAACTATCAAGGTAAAAATTCAGTAAATTTTTGAAGTTATTCAGTTTGTGCACTAAACCTTTTTTTTTTAATATTTTTACCGCTTCCTTAACAATCATTTTTCGATAGTCCTTGTAAGTAAAATGTACATCCCTAACTAACGCACATAATGACAAATCAAAATTGGTTACACATTTTCGGGCTCTCAGGTGGTCTATACGCCAATATATTCTAATTCTATGAGTATAAACGTAGTGATTATATTCTCTTTGGTCGAGTATATCTGTTACTGATTACTGTCAATGTCAAAAGTTCCGTTTCAGGTATTAATTAGTGATTTATGAATATATTTAGAAAATTATATTAAATATTTCGACGCAGCTCCGGCAGCTAAAATTGCATGGATAAGCTTGAGATAAGCCCCCTTGACCCCCCCACAGTGACAGACTCCTCAAATTCAGGCGACTTGATTCTAATCCCAACCCAAATGCTTTCTTGGAATTATAAAAAAATATAGGGCTGTGGTGGAAAATAAGGAGAACGATGGCACGTATTAAAAATGAGGCCTGGAGCAAAATAAGTGTATAGAATACAACGCTAGTCCATACGCATCTAGCCAGGTAGGTAATTATATTACTACTGTTGAAGCGAACGCAGGGCCGCAGGGAGGCGGCGGCGGAGTGTGGAGGGGCAGCCGACGACCGACACATTCCACATAGGACGACCGCGAGAGTAGCCCGCGCGCTTAGCTAGCTTTTAGTTCTCATATCTCTTTGTTATTCTTATTATAAAAAAATTAAATTTACGTGCATGTTAAATTACGAAGATTAAAAACATAAAACAAACCACGTGAAGCTTTAATCATCCTGCATTAACATTCTGGCGACCGAAGACAAGACCCGGCTGCAATTTTTGGATATTACGTCGAAGACTCATATATCTGGAGGAGCCATGTTGGGTGACAAAGGTGATCGTCGCGGCGCTGCTTGTCAGGGGAGTAGTCTTTATTTCCTTTTTATCCATCCAATCCCCTTTAATTTGTGTGGAATCGTACATAAATATGTATACATAAATCACTAGTATTATAAATCTCAAAAAATTTAGATACATAAGCTCGCGTAAGGTTCAGTATGTGTTTAATTAAATAGTGAAAAGGCCTGTCATAATACGGCTCTTCATATTACAATACATACTTTAGTGCTTTAAACTCGAAATAATAAAACACGTGTATTGCTTGAAGAAATACACGAAGTACATATTATATAAAACATGTGTATTGCTTAAAGAAAAACATAAGATACATTATAATATTACATAAAATACATAACTTTGGTGCTTTAAATTCGAAACATTTTTATTTCGTTAGAATATTTCCTTAATTCTGATAAAAATAAAACATGTGTATTGCTTAAAGAAATACACAAAGTACATCGTGGTATTACATAAAATACATAACTTTATAAATCATAAATATTAACTTAGTATATACAAATAGTTTGAATATAATATTAACATAAAATTATAATATCAAACATTCCAGGATCCATCAAGCCATCGACCGCGTGGCTCGGTCCAAAGTCCAAGTCGCTCGGCTTGCCGCCATACCTGTGCGCTGCGCTGCGGCCGTTCGACGTCGCTCGCATATTGTGTTCAAGCGCTAATCACTTGGTTTTGTTTGCGCCAGATCGACGTGTTGAATTATAACTTATTGTAACTTTGTTGTAAGCCGTTTATTATTAGTTTACTTTTTCAATTTGCTTCAACATAATGTCTTCTGCGGAAGAAACACCTAAAATTGATATTGATAAAATGCAAGCAAGGGAATTAAAGTCATTACGTGGATCAATAAAGGGTCGTATAACCAAGTTTAAAGATTATGTTCAGTTATTGAATCAATCTATGGTAGAATATATTTCTCAAGTTCAGATTAAGGAACTAACGTTACGTTTAGCTAAAGTCGAAACATTTTTTTATGATTTTGATACCGTTCAAACCAAATTGGAACTTTTGTCCGATGAACATTTACCAGAAAGAGATGCCGTCGAAAACCAATTTTATTGTACGGTATCCACAGCGCAAATGCTTATTGAATCTCACCGTGCTCTTCATAACACTATTCAACAAGAAAGGAACAACGTCCCACCCCTTCCTCTTAGTAGCAGCGGTTCTAGTTCTTGCTCTTTTAACAATATTAAACTGCCTACAATTGATCTCCCTAAGTTTGATGAAAATTACCTTAAATGGCTAGAGTTTCGCGATACTTTCGATTCTCTTATAAACTCAAACAATAATATTTCAAACATAACCAAATTTCACTATTTGCGCGCCTCACTCGAGGGCAGTGCGACAGTGGCTATCAAATCCATTGAATTTTCCCCAAAAAATAACACAGTAGCCTGGGACCTTTTATGCAGTAGATACGATAATAAAAAGATTTTGATAAATAATCATTTAAAGGCATTATTCAACACAGAACCATTTAATCGTGAATCTCACAAATCAGTTCGCTTTCTTATAGACCGCATATCTAAAATTCTACGAGCCCTTGAGACTTTAGGCCAACCTGTTGATAAATGGGATGTGCTCATTATATACATAATGTCAACCAAACTCGACAATACAACCCTAAGAAAATGGGAAGAACATAAAAGTAATTGCTCTGAGGTTGCTTCACTAGATGATTTCTTTCAGTTTTTGCGTAATCGTGCTGATGTTTTGGAAACGATGAATATCACGCACAGTGATCATAAAAATTCATCACATCCAGATTCAAAACAGCATGAAAATGATAAAAAATATTTTCAAAATAAATCATTAAAAACTTTTATTACTTTTAAAATTATAAAACTAACTCAACATGTCATTTTTGCAACAGCAAACATAGAATTATTCACTGTAGCGCCTCCAAAGAGTTGTCTCCCAATGAAAGGTCAGCTCAAATTTTAAAACTTAATCTTTGCATGAATTGTTTGCGTAAAGGCCACAAGGCTCCTGAATGCCGCTTGGGTTCGTGTAGACTCTGTAAACATAAACATAACACATTAATACATAAACCTGAAGATAATAAACAAGATAATACAAGTGGAACAGCCTTGAATTCTTTACCTGTTTCCTTGTCTGCTACATCTTCTTCTGAAGTCCTTTTGGGCAATGCAGTGGTCAAGGTGGTAAATCCTAAAAATAATACTACTTACCTTGTACATGCTCTGCTTGATGCTGGCAGCCAATCCTGCTTCGTCACGGAAAACTTAAAAAATAAAATAAAATTAACAAGCACCAAAACTAATACGTGTGTTACCGGAATTGACAATTCTCCAATTTGCTTAACTGAAAGTTGTGAGTTAACTGTAAAGTCGTTATTAAATTCTTATAGTGCAAACATAAAATGCCTAGTCATGCCAAAAATAACCGGTAACTTACCTAATCACTTAATTCATGTGTCAGAACTTAACTTACCTGAAAACATTAATTTTGCTGATCCAAGGTTTTATCAACCTTCAGAAATTGATTTTCTTCTTGGTGCTGAAGTATTTTTTGAAATGATTTCCGCTAATCAGATAAAACTAGGAAATAACAATCCAATTCTTCAAGATACAAAACTTGGTTGGGTTGTGGTTGGTCCTCTAAACTGTAAACAAAACAAAATAATAATATTAAACAACGCTGCCATTTTACAAAAGAAATCAGTAACACTTTAGAAAAATTGTGGAAGCTTGAAGAAAGCCCACTTGCAAAAACTCCTTTATCAGCTAGTGATGAATTTTGTGAACAACATTTTACTGACAATACTACGCGATTAAACAACGGTAGATTTTCAGTCATGATGCCACTGCTTGAAGATCCTGAAAAATCCTTGGGTGACTAAAAAACGTCTAGCTAAAAGGGAGTTTAGCTAAAAGACGTTTTTTAAATTTAGAAAAAAGATTAAATGCAAATTCTATTCTCAAAACTCAATATACAGACTTTATAAAGGAATATAAAAATTTAGGTCACCTAACTCAAATTGAACGACCATCTTTTGGCTATTTTTTACCACATCACGCGGTCATACGTGAATCAAGTGAAACCACAAAATTACGTGTGGTGTTTGACGCATCAGCTAAAACCACATCAAAAAGGTCTTTGAATGACATACAAGCTGTAGGGCCGGTGGTTCAAGATGAACTATTTAATATTCTCGTGCGTTTTCGTGAGCATAAATATGTATTGACGGGGAATATAACAAAAATGTACAGGCAGGTGAACATGAATCCTTCGCAACGACATCTTCAGCTCATTCTGTGGCGCGATGATGAAACACGGCCTCTTAACACTTTACAACTTAACACGGTAACTTATGGCACTGATTTCGCTGGCCCATTTTTAATATCCAGTAAAAAAGGACATGGTAATAGAATCACAAAATGTTATTTGTGTTTATTCGTTTGCTTTTCCACAAAAGCAGTCCATCTTGAAACAGTCAGCGATCTCAGTGCACAAGACTTTATTTCGTTTCCTAAAAGGTTCATTGCTAGAAGAGGTAAACCTTACAGCATTAGTTGTGATAATGCAAAGAACTATGTTGGAGCAAACAACGAATTAGGCCGAGAATTGCGATCTGATATAAACACTTTGAAGGATTTTATCGCTAATGAAGGCATTAAATTTAAATTCATACCTCCATATACCCCCACTTTCGGTGGACTCTGAGAAACCGGTATAAAGAGCGCAAAACACCATTTAAAACGTATTGTAGGAAATGCTAGTCTTACTTTCGAGGAGTTGAGCACGATTTTCACACAAATTGAAGCCATCCTCAACTCCCGACCCCTGATTCCCTTATCACCTGACCCAACAGATCTCTCTCCTTTGACTCCAGGGCACTTCCTCGTCGGGCGGCCGCTGGCGTCACTGCCGTCACCACCAAACATGAGCACAGAGACGACACGCACCAGATATCAGATGATGGAG
Organism: Parnassius orleans; assembly: GCA_029286625.1. NCBI lineage: Eukaryota > Metazoa > Arthropoda > Insecta > Lepidoptera > Papilionidae > Parnassius > Parnassius orleans. Next base: position 165,419 of record JAGSMP010000428.1, on the reverse strand, counting down.
CAGATCAGGAACCACTTCTGGAACAGATGGCATAATGAGTATCTCTCCGAACTACAGCAGCGCACGAAATGGAAGATACGCCAGAAGGAAAAGAAATTGGGTGATGAGTAGTATTCAAAGAAGAAAACTTACCTCCCTTGAAGTGGAAACTTGGAGGTGTTCATCAACTTTATACTGGAGCTGACGGCATTAACAGGGTTACATATTTCATTACTCACCGAGACATCGAACGACGAGCACTTAATAAAGTTTGTCCTCTCCCAGTAGACATCGATGATAAAGAAGATACTGAAAAGGCTGCAACAGGCAGTGCTAATGGTAAAGAAGAAGCTCCAGTAGAGGAAGACGATACTTATGAAGTTTTGAAAGAAGACGTTGCTTCTTTCAAGGCCCCCTAAGATGTTGAAGCGGACACAGGGCCGCAGGCAGGCGGCGGCGGAGTGTGGAGGGGCAGCCGACGACCGACACATTCCACATAGGACGATCGCGAGAGTAGCCCGCGCGCTTAGCTAGCTTTTAGTTCTCATATCTCTTTGTTATTCTTATTATAAAAAAAATTACATACTTGCATGTTACATTACGAAGATTAAAAACATAAAACAAACCACGTGAAGCTTTAATCATCCTGCATTAACAACTACAAATATCACTTTATTATGACACTGTAATCTGAATTCCCATACCTAGTCATGACATTTTTTTTATCTTACAAATCGTACAAATCGTGGATGCCCTCATTACCTACTTTGAAATTTAATACATTATATTAATTTAAATAATGAAATAAATTATACCTACTTAAATAAATATATAATATGTACATAGGTAACTGAAATGATGGTGTGACAAAAAAAAACCTTAAAGTCAATAGGACGGCTATTTGTGGTGAAATTGGAAGACCTTTGTTACTGTATTTCACCAATGAGTCTATTATAATGTTATAATATATATTACTGATTCTTGACCAAATTTGTATCGTTTTTCAAAAAGTTTCACATCGTCACTTAAAAGGATCGGAGGAATCCCTTATATAAATTTTTGGTAAACAATATCGCGAAGGCCGTAAAATATCATCATTGTACTTAATTTAGTCGTAATAATTAATTTCTGTCTCCATGTCAACAATCACGTTCATAAGTCACGGACTGCCCGCACTCAAACTTTAGCATCTCAAGTACACACACTTGTGAGTCCAGTTTCGTTTATTAATCAGTTTGGCACTCAGCTGATATCTTAAACCTAAACCGCATCTTGAGATATGTTTATTAATAAGATCATAACCTCAATATTACACTCAAGTGCGTGTACTTGAGCTGAGTAACGTTTATTAACACGGGCCTAAGATATGGAGTTGAGTATGCTTGCTGTACTTAAAAGTACTACCAAACACAATCACCCTAATCCGAAAGATAGCCAACGTATCATAACGCTATGCGCTAAAACGCCGCCCACAAACGTTAGGGGTGTGCAATCTCCACGGGCAAATCGTATTGCTACAATAAACTCGCTTACCACTACTGTTACACTCGCTGGCACTAAGATGATATGTCTAGGACCCATAGGTTAGCGATTCCAAGTTTACCTCGGTCTCGGACGCTGTGAAGCAATCTACACGCCACTATGATAATCCTTTTCCAGTCCCATTTCTTTCACTATAATGCTTTTACATGTTTGAGACCTTCCGCATATTTGCTTTATTTCATAGACCTTACTATTATATGTCTATATATGTATATGAAACTTCAAGTCATAACTCTGCTATCATAATGCTTATGCATCATAGAGACCTTCTATATTAATTCTTTTGTATCATAGACGTTACTATTATAAGTCGCTAATATTGGACTATACATTGTGCAACATTACTATTAGCAGTCGGTCACCAGACCATGCCATATATATTATGTACACCCATGAGTATGCGTCTCCATCAACTCCTTCATATAAGCAATCATTACATGAACACTCTCCATTAATACAAGAACACCCTCATTAACTTATCTTTATTATTGCAATGTAATCGACTTGTACTTCTATTATTTAATACATTTTGAATATTTTAAGCAGTTTTATTAATTTAAAGGTTTTTAAAGACAATATTAAGCCTTTACTATAATAGTTAATATTCAAAATGAATATATTTAAACTTTATGCCTATTAACGCATTGTTCAATATATTATATCTATGATATTTATGTTGTATCATAGACATAATCATCATCATCAACATTACAGCCCATCACATGTCCACTGCTGAAAATAGGCCTCCCCCAAGGAATGCCACAAAGAACGATCCTGAGCCACCTGCATCCATCGACTTCCTGCATGTCTTACCAGGTCGTCACTCCATCTAGTTGGGGGACGCCCTACACTTCGTTCGCCGGTACTAGGCCACCACTCGAGAACCTTTTTTCCCCATCGGTTATCGGTTCTTTGAGCTATATGGCCGGCCCATTGCCATTTCAGCTTACTAATCCGTTGGGCTATGTCGGTCACTCTGGTTCTACTGCAGATATCCTCGTTTCTAAGTTTATCACGCAGAGAAACCCCGAGCATAGCCCTCTCCATAGCTCGCTGAGCGACCTTGAGCTTCCTCATACGGCCAGCAGTGAAGGACCACGTCTCAGTTCCATAGGTCATCACTGGCAACACGCTCTGGTTGTACAGTCTAGTTTTCAAGTTTTGAGGTATACCTGACGAGAAGATGTACCGCAGTTTCCCGAACGCTGCCCAGCCGAGTTGAATCCGTCGATTGACCTCTCGGTCGAAGTTAGACTTACCTAGTCGGACTATTTGTCCCAGGTAAACATACTCGTCAACAACTTCGAGCTTAGTGCTCCCAACAACTACCGGCATAGGTGTGACATGGACATTAAACATGATTTTTGTTTTGTCCATGTTCATCTTAAGACCTATCCGTTGGGAGACACTATTGAGGTCATTGAGCATAGTGCTTAGGTCCTCCAGCGATTCTGCCATAAGGACTATATCGTCGGCAAATCGAAGGTGAGTGATGTACTCGCCGTTGATGTTAATACCGTATCCTTTCCAGTTCAGTAGCTTGAAAACGTCTTCCAATGCAGCGGTGAAGAGTTTCGGGGATATAACGTCACCCTGTCTTACACCTCTCTGCAGTTGGATAGGTTTCTTACTCTGGTTCTGTACTCGGATAGCCATCGTAGCCCTACTGTACAAACACTTCAGCACTTCGATATACCGACAGTCAACTTGGCACCGCTGAAGGGACTGTAGCACCGCCCAAATTTCGACGGAATCAGAGGCTTTCTCATAGTCCACATACGCAAGGTAAAGTAAAAGATTGTACTCTTCGGACTTCTGCACAATTTGCTGAGGGGTATGTATGTGGTCTATGGTGCTGAAGCCTTTTCGGAAACCGGCTTGTTCGGGAGGCTGGAAGTCGTCGAGTCTGCATGCGAGACGATTCGTAATGACTCTCGAAAACAGCACGTAGACGCGGCTCAGAAGGGAAATCGTCTGTAGTTCTTCAAGAGAGCGTTGTCGCCTTTCTTAAAAAACAAGACCACCGCACTTCTGCTCCACGCCTCCGGTGTAGTGCCATCATGGAGGACGGAATTAAAGAGCTTCTGAAGGACTACAAGTACCGGTTTTCCATCCGTTTTCAGAAGCTCCGCTGTAATTCCATCCTTGCCTGGGGCCTTTCCAACGATGATGTGTACAGCTACCCATAGAACCTCTCAATCTCACTCAAAATCTCAGGTGTCCCGGAAACGACGCTGCCAGACTCGGTCTTCAGCTTCGACAGTTGGCTCTTTCTGGCAGGCTAATCTCTAGTAAAGACTTTGGAGCCCTGGTTCCGCTCGATCGCTTCTTCAATACGAGCAGTATTAAAGTTGCGTAAGTCCCGCCGCATGCATTTGGAGATTTGTCTGTTCAGTTGCCTGTATGCTATCAAATCTACTGAAGATTGCAGCTTCATTTCCCGTCTAACAGCCATAAGATTAAGAGTGTGATCGGAGAGTTTTTGTGTTCTTTTGCGGCGGGTCTTACAAAACTTAGCTCCGACCGCATGGACAGTTTCCACGAGCTTGTCATTCATATCATCCACTACATTGCAATCTTCTAGGCACTGAAAACGGTTTTGTAACTCGAGCTGAAAGGTTTCGGGACTTTGGATTGGAGCACGAGGTGGACGGAGCGTTGACTTCATTAGACGACACCTCTCCAACTTAACATTTAGGTTCAGTGTGCCTCTAACCATTCGGTGATCGCTACCAGTTTTCACCCTCGCGATCACTGAGACATCACTGAACAGTTGGCTTCTAATCGTCATAATGAAGTCAATCTCATTTTTTGTCGAACCGTCGGGGCTGGACCAGGTCCACTTCCTGTGGGGCCGCTTCTGAAAAAAGAGTTCATCATAAAGAGTCCCTCTTTCTCCATGAAGTCGGCCAGCTGCTGGCCACTTGGGTTCCGTTGCCCTAATCCAAATTTCCCTAGTTTCAGCTCACCGTTCTCTCTTATGCCTAGCTTTGCGTTGAAGTCTCCCATTAACACCGTATAGTGGGTTTTGGAGGAATGCATGGCTCTAGAAATATCCTCATACATTTCCTCCACCTCCTCATCGGGGTGTGCCGAGGTTGGTGCGTAAACATGTATGACCTTCAGCGAATACCGTTTGGTGATTCTGAGTATAAGGTACGCAACCCTCGGCGACACACTCCCAATCTTTATAACGTTGTTAACGAGAGACTTGTGGATGATAAATCCGACACCTCCTTGGGACAGATGGTCGCACTCCCGGTGATAGAACAAGTTGCCGGATTCGAGGATTACCGTGTCCTCCTCCTCTCTTCGGACCTCGGATAATCCTATAATATTCCAGCGCAACTTGTCTATCTCTTCTTCCAGCTCCAGGATCTTCTCGTCAGTCCTCAGAGTGCGTGCGTTATAAGTTGCCAGGTCAAGTCGTCGTAGGTGGCAACCGAACCCCCACCGGAGATTCTTAGCACCCCCTGCCCCGCCGTTACCATGGTCGCCACCGTAGCCAGGCATAGCGGGGCCGCCGGGGACTGGGGGCCGTCTCTTCGTAACTTTCTTCATTGGGGGGTATATTGCCGTAGTTGCCACGCTTGGCGAGCGGGTTGGCAACCAAAGTTTTTTTATTGTTATTTGCTGTTATCAGAAAGATGCTGCTGCCCATCTTCTACCTCAGTTTCCCTCTGTCGCCTCTTACGACACCCACGGGAAGATATGGGGTAGTGGGTATTCTAACTCGCCACTACACGGGGCATAGATATAATAGTTATCAATATATGTTATAATATTAAATGTTGTATCATAGTTGGATTTTATTATTATTTATAAATAATAATATTTTTTTTTTATAGGAGAGGGGCAAACGAGCATGCGGCTCACCTGATGGTAGTGACTACCGCCGCCCATGAACAACTGCAACACCAGGGAACCAGAGGAATTGCAGATGCGTTGCCGGCCTTTTAAAAGGAGTAGGCTCTTTTTTGAAGGTCCCTAAGTCGTATCGGTCCGGAAAAATCGCTGGTGGTAAACTATTCCACAAGGAAGTTGTGCGAGGAAGAAACATCTTCTAAATCGCACAGTGGTGGACCGCCAATCATCCAGATGGTGGATGGTATCGGGAGTTCTGCCGCGATGTGCGTTCGTGAAATGTGGCGGCTGGGATTAATCCGAACAATTCCTCAGAGCACTCCCGTGGTAATGCGAAAGAAAATGCAAAGAGATGCAACATCTTCGCAGCGCCAATGAATCGAGCCGATCGGAAGGACTCGGTCATCGACGATCTGAGCCGCTCTGCGCTGGATGCGGTCAAGTGGAAGGAGCTGGCACTCAGAGCCCCAGCCCAGAGATGGAACAGTATTCCATGAGGCCGAACCTGCGCCTTGTAAAGTTGCAGGCGTTGTGCCGGCATGAAATACTGTCCCGCTCTGCTGAGCACGCCAAGCTTTTAGAGGCCAATTTGGCCTTCTCTTCCAAGTGACCGCGAAACTGCACGTCACCGATATGTCGACGCCGAGGATTCCGATACTGGCTGAGGCAACAAGGGAGTGCCTTGAAACTGAGGAGATACGACAAAGGGTTCTTTTAGCGGTAAACGCGCAAACATGTCTTCTGAGGATTAAACTGACTAGATTTAGTCGCCCCAATCCGAGACTTTGTTCAGCAAAGACTCGACTTCAGACACAAGTTTGTTCCGGTACTCGGCGACGTTTTCCCGAGAAATATTCGCACGGCCGGCGTATAGAGCATCACCAGTGCTATCATCCGCATAGCAATGAATGCTACCGGTTTGCAACATATCATTGATATGCAGAAGAAACAGCGTTGGTGATAGCACGCAGCCTTGTGGAACACCAGCGTTAATAGGTTTGTAGTCGGAGCATGCACCGTCTACAACGACCTTGATGTCTGATCTGCAAGAAAGCTGGTGATCCACCACAATCAGCCCATAGGAAGGAGTTGTAAGAAGCGCTGTGCCAAACCCGATCGAAAGTCTTCGCATGTCCAAACTAACGGCCAATGCCTCCCTTGACCTACTGCCTCCGCCCATCTATGAGTCAGGTAGACCAGAAGATCACCAGCTGATCGACCCCGACGAAAACCGTATTGGCGGTCACTAATCAGCTGGTGATCCTCAAGGTACCGCATGAGCTGGCAGTTTATAATGGATTCCATTATTTTGGAGAACAAGGGGGTGATGGCGATAGGCCTGTAGTTGGACGGGTCTGTGCGGTCGCCTTTTTTAGGGATCGGTTGGACAAAAGCTGTCTTCCATGATATCGGGACTACGCCTAGGGAGTAGGAGTACCGGAAAAGACGCGTTAGAACCGGTGCCAACTCCGGAGCACACGTCCTCAGCACAATTGGGGGGATTCCGTCAGGCCCACTCGACTTGTGGATGTCCAGGGAGAGGAGTGCTTTGCGGACCGAGCGCTGTGAGAACCGAACATCCGGCATGGAGCACTCACACCGCGGGATGGCCGGCGGTGTGTTCTCCCCGTCATCAAGAGTCGAGTTGGACGCAAAAAGTGAGCCTAAAGGTCGGCCTTTGCGGCGTGGCCAGTGAGTCGTCCTCCTGTGCAGAGATGGTAGTGATGGCTTACAGAAATTCCCTTGGACAGCCTTATGAGAGACCAGAATGCACGGTTCCCGAAGGAAGGCGAACTAGTTTCGCCAATTCTGCCTATGTGCTCTGACTTTGCCTTGGCAATAACACTTTGAAGGACCTGGAGGCGAAGTTATACTTTTAAGCATGCTGGTGTTTACATCCCGAGCCGCCGAAGCCTCAGCCCAGGCCTGATAGCACTCCTGCTTACTGCGTAATGCAGTCTTACAGGAGCGACCAAACCAAGGCTGCGATCTGCCTCCGATAGGTACCACAGATGATGGAATAAATAGTTCCATTCCCTGTAACACCACATCAGTGACAGAGTCAGCAACAGCGCTGGATCATCCGGCGAGAAGCAAACCCGCCCCATGGGTAGGATGCTAAGAAAGACCGCATTCCGTCCCAATCCGTTGACCTGTAATGCCAAACACGGCGGCAACCTGCAGAACGCGCAGGGAGCGTGAGTGGCACCACACTCCGGATCAGACAATGGTCCGAAGAGCCGAGAGGGGCATCGACGGAAACCTGATATCCGTTCGTATGAGAGGTCAGCAGAAGGTCCAACAGGAAGGTTTACATCTGGAATCCGCGTAGGCGAAGTAACCAGTTGTGTCAGACCATATGCCAAGGCAAAGTCATAAACAGATCTCCCGCATGATCGGTTAAACGTGAACCAAGCCATTCAGCGTGGTGGGCGTTAAAATCGCCAAGGATCACGATCTCTGCGGATGGGACCTGTTGTAGCAAGGAATCTGTAGACATTTGGACGTGGTCGATGAGTCGGTCTGTTTCGGCATTACCGCTATGGGACCTATAGAGGCACCCGTAGACGCGCGGATGGTCGTCGCTATCTACGCGTAGCCAAAGGATGGACAGGTCCGAACCTTCAAGACTGCCGAGGCGTCGAGAACAGATGTCCTCTCTGACGTATACGCAACTCCAGCCCGAGGCACAAAGGAGTGTTCCAATTTGTACCCTGTAGAGATACGAAGTATCAGCCGGAGAGGACACCTGCGTCTCGTCAGAAGAGGCAAGGCCGGCTTCGCCGTCTCGAGATGGTAGTGGACGGCGTTTAGGTTCGAGTGAAGTCCCTGATGTTGCAGAAATCCACGGATAGCGTGGCAGGGTTCGCTTGGTCTTGTTGCTCAGTTTGCCCCGAGCAGTTATTGTTTTGAGCGGAATTTTGCCCCCAGAATACGCGGGGCAGCCTGAGCACCCACGCTCAGGAGTGGAGTAGCATGGTCGTGGATGCTCAGCGAGGATTCTCCAGGGTGCTGGTACCTCCTGGGGTAGTCTAAAATTTAATTCCGCTACCATGTTGATGGGGGGGGGGGGAGAATTGGGCCTCCGGTCACCTGCACTCACCAGACGAAACGCAAAAGCAGAGCTTCCACTTCACGCCGGTATTCTGTGAGGTCGTGGTACTAACCCGGCTCGAGCCTGCCCATACGTGCAACAGCAAAAGCTGCTGCGTGGCTCTACCACCGTTAATAATAATGAGCTGTCACAATATGTATATTTCATATTTGGACGTATATAATATTTGCATATGTGTTTATATCACGGAAGTATGGTTTATATATTTACATATATATATCTAATATTTTTTTACCCCTTTCTACTTTGATTACTGCTGCACCGCCTCTTGTATGTCTATCTCTGTTTAACCTAATGATTGATTGGAAGATAATGCTCTATGGCATAAAGTTCGCCATATGTACAACTTTGTCCATGAAAGTTGAAATAAATAAATAAATAAAATAAAAATTACCTACCTTGGATATGCCAGCCTTTGACGGAAAATGCATTGGCATACAAGACCTTTATGGAGATGTTTATATCAAAAATGGTATATCAACACACTGAATCATTAATACAATAAATAGGTTTTGCAAAAAGATTATTGAAGGTAGAGACTTTATATTTAATTAATAGCGTGCCAGTCAGTAGCAAATCATATGGAACTGCATTGGAGCTTCTCACAAAGCGATTTGATAACCCAGCATTGTAATTTACAGCCATGTAACAAGTCTGCTAGATTTAGATATGGTGGAGCGTGGAACTGCTCCACTCTTCAGGGACATCACATCGAAGTTCCAGCACGCACAATACTTTATTACATAATATTATTGAAAAACCAAAGCCGTAACAACTGTAACCGTAAATTTATATGCTTTTCAACCCCCTGCTGAAAGTGTTTTGACTGCAGCAAGAAGCTCCATTAATTTGCTTTCATAAAAATATTGGTACTTTAGGAAGTATTGGTACAACTACTCTTGATAAGGCAATCAATTTGTGTATTAATTCATTGGTAAATAATTTTGAATTAAATGTTACATGTTCCATTATTGATTAAATTACATCCAAGCTCCCACAAAATTACAGTAATTTAAGTAATTTCATGATCCCAAAATATGTCTCATTGGCTGATGCAGAATTTTACATTCCGGGCGAAGTATCACTGCTGCTTGCTAGTAATATATTTTTTAAATCATACTTGATGGAAAAATAGAAGGTGGTTCAGCTGACCACATATTGCTGAACACATGTACATGGCACTGGTACAATTTGTATATTATTACCAAAATGATGGCTGCCTCGTTGGTCTAGTGGTTGTAAACGCGACTGCTGATCATGAGGTCCCCAGTTCGAATCCCGGGTCGGGCCAAAAAAATCGGTTATTGAGTTTTTCCGTCAAGAAATTCTCAGTAGCTGGCCGGAGTCAGGAAGTTGGCGGTGTCTCACCCCCGTGCCTCAGAAAGCACGTAAAGCCGTTTGTCCTGCGCCTGAACTCTCCCCGGTCGTGTCGGTTTACCGTCCTATCGGAGAATGAAAGTGAGGGAATAGAGAGTGCACTTGTGCTTGCGCATACACTTGGGCACTATAATCCTATCCTGCGCCGATGGCAAGTCTCCGTTGAGGTTGGCCACCGTGACCGAAATTTGGTCTAGAGCACATTATTATTATTATCACCATGGGATCCATAAAGAGACAATTTTGGTGCATATTATCTTTTTATACGGTATGGATGAAAAGTTTAGTTTTTCTCTCTTCTTGTTTTTTTTTAAATTTGTTTTATTGTATGTACCAAATAAACGTTTTCTATATTTTTTATTATTTATCAAAAAAACAAACTTTTACAAATGAACATTTTATTAAATAAAAAAAATCACAATAGAGAAATATTTAAATATATATGCAAAAAAAAGTCAACGTTAAATGGTGGCAAATAATTTAATTATTGGCACATATTGTCAAAGTTCACAATTATTTAGTACAGCTTTTTAATTAGCTATTTAGCAATTAGCTAATATTCTACCAAGTCTCCTTCGGTTTGATCGTGTCACGGCTCTCGTGCGAAAATTGAATGAAGGCATCTTCCATATTGCCGTCATAAGCAGAGTAGTCCTCCACGATGTCGTCGAACTCAGTTGCCAGTACTCGCAGCTTTACAAAAATCACGTCAAATGCCAGCTTCTCCGTTATTGTGAACCACAGAGTTGTCTAGGTAAAGAAATAATCACATCTGTACATATATAAATAAAATTGATGTGCCTCTCAGCAATATCGAAATAACTGCCTTTTATCGAATTGCCGCACTTAGAGCACTCTCTAACTCGTTTTCAAAGCATGAATCTTCTACATATTACCATGGAACGCGTTGCCAACCCGCTTGCCAAGCGAGGCAACTACGGAAAATATCCCCCTACGAGCCAATCTATGGTGGAGGCCTATGTTTAGCTGCATACTTTGGCAGCAGTAATCACTTACTATCAGCTGAGCCGCATGCTCGTTTGCCCCTTCTTTTATTAATAAAAAAACTTCGTGAAAACGACGGCTATCTTTGTAGGTGACAAAATCTTGCTGCATTTTGAAATTAAGATAGTTAATGAATTATCTCTGGATGGATTTAATGGCATCAATATGCTTAGAATGCATTGATTCAATTCTATATATGTTTGCTTCTATTTCTTCAAAAAACATAAAGCCCACACTAGGATTGTCTTTAGTATCGTAGGGTCAGTTTACATACATAAATTGCACAAGGACATATGTACATTCAGACTCGAAACAATTACTTGTAGGCCATCCAAATATTTGTTCCGTATGGGTTCGAACCCGTGGCCCTCAGCGCCGTAACTTATTGCTTAGCCACTGCGCCATGGAACCGTCCACGTTCTGTGCCTACTGTAGAGATCATACACAGTTCGCATATTCTAGTAACCTTATAACATATTATGCAAAGTAAACGACATTTATGCACTTGGTATTACTGAAATGTTTGCACACTCTCAATACAAAACCAAGCAATTTATACACTCATTCTGTTATGTGGTATAAATGGTCCACCATTGTGAGGATGAAATCCAAAATAACCCTTAAATCCCTAACCGTACAAGATTTTTATAGGGGGATATTATTAATTGAGTGCTGGAATAATACAAATACAATATTTATTTGGTTACACCTCCACATTGATGCCTAATCTATTAATGTTATTGTATTTTTAGAAGTTGTCATGAAATAATTTTGAACAAGTATGCAATCTTAAATTTTCTACATTTGAAACTCGGATTGCCAAAGATATGAGTGGATATCAAATAAATAAGCATTGTGGAGATGTGGGCCCAGGTGAGAGCCTTGTGGTATTTCGGACTTTATAGTTATAAAGTCTGATCTGCACCCGCCTACAATTGTTGCTTGTCTTCTGTTAGATATATATGATTATTATAAAAATATTTGTTTTCACAACTTCAAAAAGTATTTCGACCGGCTAGTGTGTCAAATAGATATGGGCGGCACAAGAGAATCCATTTCGACCCGTAGGTGGCACAAGCGGCGATTATGTGCAATAGCAAAACATTTTAAAAGTTCCCATAAATGTCGCCGTAAACATTCTGGGTGTTCATTTATTTCGTTTTTTTTTTTTATAAAAATAGGGTGACAAACGAGCACACAGTCCACCTGATGGTAAGTGGTTGCTGTGGCCCATAGACATCTACATCTATCCTCGATAACGAATCAAAATGCAGATGCGTTGCCAGCCTTGAGGAATAGGATGGAATGCCTCTTTCCAATAAAAAGGGTCCCCGGTTCTCTACACTCACCATACGAAACACAGCAGTGTTAAGCTGCTATTTTAGGCTGGTATTCTGTGAGAGCGTGGTCCTTCGCCGGTCGAGCCGACCAATTCGTGCTACAATTATGCTATAAATATAGCTGCAGCTTGGCTCTACCACGTACACATTACAACCTTTTCAAAATATACAACTAAACATAAGCCACCCCCATAGAATGGACTCAAAAGTGAGATTTTGCCATGGTTGCCACACTTGGCAGGCGGGTAGTTTTTATTATTTTAGTTGTTATCAGGTAGATGCTGCTGCTCATGTCCTGTTTTTTCTCCCTTTCACACCTTGCCACACCCATGAGATGATGCGGGAAAGTGGATATTCTTTCGCATACCCCGATCTCAGCTCAGGTGTATCCGATTTAAAATCTCAGAACTAGATAAGCGATGGGAAAAATGTATTGCTATCGACAAAAAGTCTGTATAATTATGTATTTAAACATATAAATGTAAATACAACTTACTAAATGTTCACTGTTGACGAAACAGCTAAACTCGCGGTACATGGAGTCCTTTAGCGCCTGCACTCTCAAAGTTCCAGCGGCTAAATATTAAAATATGATTCAGTAAATTAAGTTACTACTAATGCTTATGGAGAACTATAAAAAGCCCCTGTCAAGTTAATATTGCATCCTCTATTCTTATCCAACATCCAAATTCTGTGCCTTTAAGCATTGAAGTAACAACGTGCTAAACAGTCCACGTGCCATACCCATGTGGCAAGGGTCTTCTGCTTATGAACAGCTGCAACTGACTTCAAACAACAAAAGGTTACAGATACGTTTTCACCTCTGAAGACTAAAGCTAAACCATAGATAATACAATATATAGTAAGTAGTACAATATAAAATTGCACTATAGAGACAGAAGCGCCGTGGGGCGCTATAGCGGGTCCGCTAGGCTGCTCCCAGCGCGTCATCTAGACACTCGATTATCGGACACTCGGATATCGGACACTTGAATATCGGACACTCAGATATCGGACACTTGCAGATCGGACCCTTGGTTATCGGACACATGGATATCTGACACACTATAGGCGCGGTGCCGCTAATTTAACAGTCAGTTCATTTTTAAGTTTATGAGTCGTGGAAAGAGGGTATGGTACTCTCCGTTTCATAACGAGCATTTGCAATACCTTTCATCCACATAGAACGCCTTTTAATTCGGATAAGACTTCAAGACTTTGATCAGTAAATGACCGTGTAATGGCGGTGTAAGAATATCCACTAGTTTATATCGTCCCGTGGGAGTCGTTAAAGGCGACAGAGTGAAAAACCACGAGATGGGCAGTAGCATTTTCCTAATAATATCCAAAAATAAGAAAAAACTGCGGTTGCCAACTCGCCTGCTCAGAATGGCAACGATTGCAAATGAATAAATGAAATCATATATAATGGCTTACCACGTGCCATTTCATATATAATATCTATCATCATAATCATCATCATTATGGCCCTTCACAAGTCTACTGCTGTACATAGGCCTCCGCCAAGGAATACCACAAAGCACGGTCCTGAGCCACCTGCATTCATCAACTTGATGCATGTCGTACCGAGTCTTTTATATAAGTTTGCTTAAATATATTACACACATTACACACACACACACACACACATATTACATACACATATACAAATTTTATAGCTAAATCTACTCACAATTTAAGACAGAGACTCGCAATTTAAAAAGAATGGTATGACCAGGTGCGTACAAGTTCTTGAAGCCTTTGAGAGACCCCAGAACTCCCATCTCGCCCGAGTCTAGAATCGTTAAACGATCGCATAGGCGCTCTACCTCTTCCATACTGAAATAAGGAAATTCATTTGCCCCTGGTCGGTTTTTCTGATTAAAGTAAACTGGTCGTTTTTTAACCTTCCCTGAGAGCTTACCTTACGTAAGCTCTCAGGGAAGGTTTTAAATTAAAAATGCAATAAAACAAATTTACTGTAATCGGTTCTTCCGTTAAACTGTAACATGCATGCAAACACATTAAATACTGAACAAATAAAATCAGATTGCAATTTCATTACAATCATCTCCTAACACAAATGTTTTAACAAACTGTTCAGACTCATGTTCAGATGTTCATATTGTTCAATCTGAAAACCGTTTTTTGCCTAACCATATATCATATGAAGAGTAAATGAATTCAAAATTCCAACCTGACCATATGCTCGTACCTAAACCGTAGATGTCGTAAGAATAGATAATGAAAGAAAAAAAAGAAAGAAGTATTAATTTCGTACATACATTTAAAACAATGAAGTATTTTTTGAATTGAAAACTTCCTTAGGCACGTAGGGTACTTTTAGTATATATTTAGTATAAGTATAAGGGTGATAAACGAGCACACTGTCTACCTGATGGTAAGCGGATGCTGCGATCCATAGACATATGATCTTATATATATATACACACATTTATCTTCGATTAAGAATCTAAATGCAAAATTCGTTATCACCCCTGAGACAAACTCAAACAACAATAGACTCGTTTTCTATTGTTGTTTGAGTTTGAAAATCTCCAAAATATCATCAGCTAATAAAACTTTATGCTAAGAACATTAAATGTGTATGTACGTTTTTTGAGGAAACCTTACTTATGAGACGAGAGCACAACTGCGTTGCCATCGGAAAGTCCACGTTTTATCACGGCCCATACGACGTGCTTGGCGGCGACATCGACCCCAACGGTGGGCTCGTCCAGTAGTTTTACGGGAGTACGAGAGCAAATCGCGCAGCCAATCGACAGCCGCCGCCTCATGGCCATGCTGTAACGCCATACCGCTGTCTTTGCGTGACGTTTCAAGCCTGAGTACAGCATAGTTTTCATTTATCTTTCTGTATTGGATGAGTTTCTAAACGAGTGCATTATTGTTTTTATCACACTCTTGATTTTTAAGACACCGACATTGTAATCGGACGAAATTCAGATCGTTTATAAAGATGTATATATTTACCTCTGAGGTGTTCAGACGTGTACAACAACTATTACCGTATTACTGTTTTTATTTTAAATAAAAATTAATTAAAGTTATTTGTAAAAATTCGCGACATCTACGCACTGACTACGGGGGCGGTGCGACGCACGGTGAATCAGGTGTGCACGCATTGGTCGCCCTACGCTGCATCTGCGTGGGAGGTACGTAGCAGTGCTCCTAGTACATTATCTTAGCACGCAATCGGTTTAACTTCACAGCTACGTACTCATTTAATGTACTGGTTCATGTTCAATGCTCCTGGTATTTTGCTATACGCACATTCATTATAGACCTATTGTTTTTTTAATAATATTTTAATAAAATGCTTTTGAAACGCACCCCACCACAAGACGCACATGCGTCGGAGACTGATTCAGAAAGCATAGGTGGAAGCGTGTCTGACTTACAAAAAGCAGAAAGCAACATCAATGTGAGCATTGGTCGCATAAAGAGAAAGTGGGAAAATTAATTACATAGTTTTATGGAAGAGGTGCGTAGTATGATCTCCAAGTTTGTCTTCGATCAAACAAATAAATTACAAGCCTTAGAGTCATCATTAAGTGAAATAAAATCGCAAAATAGTACATTACATTTATCATTGGAAAAATTATCCTACAAATATGATGAATTTCAAAAAGAAATAGAAAATTTAAGGAAAGAAAGGACATCTCTTACATAAAACAGCTCGAAAATAAAATTGAAAATTTAGAAAGACACACGTGTTCAACAAAGCTTGAGATTAGAAATGTACCAAAATTGCAAAATGAAAACAAACAGGAACTTACAAATGCAGTTAAAAAATTTGGTAATATATTAAATTTGCAAATACAGACTGGGGATATTAAGGATATATATCGAGCCTCTGCAAAACCTAATGCCTTAAAACCAATAGTGGTCGACTTTAACTCCGTACTGATGAAGGAAAATATTATAAAAACCCTTAAAAAGCTTACCCTAAAAGAAAATAATGAAAAACTAAATACAACAATATTTGGTTTAGATAGTTCTCATAAACTATTCATAGCTCTTACCCCGAAAGGAAGGCGTCTATTTTTCTTGGCGAGGGATTTCGCAAAAACAAATGGATTTTCTTACTGTTGGACATCGTACGGTAAAATTTATTTACGGAAGAAAGAAGGACTGCCACCAATTCGTATCGAAGAAGAAGGAGATTTCACAATAATAAAAGAGAAAACTGCCTTGTGACTAACTACTAGATTTTGTTATTTAAACATAAACACTCACGCCTGTTACCCAGAGGGGTAAGCAGAGACTATGGACTTCCATTTGGCACGATTCTAACACACCCCTCTCGCCTCCTACACATCCATATACCTACCCATACACGCTCGTCGGTTAAGGTTACTCTTAATTTGGCCCATTTTCAGTATATTGCCAATTTGGTCGATAAATTTTCGCCTAGGGCGTCCCTTCCCGACTCTGCCGTTCACCTCTGCCACATAAATTTGCTTTGTCACTCTATCCTCATTCATTCTTTCTACATGACCAAACCACCGAAGCATTCCTTTCTTAAACCTAGTCACAACATCATCTGGCAAACCACACTCTTCTCTTATCACACAATTTCTCACTCTGTCATTCAGATTCAGCCCTAACATACTCCTTAATGACCGCATTTCTACAGCATTTATTCTACTTTCGTGCTTCTTCTGCCACACCCAACTTTCACTACCACACATTAAAGTAGGGACTAACACAGCATTGTGAATTGCCATACGTGCCTTTTTGGACACATTCTGACTTTCCACAACAGAGTGTAGAGCCCCATTTACTTTATTTCCTGCGTTCACTTGTCGTTCTATATCCTTATCATATCTACCATCCCTGCTAAATACACATCCCAAATACACAAACTCATCTACTTGCTCGAACAATTCCCCTTCTATTCTTATTTCACATATCGTTTTACATTCTTCTCTGTCATAAACCATAACTTTCGTCTTACTTGCGTTCACTTTCATCATTTTGTTATTTAGTTTTGATTAATTATTTCAAGCGTTTTCCATATAATATAAATCATATCTGCATGCTACTTCATGATGCATTACTCCATATTCTATTTAGGCATAGTATATTAAAGTTACGAATAATTAATCATAATCATGTAAACACTTTACACACAACTCTGTATACGTCAGAAATTCAATACTTTACTTTTATATTACTATCTTTTCGTGAACTATTTTATAATGATATTTTATGTATCCTGTTTGTATCATCAACACACAATTTACACTTGTCAAATAAACACTATGATAACATAATTTTTTACATAACATACACAAACAATTATTACTATGGTTTCACTAGTAATCTTCAAGTATTCAAGCGCACTCTTTTGATTGAAAGCAAAAACCTACAATGCCATATGCCAAAAACTTACAATTTATGTAGGTGGTCAACTTACCTGAAGTACTGTTCTTACATATATACTAGATTAAATTACTTTATCTTTCACGTGTATCATCAAACTCAAAGTACAATACTTATAAATATAAATACAAACAATACACTTTTCTTTGATGTTAGTTTTAGTAAATTAACAGAATTTTTATTTTAAATTATACTTGTTTTTAACGAGCATGGGACGGTACTCTTCACGTAGCGTTTACATACATGGGTCTTATTTTATAAATGTGTATTCTCGTTTACTAACTATAAAAGCAATTACACCTTATGAAATCCTAATACTTATAAAAAGGAACATTAAAGTGACATTCTGTTATAATATCTATAGCGGTTATTATATTAAAAGATAATATTCTGCAATAATTAGACCAAACTGGACTAATAAATTGTTATAGTTCTGATAATCCGTCGAAGTGCTTAGAGACATTGTCCGTTGCTTGTCCAGAGCAAAACAACCGGTACATTTGTATTTTTTCCATCAACATACGCAGTGTAAATTGCAACTTGGAGATGTTTACAGTACACCTTAGCCAATTTGATATAAATATAGACATGACTGTGTTAACAGAATGCTGGTCTCACGAGGATTATGAGCCGCCAACACTGGCAGGATATAGTGTATACTGTACTAAGAGACATCTAAATAAAAATGATGGTGTAGTAGTATACACAAAGAATAACTTAGTAGTATCTGCCATTGAACCTGATTTCCAGGACGGTAACTGCCTTGTAATTAAAATCCAAATAATATCACAGTGCTGTGTATCTATAGGCCACCTAGTTTTAGAAACGTTACAAACTTTTTAGAATCATTGGATACAGCATTAAATAATTATAAAAGCAGTACTGTTGTGTTAACGGAGATATTAACTTAGATATTCTTAATGAATGCGCAAATGTATACACAACGCAGTATCTTAACTTAATGGCGACTCATGGATTAGTGCCTGGTATTAATAAACCTACACGACAAACTACCTGCTTGGATCATTTTATGATCAAAACAAATGGACAGGCCCAAACTATAGTTTTCAATGAGTACTGTGAATGAGTACCGATCACTTACCCATATTACTATATATTTCGTTGTAAGTAGTACAAAGGAAAAATCTCAGATGCGAGAAAGTTGACATAAAACTAGAAAAAATTAAAAACGGGATCAAAGACATCTCCTGGGAAAATTACTATAAGTTAAGGGATTATAATCATGCCGCAGAGTTTATAGAAAGCAATATATATATAATATAATATCGAAAAACACTTTAATAAGGACAGTACCTAAGAAAAAGCAACGACTTAAACCATGGATAACCGTAGGATTATTAAAATGTATGCGAAAAAGGGATAAAATTCACAGAAACCGATCGCAATTAAGCGATCTCCTCATGATGAGAGTATTTTAAGCGAATACAAGCAATATAGAAACATATGCAATACTATTATAAAAACTCAAAAAAGAAATTATTTAAGAAATTTGTTATAAAAAAGACGTGGGGACATTAAAGGTAAATGGGAAGTTATTCAAAATATAAACAACTTAAAAAAGGTTAGCAATACACCCTTTGAATTAATCTGTTCTCGTGATGTGACCTAAAGAATCACTTAATGAACTGAATACATACTTTACGTCGATTTGCAAAACACAAGCTGAAACAACATTAAAGCTACTTGGTGAGACGGAAGAGAGGCTAGCAAGTAAGAGTATGCACAGTAGAAGCTGTGTCGACACAATGATGTTATTAACCACTGACCCATTAGAGATAAAGAAAATTGTACAACAGTCTCACCGGGTTGGGATAAGATTAGTGCAAAGATCATAAAACAATCAATAGATATTCTCGTTGATCCACTATATAAACGGTGGTACAAAATTCCGCTCAAAACAATAACTGCTTGGGGCAAACTGAGCAACAAGACCAAGGCGACCCCTGCCACGCTATCCGTGGATTTCTGCAACATCAGGGGACTTCACTCGAACCTAAACGCCGTCCACTACAATCTCGAGACGGCGACGCCGGCCTTGCTCTTTCTGACCGAGACGCAGGTGTCCTCTCCGGCTGATACTTCGTATCTACCCTACCCGGGGTACAAATTGGAACACTCCTTTGTGCCTCGGGCTGGAGTTTGCGTATACGTCAGAGAGGACATCTGTTCTCGACGCCTCGGCAGTCTTGAAGGTTCGGACGTGTCCATCCTTTGGCTACGCGTAGATAGCGACGACCATCCGCGCGTCTACGGGTGCCTCTATAGGTCCCATAGCGGTAATGCCGAAACAGACCGACTCATCGACCACGTTCAAATGGCTACAGATTCTTTGCTACAACAGGTCCCATCCGCAGAGATCGTGACCCTTGGCGATTTTAACGCCCACCACGCCGAATGGCTTGGTTCACGTTTAATCGATCATGCGGGGAGATCTGTTTATGACTTTGCCTTGGCATATGGTCTGACACAGCTAGTTACTTCGCCTACGCGGATTCCAGATGTGAAGGATCATACACCTTCCCTGTTGGACCTTCTGCTGACCTCTCATCCGGACGGATATCAGGTTTCCGTCGATGCCCCTCTCGGCTCTTCGGACCATTGTCTGATCCGGAGTATGGTGCCACTCACGCTCCCCTCGCGGTTGCGTTCTGCAGGTTGCCGCCGTGTTTGGCATTACAGGTCGGCGGATTGGGACGGAATGCGGTCTTTCTTTGCATCCTACCCATGGGGCGGGTTTGCTTCTCGCCGGATGATCCCAGCGCTGTTGCTGACTCTGTCACTGATGTGGTGTTACAGGAATGGAACTATTTATTCCATCATCTGTGGTACCCATCGGAGGCAGATCGCAGCCTTGGTTTAGTCGCTCCTGTAAGACTGCATTACGCAGTAAGCAGGAGTGCTATCAGGCCTGGGCTGAGGCTTCAGCGGCTCGGGATGTAAACACCAGCATGCTTAAAAGAAGTATAACTTCGCCTCCAGGTCCTTCAAAAGTGTTATTGCCAAGGCAAAGTCAGAGCACATAGGCAGAATTGGCGAGAAACTAGTTCGCCTTCCTTCGGGAACCCGTGCATTCTGGTCTCTCGCCAAGGCTGTCTAAGGGAATTTTTCTAAGCCATCACTACCATCTCTGCACAGGAGGACGATTCACTGGCCCATGCGGCAAAAGAGAAAGCCGACCTCTTAGGCTCACTTTTGCGTCAACTCGACTCTTGATGACGGGAGAACACACCGCCGGCCATCCCGCGGTGTGAGTGCTCCATGCCGGATGTTCGGTTCTCACAGCGCTCGGTTCGCAAAGCACCTCTCCTGGACATCCACAAGTCGAGTGGGCCTGACGGAATCCCCAATTGTGCTGAGGACGTGTGCTCCAGGTTGGCACCGGTTCTAACGCGTCTTTTCCGATACTCCTACTCCCTAGGCGTAGTCCCGAAATCATGGAAGACAGCTTTGTCCAACCGATCCTAAAAGGCGACCGCTCAGACTCGTCCAACTACAGGCCTATCGCCATCACCCCTTGTTCTCCAAAATAATGGAATCCATTATAAACTGCCAGCTCATGCGGTGCCTTGAGGATCACCAGCTGATTAATGACCGCCAATACGGTTTTCGTCGGGGTCGATCAGCTGGTGATCTTCTGGTCTACCTGACTCATAGATGGGCGGAGGCAGTAGAGTCAAGGGAGGCATTGGCCGTTAGTTTGGACATTGCGAAACTTTCGATCGGGTTTGGCACAAAGCGCTTCTTACGAAGCTCCCTTCCTATGGGCTTCCCGAGAAATTGCGCAATTGGATCACCAGCTTTCTTGCAGATCGGAGCATCAAGGTCGTTGTAGACGGTGCATGCTCCGACTACAAGCCTATTAACACTGGTGTTCCACAAGGCTGCGTGCTATCACCAACGCTGTTTCTTCTGCATATCAATGATATGTTGCAAACCGGTAGCATTCATTGCTATGCGGATGATAGCACTGGTGATGCTCTATACGCCGGCCGTGCGAATATTTCTCGGGAAAACGTCGCCGAATATCGGAACAAACTTGACTCTGAAGTCGAGTATTTGCTGAACAAAGTCTCGGATTGGGGCGACTAAATCTAGTCCAGTTTAATCCTCAGAAGACACAAGTTTGCGCGTTTACCGCTAAAAGAACCCTTTGTCGTATCTCCTCAGTTTCAAGGCACTCCCTTGTTGCCTCAGCCAGTATCGGAATCCTCGGCGTCGACATATCGAGTGGCGTGCAGTTTCGCGGTCACTTGGAAGAAGGCCAAATTGGCCTCTAAAAGCTTGGCGTGCTCAGCAGAGCGGGACAGTATTTCATGCCGGCACAACGCCTGCAACTTTACAAGGCGCAGGTTCGGCCTCATGGAATACTGTTCCCATCTCTGGGCTGGGGCTCCCCAGTGCCAGCTCCTTCCACTTCACCGCATCCAGCGCAGAGCGGCTCGAATCGTCGACGACCGAGTCCTTTCCGATCGGCTCGATTCATTGGCGCTGCGAAGAGATGTTGCATCTCTTTGCATTTTCTTTCGCATTTACCACGGGGAGTGCTCTGAAGAATTGTTCGGATTAATCCCAGCCGCCACATTTCACGAACGCACATCGCGGCAGAACTCCCGATACCGTCCACATCATCTGGATGATTGGCGGTCCACCACTGTGCGATTTAGAAGATGTTTTCTTCCTCGCACAACTTCCTTGTGGAATAGTTTACCACCAGCGATTTTTCCGGACCGATACGACTTAGGGACCTTCAAGAAAAGAGCCTACTCCTTTTTAAAATGCCGGCAACGCATCTGCAATTCCTCTGGTTCCCCTGGAGTTGCAGTTGTTCATGGGCGGCGGTAGTCACTTACCATCAGGTGAGCCGCATGCTCGTTTGCCCCCTCTCCTATAAAAAAAAATGTTATTTATATAACCTGAGCCTGGAAACAGGGGTTTTCCCAGTTGTTTTCAAGAAAGCTATTATAACCCCGATATTCAAAAGCGGAGAAAAACAATTAGCGAATAATTATAGACCAATTGCACTTTTAAGCACGCTTTCTATAATTCTGTAAAAAATAGTTAATATGAGACTTACGAAATTTCTTGACCAAAAAAATCTCATCTCGTCCAATCAGTATGCCTTTAGGAAGAACAAATCTACAGAAGATGCTGTTTTAAAACTTACTACACTAGTGGCCAATTATCTAGATAATGATTATCACTGTATTGGGGTCTTTTTGGATTTACGAAAGGCTTTTGATACTCTGTCACCGTGGATACTTCTGAAGCAAATGGAGCGAATGGGTATACATGGGATTCCCTATGATCGGTTTAAAGATTACTTAAGCAATCGAAGCCAGCAGATAAAAATTGGCACACATATTAGTGACGAAACAAACTGCGATTACGGAGTCCCACAAGGAAGCACTCTTGGACCAACTCTTTTCCTGCTGTACGTTAACGACCTCTGCAACATAGAATTGGAAAGAGCTGTTTTATTAATGTACGCAGATGACACTGTCCTGCTATTTCATCATCAGACTTGGGATGGTGTGCAATCTCTTACAGAAAGAGGACTGTGTGAAGTTTCGAAGGCTCTGGAAAATAGTTTGCTATCGTTAAATATAGAAAAGACGAAATGTCTATGTTTCAGGATAACAGAGGCTACTAATCCCTCTAGCAGTTTTAAAGTCAAGATGCACACTTTCCCATGCAATACAATACCCTTACTTCCTGGCAGACAATGTGATTGTTAAGAGCTAGAAATGGTTAAACACGTGCGATATCTAGGAGTGACAATTGACGAGAAACTAACTTGGAACCGTCATAATTCAAATGTCACGAGTAGAGAGTAAGAAAGCTCATTTATATTTTTAAGAACCTAAGAGAAATTGCAGATCTCCGACCTCTTATATGTGCACAAGGCTCTTTGCCAATCTGTCATAACATATTGTATTGCAGTGTAGGGAGGTGCAGCGAAAACTCATATGCTGGGACTGGAAAGGGCTCAAAGAGCCATTTTAAAAGTGCTATGTCTTCTCCCTTTTAAATATCCCTCACACGCATTGTATCAACACAGTAGGGTTCTAACTGTGAGAAAATTATACTACAAATCTATTGTTCTCAGGTATCATAGGGAAGTTGTAACACACACACACACACACACACACACACACACACACACAGAGAGAGAGAGAGAGAGAGAGAGAGAGAGACACAGACACGCACACATAGAGACACATACAGAGACACAGACACAGATACAGGCACAGACACAGAAACAGACACAGACACAGACACAGACACACACATACACACACAGACACAGAGACACCGACACACAGACGCACAGACACACAGACACACGGACACACAGACACATGGACACACAGAAACACGGACACACGGACACACAGACACACAGACACACAGACACGCAGACACGCAGACACGCAGACACGCAGACACACAGACACACAGACATACAGACACACAGATACACAGACACACACACACACACACACAGAGAGAGAGAGAGAGAGAGAAACATAGGAGCACACACAATTATTGTACACTGTAAGTAATATATTATGTACAATATAAACAAGAGATATGAAGAGCATTGACTCCTGTAACACAGGCTTTCCAAGCACAGGAGTCAAAGATCACTGTTTGCACATTTCGTATTCTGTACCAAAAGTAATCAAATTGTAAAACTGTGATTTGTGTAACTTTTCTTTATGTGTGTGTCAATAAATTATTATTATATTGTGCGCTCGTGTCACCCTTATTCTATAAAAAAAAATCACTCTTACCTTATCACTTTGATATTTATTTATGACTGCCTCTTCTAGTGGTAAAAACGTGACTGTGTTCAAATTCCGGGTCGGACAAAAATCAGTTATTGCGTTTTAGAAAGCACGTAAAGCCGTTGGATCAGCGCTTGATCTCTCTAGGGCTGTGTCGATTTACCGTCCAATCGGACTGTGAAAGTGAGAGAATAGAGAGTGCACCCTTACGCATACACTCGAGCATTATAATCCTGTCTTATGCATCCCTCACGGAAGCGAACCGCCGCGTCGTGACGCTAATTCGGTATAGAGGACGTTATTATTTTAATATTTATTTATTTATTTATTATTTTATTATGAACTTTAATAGAAATATGAAAAAAAGAACACATGCACAACTTAAATGTTGAAATTTTTTATTGAAGAATAGTTAAAGGAAACAGAAGTAGTCTTTGTGTGCTTTTTTATACAATATACATTTTAACTTTATACACATTTATTCATACTACGTTTATATTTTTATGAAGAGAAAGGTAGAGCTCTTTAACAACATTTTAAACACAGACTCCGTCTTAGCATAATAAATCCTAGAAGGGTAGTAAATTCCACATTGACAGAAAAAGAATTAGAACAGAGATATAATACAATATATACAATACCAATCCATCTTTCAATTACAGTCTCTGTTCTTATTCCTTTTCTGTCAATGTGGAATTCCGTAGGAAATCCCATGGGATCAACGGGGTACATCGGAAGAATGAACCAAAGTGAAACGATTTTTCAGATAATATGGATATTAATATGTTTATAAATATACCCCTCAGCAGCATCTAAATAACAGAATTCAATGTTACCTGAAATCTGCAATATAAGAGTCTGCACTAGAGATATCTTACTACTCCTACTTGCATGGATAATATGTGCGCCTAAAGTCAAATTTTAATCAATAATAACGCCAAAGGTATTTACAGTACCAGGGTAGAGAATAGTGGTAACGATTGATTCTCAAAGACTGAACAGAGAAGAAATGAAGTATACCACGCGCAAATCTTTTGCTTATTGTCAAAACTTGTTGTCATTTATAGCTATCGAAATTATTTAAGTAAAACAATCGCAAATTTAGCTGCGGTCGCCATTTAATGACGATATAACTGCAAACCGTCAGCACAGGGATGGTAATTAGAGGATATAACCTTGATGATACAATTTATTATACCAGTTAAATGCAATGGAGATAGGACTACACCTGTAGGTACACCCGCTGTTATATTTTACCAATCGGAATATGTTTCACCTGAACGAACACATTGTGAACGATCACAGATATAGGAATCAAACTATTGCATAGCAGAACTAGACACATTAATGGACTGAAGGATACTTAGAATGACACCAGAAGCGACAGAACTAATCGGTTATCGTCCGTAACTTTAAGAGGGACATATCGTCAGTAATATTGATATAATTAAAAAGGCTCCAATGACCTCAGAAGAAAAATAAATATAAATGACGGTCAGATGAATCAATGCCCTAGCACTGGTTATGTAGCTTCCAAATCTGTGAAATTAAGATTCGGCATTTTTGGATAGATTTTCCGCTATTACTTGGCCGCCATAAGAGATGGACAGCAGCATTTTTCTGATAGAAGGTGGTCTAGGACTTCTTTTCTGCCTGGAAGACCAATATGACTATGTGAGCCATTCCATCTTAGTCCTTAGCCGTAGTTTAAAATTGGTTTTATATGTCCTTGGACAGCATTAGCTTACCATTAAGATGGACTGTAAGTTCGTTTGGCACTAATTTTATAAAAGTAAATGCGGTTTCTAACCATCTGCCAAGCGTCGCAACTATGGCAAATATATGGGGCATTATATAGGTGAGGCATTTGTTCAACTGTGGACTTTTAAAGGCCTGTGAAGATCGTATGAATAAAACTTCATTCAATAAGCAAGTTTTACTGCGTGTATGGGAGGCGGACATTTGGAGAATGGTACATTCTCCATTACAACAAAAAAATATGAATTATTATTAAATCAACTATCTTACCAATGGTATTGAACCAAGCCTTAGTCACATCTTGTGCTTTACGATTTGAGAGACCTCGGAGGCGCAATAGCATTTTCATATTACTTTCACCAGATAGAAAGTAATCCAGACCGTAATATTGTGGACAATAGCCCAGAGAGTAGGCATACTGAAAATAATAAACTAGATTAATTGAGAAGGGGGAAGCGAGAACTTGACGATTTGACAGTAAATTTCAACCTCGAACACGAAGCTGAGAGGTTGCGCTTCACTGTATACTCTACTACTCAGAAAAGCTTGAAGAAGGCATACTTGACCAAGGTTATTGTTTTTATAATCACAGATTTTTATTACAATATTTTGTTTCGCTAAAAGTACGCAGGATTTGTATATAAATATACTTGTACGTCTTGCACTTTATGGAGAACTGAAGGTGTACTTTGGTATCTGCTACTGCAACTCCTCGACAAGTAGAACTAGGTGTGCTGAGATTGTGCTAGTTATGATAGTTATGATGAGACCTTACCTCCGGACTTGATAGAGTGAATTGAAAGTGTACTTTGATGACTGCTACTGGAATTCCTCGACGAGGAGAACTAGATGTGCCGAGTTTGGGCTCGTTTTGTTAGTTATGATGAGACCTTACCTTCGGAGTTAACGGAGTGACTTCAAGGTGTATTTTGGTGACTGCTAGTGCAATTCTTTGACGAATAGAATTACTAAAGCGTAATTTAATTTTTGTTTTAAGTTTTAATTTTCATATGAGCATTATGGGTCGTGCCCTTTTGGATTTTCCAAATTTTTTTTTAATGAAAGTTTGACATAAAATTATCGGAAAATTGGAAAAATAATAATAAGGTTATTTGTGAAAATTTTGTGTATTTAAACAACTTAAAAAAAAGTATAATCATATTATACGTAATTTTTTTACTGCGCTTAAGGCATGCACAATTGGATTTACCAATAGTTTTTTTTTATTACTTCGACGTAAGAAAATGAAATTCGTTTATCAAATGTAATTTTTGAAGCCTACTAAATCTACTGCCATTATGAAATGATGTTCCTCTGAACGGAGAAGGTACGGTGAAGGTAAAAATATACACAAATATAGGTAAAAATGACAAAAAGTTCAACAGGTTTTCTCGCTTTTTGTCATTTTTAATACGTAATACTACATAATATCATAGTATATACAGGATAGAAAACGCCAACTGATCCAGAAACTATGTCCTTTGATGTACAAAAAAGACTAAAATTTGGAGCTTTTCAGGGTATAGCGAACCCGAGCAGACCAGCCCCCATAATCAGCTAAATGCAGATGCGTTTTCACCCCTGAGTACTAAGATTGCCTCGTTACCAGTAAAAAGGTTCTCCGGTTCTCTATACACACCATTCGGAACACAGCAACATTATTCTGCCGTTTCACGTTGGTATCCTGTGAGATCGTAGTTCTACACCGGTCGAGATGAACCATTCATGATGCTTATATGTCCTATGTATAGCTTGCATAGCTGCATCATGCATGACAATAAGTGAAATATTTACCCGCGTAGCGTTAAAATGATTAGCGTAGTGTCTGTTCACAAAAACTTTTCCCTTCGTTGGATAATCTTGGCAGGTAATCACTTTGAAGTGGGTTGTTTTGCCGGAGCCACTGAAGCCTATCAAGCCAAAACATTCACCTGTGTATTAATACCGACATATTATAGATTGTAGTTGTCGCGTTTAAAATAATATATAATTATAAAGCTTTATTTAATCAACTTGTAAACAAGAAAATTTCACGAATTCTTTTTTGATGTATTACAAATATTTACAAATACAATACAAACCGCAAAATATTTTTGTTTCGTACCTTTTTTCACAGAATAATTAATATCCTTTAAAGCATAAGCTGGTTTCCTGAATAAACTAAAATATATTTTCCATACTCTGCTTACAAGTATCTTCTCCTTTATAGATTCTTTTGCTGTAATTAAGAGATTTTTCTTTATATGTCTTAAATACCTTTCACAAAATCGATTTAAATATAAAGTTTTATTTATTTTATTGTTTATTGCACCAAATATTTGTACAAAAGGCGAGCTTAATGCTTTTTGGCATTCTCTACCAGCTAACCTTGGGTAGAAGAGAGAGTGAGTTATGGGCAGTTAAGTGGTTATGGTCAAATTCAGGTCAAATATATACATGCAGCACATACATAAAATATACACATATAAATAAAATATATATATAATTGATACACATATATAAATAAATACACACATTTATACACATTTTATTTTTATATACATTTTTATTTATATATATCTCAATAAATGTATACATTAATAACTATAAACATATAAAGTAAGATGGCTTAACTTTGTAAGCTACGGATATACTCGTATAGTTTTCTTTTAAAATTATTTTTGGCAGGTATTGTTCGCAGGTCAACAGGCAATTTGTTCCAGAGGAGATGGAAGTAAACAAGGACGCTTGTGAATATAACTGGAGATCTTCAGCATAGAGGTGTTAAGAACATTGAAGGTGGGTAGCTAGAAGATTGATAAACACCGAAAACAAGATAGGAGAAAGAATGCCGCCTTGCGGTACAACTAGAGACAGATCGTACCAGTCGGAAAAATCCTAACCAGACCGAACAGCCTGCTGGCAACCGCGAAGATAAGAGAAAAAACAGTTCAGTGCTGATGAGGAGAAACTTATTCGTGAAAGCAACCCAAGGAGTGAGTCGTGATCGACACAATTGAATACGTTTGAAAAGTCAAAAAGGACAAGAATAGTCAAATATGACCTTTCCATGCCCTCTCTAAAGTCTTCTGTAACTTGAAGTAATGCTGTGGTTGTACTGTGTCTCGGGTGGAAGCCAGGCTGATATGTACTAAGGTAGTTGCATTTTGAAATGAAAGAGGTGACTTGTTTTTGTACTAATAATTCAATAGCTTTGGAAAGAAACGGCAATATAGAAATAGGTCTAAAATGGGAAGGATGCGATGGATTTGGTGCTTCAGCAAGGGGCAAGACAAAAGCGTTTAGCCATAACTTGGGGAATACACCTCATTAATTTAAGAAATAATTAAAGTTGCTCTCATCCTCTATACTACATATAAAGGACAATAGAAAGGGGTATTTAATATAATGATAAATATTAACTTAGGTAAGCGATGAACTACGATTATAAGTAAGGCCGTGATTGATTACCGTTTTACATTTATGTCTTGTATAAAGAGTATATATTAATTTAATAAAAAACTACCTGTATGAATAATTATGAGAAGATTAAACTCGAAATAATTATGAGAAGATTAAAACGTTACAATTAAAACGTGTGATTATATACTCTTTGGTAACAATTACAGAATATCAGTTAATGACCTCACAATTGCGTATTTTTTATTCTATGGTTTAAACACTATAATTGTTTGTTATTGACTTTGACAAAAACAATATGTTATTTTTATTTACATTCAAAATTTCGTACGGTGAATGAATGTAAAGTTAACCCTACAGTGCATGATTTTTTCGGTCATGAATAAAATATAATATGTGGTTATATAAATTACTCCTAATTTAGAAAAAATACAAAAAAATCACCATGGATTATTTACTTAAAAAATCGAGTTTTTTTATATGACCCATATGAGTCACAAAAAGCAATGACTACAAAAAATGTAATGTATATGGGTTAATCTACAAATAACAAAATTTAATGTTTATATAATGTTTTATTTAAATAAAAATGAAAACTAACATAAAAACAGGTATAAACTTTTACTCTTATAAATCACAAACATGAGAACATAAACGAGATCAAAATTAAACAAATATAGACAAAGCATGGCTCATTAATATTATTGTCATGAATTACTGGCTACTTTTGAAATGACATAAAACAATTTTTGTCTTTGTTTAGACATAGTGCGTCATTACATTTCAAGCAAGCAAGTCAGAAAAGACTTTCCTTTACATCCTGGTAACTTGCAACGCTGCCTAAGTTTAGTAGACCAAAACGGAAAATAGTCAATTCTACCAATTCTGGAATCATTAGGTGATAAATTAGCTTTCGGCTTCTTCTTTTTTCGTTCTACCAGCATACCGAATATCAACGATGATGGCCGGTCGTCCTCTTTTTCGACTAATTGATTGCCCAGAGAAACAGAGATCTTTAGCTACTTCCATTCGTAATTCAAGTAATTTCATCAGACTGTTATGTTGCGCTTGCCCTTCCATCCTTTTGTACAAGAGCCAACTGTTTATGACTATTACATCCAGCAAGTAGTAGAATATCTTCATGTACAATTTTCTAGTGCGCATTTTTATTTTATGCTCTCCGATAAAAAATCGAGCAGATCGACGCCACCCATGTGTCGGTTGCATGATGTTGGGGCAGTCGATGCACCTAGCTTTGTCATTACCTTTGAAAGGAGTAGATGTGGTCGAAAAATAATTTTACGCTATAAATATCTTCTTTTGTTTCTAGAAGTTATTACTATATCGCATGAGCTGGTTGAATTAGAGACTGACTTGAATGATCTCGATGAGCGTCTATTCAAAATACGTAAAGAACTGGATTTTGGAACACTTATTTGACCAGAGATACTAGGCTGAGGTTTCCTAGTAATGCTGTCCGTAATTACAGCCGAGGTACTCGCCTGTACTGCATAGGCATCCAAGGTTTCTTCTAAAAATATACTCAGATAATTGAGGATTATCTTATCCCTAATCCAATCAACACCAAATCACGAAGAGCGATCAAATCATCGTCGCTATCTTCGTCAGACGCTTCAAGTACATCTTCACTACCTGACGGTAATTTCAACATGGACTGAAAGTCTTTATTTAGTCTCACCTAAAATAAAAAGAGGTTTGAAAATACCATTTTGCACGGTGTGACATTTCAGTCACATACAAGAAAAATTCAAAATTGTATACAGTTTACAGTAAAATCATTTAAAATTCAGTAAATAATAAAATATAAGGATAACCTTACCTCCTGTATTTATTTATTTTCAAAAACACAACTTTTTTAATTTTTTTTCGATTTTTTTTTACATTCACGTAAATTAACTTCATTTTATCCACCCGCAAATTTGAAATAAAATCAGTTTAAAGTACACCAGCGCCAATTTGTCAACTGGGTAAACTATTTTCTATAACGAATATACTTCGTAATTTCGCTATTTGATACTAGACGTTGGTAAAATAAATTAGAGATTGAAATAATCGATGTTTTTTGGTATGACCCACATGCGTCACACTCTGCGCTGTAGGGTTAAACATAACCTCAAAACCGAAATCATAAAATTAAATCGAAAAAGTTATAAATACAGTAAGAGTGTTGATGATCGTAAAGTGCAAGGCAATTATGTACATACTAGGAAATAGTTACGATAAATCACAATTTCTTACTGACTGCACGCTTTGAAGTAGATGTAGTCCTGGATTTAGATCCTTCTTTTTTGGCGGTGACATCTGAGACTGGAAGCGGGGTACACTGTTCTACGTCAGCTTTGTGTTGGGTTGTCAGCTTCTCCAGATTGTTTGTTGTAAACACTTTGGAACGAGATCCTGTCGGAAGCTTGACATTTATCACCCCGTCCAAGGTCCACACATTCCTAATACTGAAGTGCCTGCGAACCTCTAAGAATAAAGACTGCCTTCATTCGCGTTAGATATTCTGACAACACATATGGGCTACCCTAGAGTAAAGCTTTCTTGGCCCATATGTCCCGATGAAATGCACTGTCTTCTAATTTTATGAGAATTGGACGAGGGCGGCCATTAGATATTGTGCCAAGACGACGAAGTACCTGCAGCGACTGACTAGAACAATTGTTGATACCAAGATTCTTCGTGATGACTGAAGCTACCAATTCACGGACATTCTCACTGGTATTCTCGACCACTCGTCCAAACAGCAGAAACATTTTTCTGTCTACATTCAATGGCATCCACATTAACAATTAGATGATTAATTTGCTGCCGCAGTAACGCAGTTAAAATGTTGAACAAACAAAATTCTTGAAGTTGCTGTAGTTAAAACTCAGGTCCTTCAGGCTCAACTCCTTTGATAACCCCTCTATCTCTGGTTAAGAGTCTTCTGCACTGCCGCTTATGTTTTAAGGACTTCAAATATGTTTTCCATACTGGTATGTTCTTTGAGTGTTGTGCTCTACTTGAAGTTTGTAAGAAAAGTGGTAGCAGCTTATGGCAGGTGCCTAATTTATTGCATATTAAATGATATTTTTGTAAATACTTAACAAATATTAAGTGCTGTACACAATGAATAATTAAAATTAACAAACAAAATTGCGGAGATACACAAAATTCTGCTTTGTTGCTTTCCTTGGGGGAGGCCTATGTTCAGCAGTGGACTTGTGAAGGGCTGTAATGATGATGATGATGATGATGATGACTTGTGTTACTTTTTTCACACCTACCCGAAAAAAAAGTTATATACCGGGTGTTTGTGAAACGCTCCCGAAAAGACGTTAAATAGATAAGTTAGGTATTTAGACAAGTGTTGTAAATTATTAGGTATTGTGGTACCATCGCTAGCTGCGGGCCGCGCGTATTCCGCGTCCGCGCGTTCATTGACCCCTCAGCTGATTGTAATTCCACTGCTGGTTTTATGTTTAAGTATTTTCATGATTTTTTTTATGAAATTATCGTTTCATTTAGCTGTACTAACATGATGGAGCGTGAATAAAGTTAATAAAACGTTGTGAAAAGAAGATTTTTTTTCCTAGGGACCGAATTTCCTTGTGACCCATCATCGAAGGTATCGTTAGTACTGTCGTCTGTCTTCGTTTTCAGGAGCTTTTCACAAACACCCGGTATAAGATGGTTTAAAGTTTACATATTTTAATATGTCTAAATAGATTATAGTTAACATATTTTATAATTCAGTCGAGGGTTCAGAATTTGTCTCAGTAACTATCTGATACTCTATCCACCTTTATACAATAAGTGGGTTACTGCATTAATTTTTAGAACTGCCATTAATATAGGAAAGCAAATAGGGAGAATTTTGATAGAAATAGCAAACCATTGATACAATTAAATCAAAATGCGAGAAATCAATACAGGGGGTATGTCGAACATATGGGCAGACTAACATCGCAGTACTAACAATAACTTAAAAAAAATCTTACTCCAAGTTGAATTATTATTAAAAAATTATAATAACATGAAGTTTTTATAATAATTCAATTTGTTAAAATTATTGTGGCAATCATAATTATTTGAAGACTATATAAACAAAAATACTACATTTGAATGTTTAGTTCAATGATAAGATATATACTAACATCTCCGGATCGTGTTTCTGACATAATTCTTTTCGTCAGTGATATCCGAGCTCTTATACTTTCTCGTAGGCATCATCACCGAGCGCCGTTTGTCTATTTCGTGGCGCAATCGATTGTGCATTCGATATTCGAGCAGGAGTACTAGAATCTACAAGCGATAAAAACAATGACAACATTTCAAATATAACTTTTATCTCTATGTTTATAATTACAAGCGTCACGAAAATTGAAACGAATGAAGGGGTATAACTTACAAGACAGTTGAAGAAAAAGAGAATTACGCGAAAGCACTCTCTGTTTATACTCTCTCTTATACGTGATAATGATTTTTTTTATTACAGCTCGGTACGCAGTGGCTTAGCATTGAATTGCAGCGCTGACAACCACGGGTTCGAATCCCGCACGGAACAAGTATTTGTATGTCCTACAAATAATTTTTCCGGTTCTGGTTTTTTGTCCTTGTGTAATTTATGCTTATTTACTGCCTCCGCGATACAGGCGAAAATCCTAGTGTGGGTAACGTTTAAAAAAAAACATTTTTTTTTATTACATATTATATTATTTTAAATTATGTTTCATTTCTTACAAAACGAAGCGACCATTCAAACAATTTCAGCAATATCTTGTCGTCAACATCACGTAAACAGTATCTTCTTACAAGAAGGGAATTATAATATTTTGTCAAACGGATTTTCAATCGCAATATGTAAAAGGCTTTGGTTGAAATGGAGGTAATATTAAAGGCATTGTTGGTATTTGACTTTGAATAATATGCTCTCTATATTTGTTAGTAAACATAAATATGAATAAGTCTAAGAATCACAGCCGCCGTGTAGAGGCAGCACAAGAGCATCTACTACTCTGTATCATCTCGTGGGTGTCGTAAAGACGACACAGGGATATGAAACAGGAGATGGGAGCAGCAGTATCTTCCTGATGACAAGCCAAAATAATTAAATACAGTGGTTTTCAAGGCGCCTGCCAAAGTGGCAATGGAAATAATCCTCCTTATGAACCAATCTATGTCCACAGCTTAACATAGACCTTCTTGTATATGTTAAGCTGTGGACTTTTGACAGGCAATAATGCATGACTGTTAAAACGATACGTATATATATATATATATATATATATATATATATATATATTACAATGGATGCGGTTAATTAAGGACAATCTAGATTTGTAAGGACACTTTTAAAACCTCGCTAATATTTCTTCAATGAAGGCTGGTTTTCTGGTTGAGTTATTGGGGTATTACGGAGATCGATGGATATCGGTATTCAAAGACAATCTTGAGCTGAAACTAAAATGTCAAAATTTGTGTGGTTTTACGTTAGAGTATCGAAGACGTTACGTAAACGTCTCGTTCCGTGGGTGACTTCTTGCATGTCTTACCAGGTCGTCATTCCATCCAGTAGGGGCCCACCCCACAATTCATCAAACAGTATTCCAGGGAGGCGTGGCGTTGGCGATAAGTCTTGATATCGTCAACGCCTTTAACTCTCTACCCTAGACGTAATCAGGAGGGCACTGACACATCATCAGACGCATCAGGTATTACGTAGGTCACTCAATAAGTTTTGAGATGCTCGAAATTTAAAACCGAAACGCACCCGTGTTATATGTTTCTAAAAAACAAATTTATTTAAAAATAGAACTCCATAAGCCAATTGCTCAATATTAAAAATAAAACAAAGTTATATTAATTTTCCTGCAACGCTTCCCGCGCTTTTCATTTAAAACGATGGATCTTAACCGTGAACATTTGCGCGCTATGATATATTATGATTTTAAATTTGGCTTAACCGAACAATTAAGTTTACAACGGTTACAATCAGCAGTAAGAGACTCAGCTCCATCACGCGCAATAATTTTTAGGTGGTTTGCTGAATTAAAAAGGGGTAAAATTAATCTTAAAGATGACCAAAGAACCGGGGCCCCGCAAACAGCAGTAACGGCAGAAAATGTATGAATTACTGAAATGTTGGTGCGAGAAGACCCACGAATCACATATACGGACATCGAAAAGATTGTAGGCACTAGTTCGGGGAGCATTCATACCATCCTACATCAACATCTTGCAGTGAGGAAGCTTTATTGTCGATGGATCCCTCGTTTGCTCTCCGAAAGCGAAAAACAGACTCGTGTGAATTTGTGCCATAAAATGCGTCTACGTTTTGACAACTGGGCATCTAGGCGTGTTTCAGAAATCGTTACTGGTGACGAGACATGGTACTATCAATATGATCCGGAAAATAAAAGGCAATCATCTGAATGGTATACTACAGTTGCATTACCCAAAGCTTTTCAAGCGTGCGGGAGAGAAGACCAAAGACCGGGCTTCGGGGATTCATGCTGCATCACGATAACACCTCTTCACATATCTCCCTTAGAACAAAAGCATTTATTGCGGAATCTGGTGTTGAAACTCTAAGTCACCCACCCTACAGCCCTGACTTAGCTCCTTGTGATTTATTTTTGTTCCCAAGAGTCAAAGAAAAAATAAAAGGCAAGTTTTTTTCGCGCGCCGAAGAAGCCGTGGCTGCCTACGAAGAAGCGATTTCCAACCTGTCAGATCAAGACTAGCAAAAGTGTTTTCAGAGTTGGTTTAGGCGAATGGAACTTTGTATAGAGCATGATGGAGAATATTTTGAAAGATGTAAAATAAATATTAATAGTATCTAGAATACTTTTGTATATCTTAAAACTTATTGAATGTCCTACGTATCGGGGACTACTTGCGCGACAGGTACATTCTGTACATGGGGCAAGATAATAGGAAGATTCGGAGGGAGATCGAACGTGGGGTTCCACAGGGCTCGGAGCTGAGTCCACTACTGTGCAAACTCGCGTACGATACGGTTCTGCGAGTCGACCTTCCCGCTGGCGTAAATATCGTATGCTATGCCGACGACACCCTGGTGATCACGAGTGGGATAACTTTCGAGGGCCAAGGAGCTCGCCGAGCTTGCGGTGGAAGTCGTAGTCGCCAAAATCCACAAATTGGGTTTAGAAATTGTGCTTCACAAGATCGAGGCCCTATGGTTTCATAAATTACCACGGGGCAGGGAAACACCCGACTCGTGCTGCCGCGTGGGTGGATCCGAAGACAGAGTGGGGAGGTACATGAAGTACATACATGCCTCCACCTAGACAGTCGCTGGGGCTTCGAAGAACATTTCAAGTGCCTAGTCCCCCGGATCGAAAGGGTGGCGGGTGCTATGCATAGACTGCTGCCCAATCTAGGGGGACCGACAGAGGAAGTACATCGCCTCTATGCGGGAGTTATACGGTCCGTAGCTTTGTATGGATCGCCTGTATGGGCAAAAATGCTGGCCATACGACGCTGCAGAACTAAAATCTACAATGTCCAGTGGAGGATGGCCATGATCGTACGAGGATACCGCACTATATTCTTTGAGGCGGCAACAATTCTGGCTCGCTTCCTACCACTAGATATACTGGCGGAAATGAATGCGAGGGTGTACGTCCGAATCCGTGCCCTCTGCCAGAGCGGTGGTAGTGAGCCAGAAGAGGCGCTTGAATCAATTAAACGTCAGGAATGACAAAATGATCTAGTGACAATGCGCACCCGACTCGAGGAGCGCTATGAACGCAAACGCGTCATTGGAGCAATCCTGCCAGTCTTCAAAGCCTGGATGCAGCGACGAGCAGGATGACTCACCTACAGACTTACAGAGATAAATACCGGGCATGGGTGCTTCGGTGATTATACAATACCAATACCAAGAAAATATAAAAATATCAAAAAGAAAAAAATAAACAACTATTGAGGGAAATACAAAGGGCTGTGTTATTGCTACATAGCAATATCTTCCAGACAACCCAGAAGAAAAATAAATAAAAATAAGAAAATGAACTATGGGTAGAATAAAAAAAAAGATACAAACATATGCATTAAAAAGACAACATTCTTCAAGTAGATCAATGACCATAATTAAGCGGACGAAGCGAGACAAATACTATTTCTTAACCTGTTTCTGGAACACATTTAAGGATCGAGCACTTTTAATTGACTATGGTAAGGAGTTCCAAAGTCTTACTCCAAGAACAGAAAATGATTTATCATAATAAGTCAAGGAGTGCACAGGACATTGGAGAGAAAGATTTTCTTTAGATCGTAAGGAAAAATTATGACAAGAGCTGTGCAATTTAAAACGTTATTTTAGATAGGAAGGACTTGATATATTAAATAAGACGCAGTAGAGAGCAGAAAGTATATGAGTATTCCGACGAAGACGGATTGGGAGCCACTTGAGCTTAGTGCGGTATTCTGAGATATGGTCATATTTACGAAGCCCAAATATGAACCGTATACAGAGATTTTGGAATCGCACAAGTTTGTTAAGTTGCTCCTCAGTGATATCAAGGTAACAAATGTCAGCATAGTCTAGGATAGGGAGCAGTAAAGATTGTGCAAGCGTAATTTTGGTGGCAATGGGTAAAAAGTAGTTAAGCCTCCGGAGTGAAGCATATGCTGCAAACATTTTACGGCTCACTGTATTAATTTGGGGGGTCCAAGAGAGACTGGAATCCAAAAGAATACCTAAATTTTGACAACGTCATTATAAGGGATAGGAACTCCATTAAATATAACGGGTTGTAGTTGACATTTTTTATTTTGACAATCATTCTTGAACTACCAATAATTATGGCTTGGGATTTTAAAGGGTTCACCGTTAACCCATAAGAACGACTCCAGTCGAGAATACATGTTAGATCCTTATTGATACATTCTACTGCTTTGGGAAGATCTTCAATGGTTGTTTGTAAGTATATTTGGAGATCATCTGCATACAAGTGGTAGAGAGAAGATGTAATCGTATTAATAAAGATTGCGAATAAAAGAGGAGATAAGACGCCACCTTGTGGAACGCCAGTTGCTTTATCAAGCCACGAAGAAAGTCTATCTTGGACACGAATACGTTGCCGGCGTCCGTACAAATAACTATGAAACCAGGAAATTGCAGCTGGAAACATGTTAAGAGAACGCAGAATCCCTAACAGTATGTCATGATCAACAGTATTGAAGGCATTGCTGAAATCCATCAACACCAATAATGTAACTTTATGATTTTCCATACCGTGGCGAATGTCATCCGTGATTTTCAATAACGCCGTAGTAGTACTATGACCAGATCTAAAGCCAGATTGGAGAGGGTTGAGGATACTATTTCTTAAACAAAAGGAATTAATTTGTTGTTGCACAAGGCGTTATAAGACCTTGGACGCGAAAGGAAGAATCGAAATAGGACGATATTCATAAAAACTTGAAGGATTTGCTTTTTTGGGTATAGGTATGATTTGGGCGTCCTTCTATTGGTTAGGAAAAAATGAGTTTCAGAAAGAGGAAGAATATTTAAATTGGTTGTTTCTATAAGGGACTTAAGCCGAAGAGATCAGACATCATTCTTAAGAAGGCAAGTATTAAAATCGCCAATTAGCACTGCATGGGTATATAATGGAGTTAGCTCTTCAAGAAGGTTATCCAATGTAGTAAAATAGTCAATTGTGGAAGAAGGACTATAAAAAACTCCGAGAAGTAATTTGTTGTTCGAAAGAAGTACTTCAATAAATATCCTTATTTTTTTATCTGTGCTTTATTTTTTTATTATTAGATTATGTGGGGTATTTATATAGTTTTCTCATCTGGTTGGGCGGTATAAATATATCATTATAAATGAAAATGGTAAACATACATAAATATCAATATTAAATAAAATACATAAAAAATTACATAAATCAATAAAAACCCACCCAGATGGAAGCCCTCGGCAGAGGAGACCAAACGGCCGAGGGTTAGGGGGGAAGGGAAAGAAACCGGCGGACGATGCGGGCGGTATCGAGGAGCACCGCCTTCTGCATTTGAGCTTGGAGCGGTCCGTCACGGAGTCCCAGTCGCCTCAGATGACTCGAGAGGCTGACTGGGATTAACCCGTTCGCAGAAACGACTACAGGTATAATTTCGGTCGGCAGACCACCCCACATGTCGGTCACCTCGTGAGCCAGGTCCAGATATTTTGTCAGCTTATCTGTTTCGG
Organism: Parnassius orleans; assembly: GCA_029286625.1. Classification (NCBI taxonomy): domain Eukaryota; kingdom Metazoa; phylum Arthropoda; class Insecta; order Lepidoptera; family Papilionidae; genus Parnassius; species Parnassius orleans. Next base: position 125,597 of record JAGSMP010000428.1, on the reverse strand, counting down.
CTTTCACGAGGTTCTCGTCATAAGGAATGGTAATATCGACCAAAAATATCCTTGACTGTGCCCGGTCCATCAGCACAATATCAGGCTTATTCGCAAGAATAGTCCTGTCTGTGATGATGGCCCGGTCACAGTAGAGCCTGGCGTGGTCATTTTCGAGCACGGCTACCGGCAAGTACTTATAATATGGCATCTTCCTATCCACGAGACCGTATTTCAGAGCGAGCTCCTGGTGTAGAATCCTGGCTACTAGGTAGTGTCTGTGCAAATACTCAGAGTTAGAAAGCGCCGAACAACCGGAAATGACATGCCTAAGTGACTCGCCGAGATGGCGACAAGCTCGACAGATGTCGACGGCGCCATCCTTTAGGATGTATTTCCGATAATTGTTGGTCTTAATAACCTGATCCTGTATCGCACAGATAAAACCCTCGGTTTCCCCAAAGAGGTCACCGAAACGTAGCCAGTGGAGGGAGGCGACAGTGTCTACGAAAGGCTCATGTAGAGCCTTCTAGAACCTCCCGTGGAGCTCCTTCTCCTTCCATACGGTCTCCCGGTCGGAGATAGACTGTACTGCTGGGTCTTGCCATTGCTCATTGGCTAAGGATAGAGGAATAAGCCCTTTATCACACGAAATGACGTCCCTGTAGTATGGATCACCCGATCTCGCCAGAAAGTAATTATTAGATTTATTATTACATTTATTATTAGATTATCTGTGTAAGATCGGACGCGAGGCGACGGCGAACTGTTTCCACTGTGGTGGTTAGGACCAGGACTCTGCTTCCCATACGCTCGCAGTATGCCCAGCGTGGGAACGGGAGCGGACGATTCTTGTGAACCACATCGGACGGAGCCTCTCCCTGCCAGCAGTCGTGTCCCCCATTGGCCCCGTTCCCCTACCAGAAACGGGACCAATGTAACCCCATTGGTCCCGGCCCAAGCGTCTACGGTTGTAGGCGCTTTGGCCGGGAGCCTCGAACGCCTAGTGATGTAAACCCCGAGGAGGAAGATGACTCGAATGTGGTCTCGAGACATCGTGGTAGCACTGCAAGGGTGCTGGGCGCAGCAAGTATTGCCCCCGGGACGTGCTATTAGTTTAGCAAAGCGATGGAGGGGCCCCGGTTGCATTCCAAACGGAGGTCCTGGGACCCTTCGTATACGCTGATGGTGACCACCGTGGGGTTTTAGCCGGTAGGGGTCCAGCATAACCTTTTCGTTGCACCCGCTGTAGAAGGTATCCATGAAGATTACCCCTCGAAAAAAAAAATTTAGGTTAGGTTAGGTAAGGTTAAGTTCCCCCCCGAACGGGTTCCCGCCTTGTCGTGGCGGGGGGGCTTAGTAGCCGTGGCTTGGTCACCCGCGGTGAACAAAGAGGAACCCCTTGGCTGGCCCGAGGTGTAGGGCCGGCCCGAGGTGGCCACTCCGTGTGGGCTCGGCGAGCCCACTTCGGATGTGTGTCGGTGGACTGCTGCGGGAGGGGTTGGTCCGCTCCCCTTACCGCTGCAGCCGAGGTGGAGTCGCGGAGGAAGAGGAGTGTTGGTATGGCGATGCGCCACTCGCCCTATCCTCCGCGACTCAGACGGGGCCGCACCGTTGATGCGGTGGTGGTGGGGCCGCGGGGGGAGAGGAGTGTCGGTATTGCGAGACGCCGCTCTCCCTACCCTCCGTGGCCGAAACTTGGTTGGCGGCGGAGCCAGAGACCAGATCCGCCGCTGGGGCCGCGAAAGCGGGCGCTACTAAGCGCTCTTCCGGCCCCCATGAATGGGTCCAGGGGCGAGGGACTTGGGGAAGTCCCCGCCCCCCCCCTCTTCGATGGATCCGAGGTGGAGGCGCGAGCGGGTGTCGGCGCGTGCCTCTGAGGCGATGCACGGGGTAGTCGAACACCTCACTACCCCGTGCAGGAGACGAGGCCCGGACAGACCGGGCCAGCACTAGTGTGGGGCTGCGGAAGAATTTGGATTCCCGCGGCCCCAGTGCGCACGTGCGAGGAGACACCGGGGTGGTTTTAGCCGGTAAGAGTCCGGCACGCCCCTCCGCCTTTCCCCAGGCGGAGGTAGTCCATGAGGATTTCCCCCAAAAAAAAAAAAAAGGTAAGGTTAAGTTCCCTCCCGAACGGGTTACCGCCTTGTCGTGGCGGGGGGGCTTAGTAGCCGTGGCTTGGTCACCCGCGGTGAACTAAGAGAAACCCACATGGTGTAGGGCCGACCCTAGGTGGCCACTCCGAGTGGGCTTGGCGAACCCCCTTCGGATGTGTGTCGGTGGGCTGCGGCGAGAGGGGTGTCCTCTCCCCCTACCGCTGCAGCCGAGGTGGAGTCGCGGAGGAAGAGGAGTGTTGGTATGGCGATGCGCCACTCGCCCTATACTCCGCGACTCAGACGGGGCCGCACCGTTGATGCGGAGGTGGTGGGGCCGCGGGAGGAGAGGAGTGTCGGTATTGCGAGGCGCCGCTCTCCCTACCCTCCGCGGCCGAAACTTGGTTGGCGGCAGAGCCATAGACCAGATCCGCCGCTGGGGCCGCGAAAGCGGGCGCTACTAAGCGCTCTTCCGGCCCCATGAATGGGTCCAGGGCGAGGGACTTGGAAGTCCCCGCCCCTCGATGGATCCGAGGTGGAGGCGCGAGCGGTGTCGGCGCGTGCCTCTGAGGCGATGCACGGGTAGTCGAACACCTCACTACCCCGTGCAGGAGACGAGGCCCGACAGACCGGGCCAGCACTAGTGTGGGGCTGCGGAAGAATTTGATTCCGCGGCCTGCGCGCACGTGCGAGGAGACACCGGGTGGTTTTAGCCGGTAAGAGTCCGGCACGCCCTCCGCCTTCCCCAGGCGGAGGTAGTCCATGAGGATTTCCGAAAAAAAAAAAAAAGGTAAGGTTAAGTTCCCTCCCGAACGGGTTACCGCCTTGTCGTGGTCACCCGCGGTGAACTAAGAGAAACCCACATGGTGTAGGGCCGACCCTAGGTGGCCACTCCGAGTGGGCTTGGCGAACCCCCTTCGGATGTGTGTCGGTGGGCTGCGGCGAGAGGGGTGTCCTCTCCCCCTACCGCTGCAGCCGAGGTGGAGTCGCGGAGGAAGAGGAGTGTTGGTATGGCGATGCGCCACTCGCCCTATACTCCGCGACTCAGACGGGGCCGCACCGTTGATGCGGAGGTGGTGGGGCCGCGGGAGGAGAGGAGTGTCGGTATTGCGAGGCGCCGCTCTCCCTACCCTCCGCGGCCGAAACTTGGTTGGCGGCAGAGCCATAGACCAGATCCGCCGCTGGGGTCGGGAAAGCCGGTGCTACCGAGCGCTCGTTTTTCCTGGTCCCATGGCCTCCGCGTATCGAACTCGGGGGGGGGGTCCGTTACGCAGGAAGAGTTGGAGGCCGTGGAGGAGGGCGTGCCTTGTGTTCCTGGTGCGCCTTGCCTGAGAAGCAGAATGGGAAGGAGAGGTCCTCCCCCGAGGTGGGGCTGCCATGGGGCGGCCGGCGCTGGTGGGGCCGCGGATATGTGCGTAAGCGTTCCCGCGGCCCTGCCAATATGCGGCGAAGGTGGAACACCATGGGGTTTTAGTCGGTGCGAGTCCGACATAACCCGTCCTTGCCCCCGCGAGGCGTATTTCCCCAAGTAAAAAAAAAAGGTAAGGTTAGGTTTGGTTCCCGTTCGAGTTGGGCGCCGTCGTAGGCCGCTATCACCCTCGTCCTGTTCTGGTGCTCGGAGATCTCAACGCCAAATCATCGGCGTGGGGATCTCCGGTCACCGACCGGGCGAGGTGCTGAAGAGTGGACGGTGACGACTGGTCTGGTCGTTCTGAATCGGGGTTCGGAATACACGTGCGTGCGGCAGCGGGGCGGGTCGATAGTGGACGTCTCGCTCGCTAGCCCTCTGTCGCCAGCCGAGTCCGCGACTGGCGTGTCGCCGTAGAGGTGGAGACGCTGTCGGACCATCGATATCCGGTTCGACGTCTCTGCCCAGTCCGCGAGCGGCCGCCATCCAACAACCCCGATTAATGACGGCCTGCGTTGGGCGCCAGCGCATCGACAGGAACTACTCGAGGAAGCTGCCTTAGTCCAGTCCTGGATCTGGGAGTCGACGACGGACGGCCCCGTCGACGTCGAAGCGGTGGCGCTATGGTTTCGCGGGGCGATGACGCAGATCTGCGACGCGTCCATGCCCCGTGTCCGCCAACGGTCCGCAAAGCACCAGGTGTACTGGTGGACCGCCGAGATCGCGCAATTGCGCATAGCGTGCGTTGCGGCTCGTCGCCGGTACACCCGATACCGGAGGCGACGTCGACGGGATTCCGCCGAGGAGGACGCGCTATATGAGGTGTACCGCGCGTCTAAGGAGACTCTGTGGCTGGCCATCGGCGACTCAAAGTCGCGTGCCAGGGAGGAGCTGCTGGGGTCCCTAGATCGGGATCCGTGGGGGCGCCCCTACCGTTGGGTACGGGGCAAGTTGCGTCCCTGGGCGCCTCCACTAACACAAAACATGCAACCCCAGTTGCTAGAGGCGGTGGTATCGGCTCTCTTCCCTGAACGAGTGGGACACGTTCCCCCGGCGATGGCTTCGCCCTCAGCCACAGACTCTCCAGAAGAGGAGAGCACCGATGTCCCCGAGGTGACGCAAGCAGAGACGAGAGCGGCCGTGTCGCGACTCCGGGCTAAGAACACAGCGCCCGGACCCGACGGAGTTCCTGGTCGAGCTCTCGTCCTGGCTCTGAAGGAGCTAGAGCCCCAGTTGAGGGGGCTCTTCACGGCATGTCTCCAGCAGGGTCAGCTTCCCAGTGTGTGGAAGGAGGGGAGGCTGGTCCTGCTCAGGAAGGAGGGGCGCCCCACGGACTCACCATCCGCGTACCGGCCCATAGTGCTGCTTGACGAGGCGGGCAAACTTTTGAGCGTATCATCGCAGATCGCTCGTCAGCCACTTGTGCAGAGAGGGGCCGGACCTGGACGAGAACCAATTTGGTTTTCGTCGCGGGCGCTCCACCATAGACGCTATTACGCGCGTGAGGCCCTGGCGGAGGAGACAGTATCCCGGGTGGGTGGTGCTGGCGGTGTCTTTAGACATCTCCAACGCCTTCAACACCCTACCCTGGAGTTGTATTCGTGAGGCGCTAAATTACCATCGCGTGCCTCCCTACCTCCGCCGCACAATAGGGCTTACCTTGAAGAGAGATACGTTACGTATCGGGGACGTGACGGCGCTGGTCGGCGCGTCATGTCGTGCGGTGTTCCGCAGGATCGGTCTTGGGACCGCTCCTGTGAACATCGGCTACGACTGGTGCTGAGAGGTGAACTCCGTCGGGCGCCGACTTGACGTGTTATGCAAACGACACGCTTGTCACTGCCCGGGGGAGCTCGCACAGGGAAGCAGCGTTGGTTGCCACGGCTGCGGTGTCACAAGTGGTGAACCGCATCCGGCGCCTGGGCCTGGAGGTGGCCCTAAACAAGTCGGAGGCCATCGAGTTCCATGGCCCTCGACGCGCGCCGCCTCCGGGATCACACATCGTGGTCAGCGGGGCCCGGATAGCTGTCGAGTCCACCATGAAGTATCTGGGATTGGTGCTCGACAGCCGCTGGGAATTCGGACCCCACTTCCGGCGGCTGGCGCCCAAATTGATGGGTGCAGCGGGCGCGCTTTCAACGTTGCTTCCCAACTTGGGGGGCCCGAGTGCCGCCTGTAGGCGGTTGTACGTGGGAATCGTGCGGTCCATGGCCCTGTATGGGGCCCCTGTGTGGGCGATGGACATGACGGCCAGCACTCTCGCCATGCTGCGAAAACCGCAAAGGGCGATGGCCGTCAGAGTCGTCCGCGGGTATCGCACGATTTCCTACGAGGCGGCTTGCGTCCTGGCCGGATCCCCGCCCTGGGACTTAGAGGCGAAAGTACTCGCGTCATTATATCGATGGCGCGAGGAACAGCGGGCACGGGGCTCTAGGCCGGTGCAGCGGCAGATCGCGCTGCGCCGAGAGGAGCTCCGTCAGGTCTTGGTGGCGGAATGGCGGCAAAGGCTTCTGCGCCCTACCGCCGGCCTCGCTACCGTCGAGGCGATCCGGCCAGTACTCGACGACTGGCTCGGGAGAAGGCACGGCTCCCTGTCGTTTAGGGTGACGCAGATGCTGTCGGGGCACGGCTGCTTCGGCAAGTACCTGTGCCGCATAGACAGGGAGCCGGACGCTCGGTGCCACCACTGCGTCCATTGCAGGGAGGACACGGCGCAACACACGCTCACCGAGTGTGCAGCTTGGGAGGAGCAGCGCCGTGTCCTCACAAATGAAGTAGGAAGCGATCTGTCGCTGCCGGCCTTAGTGCGGAAGATGGTCGGTAGCGCAGAGTCGACGTGGTGGTGTCCTTCTGCGAGGACGTGATGTCGCAGAAGGAAAGGAACGGGAAAGGAGATCTCGACCTTCCCGGCCGCAGAAGGCGCACTGAGCGCAGGAGAAGGGCGGACAACGCCCTTTCCGGCCCCCATGAATGGGTCCAGGGCGAGGGACCTGGGAAGTCCCCGCCCCCTCTTCGATGGACCCGAGGCGGAGGCGCGAGCGGTGTCGGCGCGCGCCTCTGAGGCGATGTACGGGGTAGTCGAACACCACTACCCCGTGCAAGAGACGAGGCCCGGATAGACCGGGTCAGCACTAGTGTGGGGCTGCGGAAGAATTTGGATTCCCGCGGCCCCGCGCACACGTGCGAGGAGACACCGGGGTGGTTTTAGCCGGTAAGAGTCCGGCACGCCCCTCCGCCTTTCCCCAGGCGGAGGTAGTCCATGAGGATTTCCCCCCGCAAAAAAAAAAAAAAAATGTTTGGTTCCCGTCTTGTCGTGGCGGGGGAGCTAATTAGCTATGGCTTGGTCACCGGCGGTGAATAAAGAGGAACCCACTTGGCTGGTTCGTGGTTGTAGGGCCGGCCCGAGGTGGACACTCCGCGTGGGCTTTGCGAGTTCACTTCGAATGTGTGTTGGTAGGCTACTTCAAGAGGGGTTTTCTCTACCCTTACTGCTGCAGTCGAGGTGGAGTCTCGGGGGAAGAAGAGTGTCGGTATGGCAATGCGCCACTCGCCTCCTCAACCTCCACCTCAACTCTGGCGGAGCCGGTGGTGGTGGAAACGCGGGGGGAGAGGGGTGTCGGTATTGCAAGGAGCCGCTGTCCCTACTCTCCGTGGTCGAAACTTGGTTGGCGGTGGAGCCAAAGACCAGATCCGCCGCTGGGGTCGGGAAGGCTAGTGTTTACGAGTGCTCGCTATTTCTGACCCAAGGCCTCCGCGTATCGCAATCGGGGGTCCGTTACGCAGGTAGTGTTAGAGGCCGCGGTGGAAGGCACCTCGTGTGTTCCTCGTACGCCTTACCTTAGAAGAAAAAGGTGAAGGAGAAGTCCTCCCCGAGGAAGGGCTACTAAGGGGCAGCTGGCGCTGATGGGGCTGCGGATGTGTGCGAAAGTGTTACCGTGGCCCTGCCAATATGCGGTAAAGGTGGAACACCATGAGGTTTTAGTCGGTGCGTGTCCGACATAACCTGTCCTTGCCCCCGCAAGGCGGGTATGCGTAGGCACTTCCCCATGTAAAAAAGCAGGTTAGGTTAGACGCATACCCTCCCGAACGGGTTCCCGTCTTGTCGTGGCGGGGGGGCTTAGTAGCCGTGGTTTCGTTTGAAGTGGAGTTGGAAATAAAACATCGATTAATTCTTCATAAATCTTCCCTTGGAAACGCGATATTGAAAATTTCACTACTTTTCCTATTACTTTTCCCTATTGTTTTCTTTATTGATTTAAAACTGGAAACTGGTAGCTGGTCCCAAACGAATTTCCAAAATACCAGCTCCCTATTACGACAGCTATACGCGATAGAGGACCGCGCAGCGCGCCATTTCGACATGATCTATCCCTCATTTTCACTATCGTATTTCCACCCGAGGTGAACTAAGAGAAACCCACATGGTGCAGGGCCGGCCTGAGGAAGCTACTCCGTGTGGGCTTGGCGAGCCCACTCCGGATGTGTATTAGTAGGCTGTGGCGAGAGGGGTGCCCTCTCCCCCTACCGCTGTAGCCGAGGTGGAGTCGCGGAGGAAGAGGAGTGTTGGTATATATGCGTCATTCGCCTTATCCTCCGTGACTCTGACGGGAATCAACGTTAATTGACGCGGTGGTGGTGATACGTGGGTGACACGGAGGCGTCCGATGCTGTGCAGATGGAGTAAGAGGCCAAGGAGGAAGGCGCGCCATGTGTTCCTGGTGCGTCTTACCTGAGAAAGAAAAGGGGGAGGAGAAATCTTTTCCGAGGAGGGGCTGCTATGGGGCGGCCAGCACCAGTAGGACCGTGGATATGTGCGAAAGCTTTTCCGTGGCCCTGCCAATATGCAGCGAAGGTAGAACACCATGTGGTTTTAGTCGGTGCGAGTTCGACATAACCCGTCTTTGCTTCCGCGAGGCGGGTATGCATAGGGCATTTCCCCAAAAAAAGGGTTAGACGCATTCGCGTTAGTTATTGTGGTCATTCAGCATAGTGTTTAAGTCCTCCAGCGATTCTGGCATAAGGACTATATCGTCGGCAAATTGTAGATTAGTAATCTACTCGCGATTGATGTTAATACCGTATACTGGGCAGTCCAATAGCTTGAAAACGTCTTCCAATGCAGCGGTGAAGAGTTGCGTTCACTTTCATTTCCCTATCTTGGTAGACCACCTCTGCAATAAAGTCCGTAAACCAATGTTTGTTTTTAAAAAGATTCCTTTTTTTGCTAATATTAAGGTAGTAAACCAAGTATATTTCGCATTATGTCAATCAATTCTCACCTATTGTATAACCTCATGGGGAGGAGCAGCTAAAACTACACTGCTACCACTGGAACGCGCTCAAAGAGCTGTATTAAAAATTGCAACATTTCGCCCTATCCTATTCCCGTCCCATATCTTATATAAATCCTATAATGTCCTCTTAGTGTGCTACTTATTCGTTATGAGTACGTTACTAGAACAGCACTTAAAATTGCCCTACAGAAGAGAGGTCACTGATAAAAGACGCGAAGATAAAGTCATTGAAACTAACGTTAGAGAATTAGGCATACTTTCATGCACAGATTTTTTAATTTCTTGGCCCTTTTCTGTATAATCAAGTCAATGCAATTTTGTATATGTATCCATTAAATATGGCAGATAGTAAAAATGTAATTCGGACATGGTTACAAAATTTGTCATACGATGATACGGAAAAGTTGCTGATTGTTTTAAGTTAATTAAAATCATAAGTAAATTAATGATAATATATTTTATCGAAATAACCCTAATTAGTTAGTATGTTATTCATTTTATATAAGAAACAAAAATGTTTGTAAATGTTGAATAAAACTATTTTTACGGATTTTATCGCGTTTAATTTTACTAATTTTGATTCCCGACGTTTCGGGTGCTTTACAGCACCCATGGTCACGGGGCGACTGAGGTGTTTGACGTCCTAATGTCATAGTTAGCCAGCTACCTTCAGTTTTGAATATTAATTTTTGGTCCGATCTACGCAGAATGAGCTTACAGTATCTTGAAGTCTTGCAGTGGTATGCTTGAGTTTGGATTTAATTTTGTTAATTATAGGATCCCAAGCAGATGGCAGCACCCATCCATCTTCTCTATTGAAATTAGGATGTTTTTTAATTTAAATAGCCTCGCGTATCATCCTTGGTAGGAATCGGTGTTCTTTTGCGAGGATTTGTGGTCTATCAAATCTGATGTAATGGCGGGGATGATCTTGAACATGTTCACAGACTGCAGACTTCTCAGAGCGTCGATGCCTCACGTCAGCTATATGTTCTTTCACGCGGGTTTTAATGGATCTTTTTGTTTGTCCTATGTAAGAGAGACCACATTCACAATCAAGCTTGTACACTCCTGCATCTTGTGGAGGGATATTACACTTGACGGATGGTAAAAATTGACTAATCTTCTTCGGCGGCTTGAAGTATGTTTTAATAGAAGCTCGCTTCAAAATATAGCCAACCTTGTCTGTGACTCCTCTGACATAGGGTAGTACAGCAGGCACACGCTCGACTGTGGCCGGCTTCACTCGGTCACTGTGACGTAGGCGCGGGACCCGAAGCTTGTTGTCTTGCAATACTTGCTCGACGTGCTGAAGCTCGGCGGCCAGATGTTTTCTGTCACAGATCCCTCGTGCTCTCTGAAACAAAGATTTTCCTACGGTAGCTAACTGTGATGGATGATGGTGCGATTCACCATTTAAATATCGGTTGGTATGGGTCTTTTTCCTATACACAGTGTGACCAATAGTGTTATCAGGATTTCGGATGACTAAAACATCTAGGAAAGCTAAAGAATTGTTTGCCTCTAACTCCATTGTGAATTGTATTTTAGAATTTATGGAATTAAGGTGGTTTAAAAATGCAGTTACTTTGTCAGATGGTAAAATTGTGAAAGTGTCGTCTACGTACCGCTTGTAGAATCTTGGATATACAGGAGCAGTAAGAAGGGCTTTCTCCTCAAAGTCCTCCATGAATATGTCGGCGACTATGGGAGATACAGGTGAACCCATTGCTACGCCATCTACTTGCTTGTAGAACTCCTCCTTCCACAATAGATAGCCAGATGTAAGGCAGTGTTTTAACAGTAATGCATATTCTGTAGGCATGTTGTATTCTTTTAGCTTCCTGGTTACAATTGAGATGCAGTCTTCAATGGGTAAGCATGTAAATAGTGACTGAACATCAAAACTGACCATAGTTTCATTGTCAGCGAGATGTAGGTCTTTTATCTCACTAACAAAATGGTACGAATCCTTCGTGTGTGCTCTGGTTTGTCCTCTCAGCGGTGACAGAACTTTTGCCAAGTGTTGAGCCAATTTATAAGTTGGTGAGTCGATCTGGCTCACTATAGGACGTAGTGGAGCGTTTGGTTTGTGTATTTTTGGTAACCCATACAACCTCGGTGGTTTGGTACATGGTGGTATTATCGAATTTACGTCGGGATCTAATTTTTCGGAGTAATTCTTTAACAGATCGCTTGTTGTTTTAAGCACATTGGTTAGGGTCTGTTTTGACCTTGTTTTGAAAGTACGTACAAAAAGGTCAAAACCAACAAGGCCTCACATCTGGTTATCTATTGTGGAAGGAGGAGTTCTACAAGCAAGTAGATGGCGTAGCAATGGGTTCACCTGTATCTCCCATAGTCGCCGACATATTCATGGAGGACTTTGAGGAGAAAGCCCTTCTTACTGCTCCTGTATATCCAAGATTCTACAAGCGGTACGTAGACGACACTTTCACAATTTTACCATCTGACAAAGTAACTGCATTTTAAACCACCTTAATTCCATAAATTCTAAAATACAATTCACAATGGAGTTAGAGGCAAACAATTCTTTAGCTTTCCTAGATGTTTTAGTCATCCGAAATCCTGATAACACTATTGGTCACACTGTGTATAGGAAAAAGACCCATACCAACCGATATTTAAATGGTGAATCGCACCATCATCCATCACAGTTAGCTACCGTGGGAAAATCTTTGTTTCAGAGAGCACGAGGGATCTGTGACAGAAAACATCTGGCCGCCGAGCTTCAGCACGTCGAGCAAGTATTGCAAGACAACAAGCTTGGGTCCCGCGGCTAGGTCACAGTGACCGAGTGAAGCCGGCCACAGTCGAGCGTGTGCCTGCTGTACTACCCTATGTCAGAGGAGTCACAGACAAGGTTGGCTATATTTTGAAGCGAGCTTCTATTAAAACATACTTCAAGCCGCCGAAGAAGATTAGTCAATTTTTACCATCCGTCAAGTGTAATATCCTCCACAAGATGCAGGAGTGTACAAGCTTGATTGTGAATGTGGTCTCTTACATAGGACAAACAAAAGATCCATTAAAACCCGCGTGAAAGAACATATAGCTGACGTGAGGCATCGACGCTCTGGGAAGTCTGCAGTCTGTGAACATGTTCAAGATCATCCCCGCCATTACATCAGATTTGATAGACCACAAATCCTCGCAAAAGAACACCGATTCCTACCATGGATGATACGCGAGGCTATTTAAATTAAAAAACATCCTAATTTCAATAGAGAAGATGGATGGGTGCTGCCATCTGCTTGGGATCCTATAATTAACAAAATTAAATCCAAACTCAAGCATACCACTGCAAGACTTCAAGATACTGTAAGCTCATTCTGCGTAGATCGGACCAAAAATTAATATTCAAAAAACTGAAGGTAGCCGGGCTAACTATGACATTAGGACGTCAAACACCTCAGTCGCCCCCGTGACCATGGGTGCTGTAAAGCACCCGAAACGTCGGGAATCAAAATTAGTAAAATTAAACGCGATAAAATCCGTAAAAATAGTTTTATTCAATGTGTAGTTCGCGTAAATATAAGAAACCATTATGTTTGTAAATGTATCTATTAGAACATACACCTGAGATACAGGTTTATCCTAGTTAAGGTGCCTGTTATTGTAGACTATTTTAATTTAAGACATTTTTTGAATTAATTGTACAGTTTCTTGAAATAAAATATTATTATTATTATTATGTATACATGTGAATCCTTTTATAACGAAAGAAATCGTTCGTCACAAAAAGATTCTTTTCCACACATATGGTGAGGAGGCTTTCACCATTCTCATTTATACTTTCATCACCAAACGTTCCCAATATAATTTCATAACCGAGCCTCTTCATCCCAACCCTTCCATTAAAATCTCCTAACATAACAATTTATTCATTTCCCTTACATCCCATAAACACCATTCTTACCATCTCCCTAAACTGCTCTCGGATATAAGTGGGCTTAGACATGTCTGGGGCGTAGACCCCTAGAACAAGCAACTTCTTTGAGCCCACTTTCATTCGTATCCATAGAAGTCTCGGGTTTACACATTCATACTCTTTCACACATTGACCCATTCTTTCTGAAAAGATGATACCGACTCCCTGGCATGCCCGCTCGGTTTCGTCTACACCAGACCAGTACGCGGTATACATGCTATGAGTAGTGGCATCCTTTCCCTTCCGTTTCGTCTCATTTACATCTCATCATTCATTGCTCCACATATATTCAGCGTAGCAAGACAGGCTTCTGCAATCCACTTTTCGCCCCTCCAGGAGACAGGACGTGACGGGTGGTGAGCCTCGTCACCGGTTTTCCTTCCGGAGATTCTTCGCACCGCTGCCCCATTGAAGGGGCGCCGGGAACTCGGGGCCATTTCTTTTTCCTTCTGCCTCATGGTTCGAAATATGGGGTGGTAGATTTTACGGCGCTACCACAAGGCGAGGAGCCGAGTCTGTCTTTGTGGCCTTGTCGCTCGTTTAGCACCACCCGGGGGACACGTGTAGGGTGGACCCAGGATTAGGTGTTCGAAGCCTACGGACGCGAGAGACTCATCCTAAGAATGTTTTTGGCTTGGCGTAACTAGAAATATACACAATGCTCAGTATGTATCTTTCTTTTTAAGACTGTATGTAAATATGCTTATTCATAAATGTCACATACCGACGAAAATAATTTCGACAAGTTATACCCAATATGCAATCTCTTCCACAGATTGTTTTATTTTGACTATTAATATTAACTATACTAAAATAAAATAACTTTATTTAAAGTTAATAAAATACGATTCATTGGAAGACGTTTTCTAGCTACTGTACTGCCCAGTATACGGTATTAACATCAATCGCGAGTAGGTTACTAATCTACAACTTGCCGACGATATAGTCCTTATGCTAGAATCGCTGGAGGACTTAAACACTATGCTGAATGACCACAATAACTAACGCGAATGCGTCTAACCTTTTTTTTTGGGGATATGCCCTATGCATGCCTGCCTCGCGGAAGCAAAGACGGGTTATGTCGAACACGCACCGACTAAAACCACATGATGTTCTACCTTCGCTGCATATTGGCAGGGCCACGGGAACGCTTTCGCACATATCCACGGTCCTACTGGTGCTGGCCGCCCCATAGCAGCCCCTCCTCGGAAAAGATTTCTCCTCCCCCTTTTCTTTCTCACGTAAGACGCCGCTCACTTAGCGGTCAGCCACCGTAAAGTCTATTACACCTGAAGATGCCTCGTGTAGAGGCGAAACACGTGTCGTATTGTCGTTGGTGGTGTGTCTTTCCTAGTGTAGTGGTGGTGGGAGTAGTGGTGCTGGGATTAGTGGTGACGGGGATAGTGCACGCAATTGAGGGAGGGCGGGAGGTGCTCTTCAAACTAGGTAAGACACATCATTTTATTTTATTGAGCGGATATTGGCAAAGTAAATTTTCCCAACTTTAACTTACAATACTAACAAATACTTACAGTGTTAACTATAATTTGAACAGCAACAATTCTAAGTGAACTTCCCATGCCAGTCGAAATATCGTAAGGATTGTACCATAAGGCATATTCTTTAGGAATGTCTGAAAAAGACAAAACATTTCACTATCAATATAAAATTAAAAATACTATTATTTTTCTCTACTTTTCTAAGCCAGCGTTTATCTACCATCCCACCTGTAATTAGGTGGTGAAGCGCATTGACTTAAAAAAAGGCTATTTACTCTTCCCTGAATACACCCACATTATAATCGGACGGAAAGACAGATGCTAGCAACTTATTCCACTCCTTGCTGTACGCATTTTTTTTATAGCAGAGAGGGCAAACGAGCATGCGGCTCCAAAACCAGGGGTATTGCTGATGGGTTGCAGGCTTTTTAAAAAAGAGTAGGCTCTTTTATTGAAGGTCCTTAAGTCGTATCGGTCCGGAAAAATCACTAATACAATGATAAAATACGCAAAGAGATGCAACATCTCTTCGCAGTGCCAGTGTGTCAAGCCGATCGGAAAGAACTCGGTTGTCGAGCTGCTCTGTGCTTGATGCGGTCAAGTGGATGGAGCTGGCACTGGGGCGCCCCTGCCCAGAGATGGGAACAGTATTCCATGTGGGGCCGAACCTGCGCCTTGTAAAGTTGCAAGCGGCATGAAATACTGTTCCGCTCTAATGATCACGCCAAGCTTTTTAGAGGCCAATTTGGCCTTCTCATCCAAATGTCCTCGAAACTGCACATCACTCGATATGTCGGAACCGTAGATCCCGCTACTGGCTGAGGCAACGAGGGGAGTGCCTTAAAACTGATTAGATACCACAAAGTGGTTTATTCTAGCGGTAAACGCGCAAACTTGTGTCTTTTGGCGATTGAACTGGACTAGGCTTAGTTGCCCCCAATCCGAGACTTTGTTCAGCAAAGGCTAGACTTCAGACATAAGTTTGTTCCGGTACTCGGCGACGTTTTCCCGAGAAATATTGGTGCGGCCGGAGTATAAAACATCACCAGTGCTGTCGTCTGCATAGAAATGAATATTGCCGGTTTGCAACATATCACTCATATGCAGAAGAAACAGCTTTGGTGATAACATGCAGCCAGCATTAATAGGCTTGTAATCGGAGCATGCACCGTCTACTACTACCTTCATCTTCGGATGTGCAAGACAACTGATGATACAATTGCACAATTTCTTGGAAAGCCCATAGGAAGGGAACTTTGAAAGAAGCGCTTTGTGCCAAACCCGATCGAAGGCCTTCGCAATGTCCAAACTAACGACCAACGCCTCTCCCTTGGACTCTACTGTCTCCACCTATCTATGAGTTAGGTAAGCCAGTAGATCAAAAGCTGAGCGACCCCGACGGAAACCGTAATGGCGGTCACTAATCAGCTGATGACCTTCAAGGTACCTCATTATCTAGCAGATAATGATGGCTTCCATTATTTTGGAGAACAAGGAGGTCATTGCGATAGGTCTGTAGTTAGTTGGATCTGAGCGGTCCCGTTTTTTAGGGATCGAATGCACAAAAGCTGTTTTCTAAGAGTTCGGAACTACGCCTAGGGAGAAGAAGTAGCAAGCTAAGGTGAAAAGACGCGTTAAAACCGGTGCCAACTCCGGAGCACACATCTTCAGCACACACTCGCCATCAGACCCACTCGACTTGTTGACTTCAAGGGATAGGAGTGCTTTACGTACCGTGCGCTGGGTAAACAGCACATCCTGCATGGAGCACTCACACCGTCATCATGAGTCGAGTTGGACGCAAAGAGATTGCCTAGCAGATCGGGTTCTCCTTTGCGGAATGGACCAGTGAGTCGTCCTCCTTGTGCAGAGATGGGAGAGATGGATGACAGAAGTACCCTTGGACAGCCTTGTCGAGAGACCCGAATGCACGAGTTTCCGAAGAAAGTCGAACTAGTTTCTCGCCAATTCTGCCGATGTGATCTGACTTTGCCTTGGAAATGACACTTTTGAAGGACCTGGAGGCGGAATCATACTTCTTTTTGAAAGCGCTGGTATTTGCATTCCGAGACGTCGATGCGTCAGCCCAGGCCCGGTAGCAATCCCGCTTATAGCGTGAAGCAATTTTAGAGAAGCGACCACACCATGGCTGAGTTCTGCCTCCGATAGGTACCACAGATGATGGAATAAAAAGTTCCAATCCCTGAAGTACCACATCAACAACAGAATAAGCAACAACGTTGAGATAATTCGTCGAAAAGGTTAGGATGCAAAAAAGACCGCATCCTGTCTCAATCGGCTGACCTATAGTGCCAAACACAGTGACAACCTGCAGAACGCAACCGCGATGGGAACGTGAGTAACATCATACTTCGGACTAGACAATGGTCCGAGGAGCAAACAGAGGGGCATGGACGGATACCTGATATCCGTCCGGATGAGAGGTCAGCAGAAGGTCCAAAAGGGAAGGTACATGATCCTCCACATCTGGAATCCGCGTAGGCGAAGTAATCAGTTGTGTCAGACCATATACCAAGGAAAAGTCATAAACATATCTACCCGTATGATCGGTTAAATGGGAACATCACGAGCTCTGCTAATTGGACCTATTATAGCACTGCGTCTGCAGGTGACCAGGTTGGACGTGGCCGATGAGTCGGTCTGCGTCAGCATTACCGCTACGGACCTATAGCGGCACCCGTAGACGCGAAGATAGTTGTGGCTGTCTACGCGCAGCCATAGGACACAGGGGGGGGAGGGTTGGGCCTCCGGCCAACTGCACTCACCAAACGAAACGCAGAAGTAAACTTCTACTTGACGCTAGTATTCTGTGAGGTCATGGTACTAGCAAACCGTTTGGTTCCAATGCGTGGTAAGTCAACAACGCAAAGGTTGAGACTG
This sequence comes from Parnassius orleans, assembly GCA_029286625.1. Lineage (NCBI taxonomy): Eukaryota > Metazoa > Arthropoda > Insecta > Lepidoptera > Papilionidae > Parnassius > Parnassius orleans. The sequence goes on along the minus strand of JAGSMP010000428.1, from coordinate 108,471 downwards.
GCCGAACGTCTGGTAGTCTGATGATGAAAGGAAGAGGGTTAAGGAGGTTAAGGAATAAAGTTATGCAATTCCCACGTACACTCTCCAAAAATGAATCCCGCAGAAAACCGAAAGGCTGTCTACTTTGCGCCTGTGTTTTAGGCTGGTAAGATTGGTTTTAACCAGATTAGGGTCACAAATAAGCCTCTTAGCATGCCTTTACATTCAGTGCAAATCTGCTATTTTGCAGCACCAATCCAGACCTATATAGCAGCTATACTCCGTGCACGACCGCACTTGCACTTTATATAGAGTAAACAAGCAGCTGTCCCAGCGTAAAGTACCGCCGCACATTTTCTAGGACTCCTAACTTGAACTCAATGAACCATCCGAATTGATATATTTCGGAAAGAAGGCACCGAGGTGAGCTGGCTTTTTGCAAGGAAGAGTTTTTTTTTGGAGGCGTTGAATTTCACAAGAATGGCATCGCCCCTTTCGGAGGTCGGAGCTTAGTTCTGCAAGACCCGCCGCAGAAGAACAAAAACTCTCTGATCACACTGTTAGACGAAGATTAGATTAAGCTGCAATCTTCAGCAGATTAGACAGCATACAGGTAAGATCTCCAAATGCATGCAGCGAAACTTATGCAACTTCAATACAGCTCATATTGAAGAATCGATCGAGCGGGAACAAGGCTCCAAAATCTTGATCTTCCAGAGATCTGTCTGCCAGAAAGAGCCAACTATCAAAGCTGAAGACCGAATGCGGTGGCATCGTTTCCGGGACACCTGAGATTTTGAGTGAGATTGAGAGGTTCTATGAGCAGTTATACACATCATCGTTGAAACCACACGCAATTGTGAGTAACAATCCAAGAGCAAGCCTTATTTCACACACTTCCGATGATATCTCGTACGAGCGAGATAAAAATGGCTTTCAAGCACCTTAAAAATGGCAAGGCCCCAGACGATGATGGAATTACAGCGGAGTTTCTGAAAGCGGGTGAAAAAACAGTACTTAAAGTTCTTCAGAAGCTCTTTTAATTTATCCCCCATGGTGGAATACTCCGGAGGCGTGGAGCAGAAGTGCGGTGGTCTTGTTCTTCAAGAAAAGTGACAACGCTCTCTTGAAAAACTACGCAAGACTCGACGATTTCCAGCTTCCCGAACAAGCCGGTTTCCGAAAAGGCTTTAGTACCATAGACCACATACATAATCTTCGGCAAATTGTACAAAAGACATAAGAGCTTAATCTCCCACTTTGCCTTGCGTATGTGGACTATGATAAAGCCGCCCAAATTCCGTCGAAATTTGGGCGGTGCTTCAGTCCTTTCAGCGGTGCCAAATTGACTGTCCGTATATCGAAGTACTGAAATGTTTGTACAGTAAGCTACGATGGCTATCCGAGTACAGAACCAGAGCACGAAATCTATCCAACTGCAGAGAGGTGTAAGACAGGGTGACGTTATATCCCCTGAACTCTTCACCGCTGCTTTGTAAGACGCAGCTACTGGCTTTCAAGCTACTGGACTGGAAAAGATACGGCATTAATATCAATGGTGAGTAAACCACTCACCTTCGATTTGCCGAAGATATAGTCCTTATGGCAGAATCACTGGAGGACCTAAGCACTACGCTCAATGACCTCAATAGTGTCTCCCAACGGATAGGTCTTAAGATGAACATGAATAAAACAAAGATCATGTGCAATGTCCATGTTACACCCATTCCGGTTGTTGTTGGGAGCACTAAGCTCAAAGTTGTTGACGATTATGTTTACCTGGGATAAATAGTCTGAATAGGTAAGTCCAACTTCGACCGCGAGGTCAATCGACGGATTCAACTCCGCTGGGCAGCGATCAGGAAATTACGACACATCGTATCGTAAAGATATACGTAAAGATGTGTCGTTAAGTCGTCAGTTAAAAAGATTGTACATCGATTCAATGTTGCCAGTGATGACTTATGGGTCTGAGACGTGGTCGTTCACTGCTGGCCGTGTGAGCACCCTCTAGGTCGCTCAGCGAGCTATGAAGAGGGCTATGCTCGGGGATTCTCTGCGTAATAAACTTAGAAATGAGGATATCTGCAGACATAGTCTAATGGATTAGTAAGCTGAAGTAGCAATGGTCTAGCCATATGGCTCGAAAAACCAACAACCGATGGGGAGAAAAGTTTCTCGAGTGGCAGCCTCATAAAGGTAGGCGAATTGTAGGGCGACCCCCTACTAGGTGGAGTGAAATGCAGGAAGTCGATGGATGCAGGTGGCTCAGGACCGTGCTTTGTGGCATTATGATGCAGAGGTCATTCTAATCTAGGCATGCCATGAATCCGGCGTCCAATAAACGCTCGATTATCTTGCAGAGTATGGAGGTATTTGAGATTGGCCGATAATTGGCAGGATCGGCACTGCTGCCTTTTTTGGAACAGGCTGGACGTTGGCCAGCTTCCAGGATGTCGGTACTATTCTAGTCCCAAATGAGAGCCAGAACAAGCGTGTCAATACAAGAGACAACTCAGGTGAATATGCCTTTAGAACTATAGCTAGTATACCATATAGTCCACTAGCTTTATTCACGTCTAGACTCCGCAAGATTTTAAGAACCTCTTTATTTGTCAAACGAATCTTTGACATAGAAGTCCCGCAGTTAAGTAATTCAGATGGAATTCAAATGGATTGTTAGTATAGATACGCTAAATGCTTGCGCTTTTCAGCTTGGGCGCATTCAGCGTTAAACCACAGGCGAGCTTTGCTACTGGTGGTAGCGTTCGAAAAAGGGATAAAATACTCTATCGCTTGAGGCAACACATTGGTTTTCGCAAACGCGCAGCCTAGCGGATCCACAGAAGAGAAACAGACCTCTAGCCATGGATAGGATGCAAAAAAGTATCGCATCTCATCCCAATCAAGTGACTTATACCGTTATATTCGTCGAACACCTTGGGACTCGTATTCATGTGGAGAATATGACGAAACAGTGGTTAGATGTACCCAAAGGGGAGGTACTGTACTTCATACCTGTCTGGATCGATAATCAGGAGAAGGCGAAGCAATTGGCTGCATGACCGTCTACATCGGGTACCTTAGTCGCTTGCTTCACCAGCTTGGCAAGACCTAGCGTCAAAGCAAAATTTCATGTTTCTCTTTCAGCACGGTCGGTCTTCTAATATGGAAACAGTCAGTCTTGTTGATACGCGTTCAAGTTTCCCATAAAGACCAGCTGTGCAGAAGATATTATATTACTATAATATCGATTTAGGGCCACATTAGCAGCCTCACTAATGTGATCAAATAATCGACTTGTCTCTTGGTCACCGCTGTGCGTTCGATAGACACAAGTATAAAGGATTTTATCAACGCCTGTATCTACCATCACCCGTAAAGTTGAAAAAGTGGTGTCTTCAAAGTGACAGAGACGCTAGAAACAGATGTCATTATGGACGTACATGCAATTTGACGTAGATGGAATTTGTACTCCAGGAAGAATCCAGGATAGTCAAGGTACGCCGCTTTCATTGCACTTCCAATTTGGGTCTCCTTTAAGAAAAGTAGGTGTGGATTCTCAATCTTAAGGTGGTGTTAGACTATGAAAATATTTGAGTGCAATCCTCAAATGTTAGAGAGGTGAACTTTTAATGAGAGGACGTGCAACCGCTGTTTAACCATATTTTTATTTTAAGTGAAAAAGGATGGAGGATGGCAGTTGAACGCGGCGTTGCATTGGCGACCAAACGACAAGACTAGAGTAACTGCGCCCATGAGAACTTGATCTGAAGACTGCGGGGACGCCCATATACCCCCAGAGATCGCCATTTGGTCCTCTTACCCGGTCACTAACCGGCACGATTAAGCCACCCTGGCATTTGTCACTAGTTTGCCGGGCAGCCTTTTGTGAGTAGCGATTTCACTGATTGGGCTCCCAACTACCTGCGCTCGGCCAACGGAACACCGTGCTTCGGATCCCGCTACTCTCCACGATCAAACACCTGCTACATCGACAACACAGCTGCAGTGTGGCCCTACCACGTAAAAAATTATGCCGGTACACGACAAGATCATTTGGCGATACGACTTTGCATTGATAGGTGATTAACGAAAAGACAGCGTTCAAAATCTACTACCGGAATTGGTGCTGCTTGATTAGCACTACGCGGAGGACACATCTAGGAAGTCATAGTTCTAGTATTTCCCATGGATACGAGCAATCTAATCCCCCATTTTCGGGTTTTGAAAACAAAAATCTTTTTTGGTTAAATCGTTCCTCACAATCAAAATAATCCTAATTGCAATGTGTTCCCCCTTACACCATACATTTCTAGTTTACATAAAGTCCAGTAATAAAAAAATATCACTGATATTAAACAGTATAAAAATAATAGAATGTTTAGGAACAGACTTAACTAAATTTTAATAAATAAGCACATGTTATTTTATATTGAAGTATAATGGCACAATTTTTTTGATCTGATTTTACCTAAAAAATAACTATCTCGGTTGACATTTTGCTAAAAGTAGTACATATCGTGTTATTAAGTGGAAAACGATTCAAAATACTTACTGCAGCAACGTAAATATCTGTCATGTGGGGTTGGCATGCCTAGAGTTGGTATGCACCAAGCATGGGTTCTATAGTGTATGCAATGTGTGTTCAGTTGAAAAGATTCCAACATTCTCATTAAAGTTCGAAAGAACATGTAAGGCGGAATAAACATGCCGATATTGTCCATAATCCAAGCGAATTTAGAAGTAACATTTTCGTCGAGAAAGTCGGTAGCAAGCAGTAGGGTTGGGAAATATAAATCTGGCAAAATTTTTAAACGTTTGAATAATTCTTTCCAATTTTCAAGTCCGCTTCAATCAGTCTTCAGACGATCAGACTTACTGGTGCGAATTCAATTTTAAACACAAAAAAAACAAATGAATAGGACTATCAAATTAATAATATACCAAAATAAATAAATGAAATTATCACAAACTAGGAAATAGGATATGATACAAACCAGTAAAGTACACAACAGCACAATACATACTTACAACTAAAAAGAAATTAGTAATTCCTACTTCTAATATTAATAAAAAAATATACTATATCCTACTGATATTATTGTGCGTCGTAGGTTAAGTAAGTTTCACTGATGATTTTGTAATTTTTCTGTGCATTTCACTTATTACATTTTAGATGAGCAAGCAAAACTTTGGATTTTATTTAAAAGCAGCAACCCGCCCTGGATTCCGCAGGTTAGGATCTATTAATGTGTCCTTATTTAGATTTAAGATTATCATCATCATCATCATCATTACAGCCCTTCACAAGTCCGCTGCTGAACGTAGGCCTCCCCCAAGGAATGCCACAAAGCACGGTCCTGAGCCACCTGCATCCATCGACTTCCTGCTTGTCTTACCAGGTCGTCACTCCATCTAGTGGGGGGACGCCCTACACTTCGCCTGCCGGTACGAGGCTGCCACTCGAGAACCTTTCTTCCCCATCGGTTGTCGGTTCTTCGAGCTATATGGCCGGCCCATTGGCACTTCAGCTTACTAATCCGTTGGGCTATGTCAGTCACTCTGGTTCTACTGCGGATATACTCACTCCGAGCATAGCCCTCTCCATAGCTCGCTGATAAGATTACCATAAGGATCATTTTCTCATCAACGATTTTAGATTCTCATTAGATTTCAAAAAGAAGTTTTTCGGATAAAATATAGCTTAGATCACTCCTGGTATTAGTATCTGTATTATGTTCGCCAAGTTTCATTACAATTGGTTTAGCCATTTCGAAGATTAGCCCAGACAGACAGACATACAGACAGACAGATAGGCAGATAAAAATTATAAAAAATTATAAAACAACCATTGAAGTAAGATGTACTACGTACTGCAGTGCGGTAATATAAAAAGACAGAGTAGGTACTTTTTATGTCACATACTAAGTAAGTTTGAGCCCGTGAGTTCTAATGCGTGTTGCAAACAAAAAATCTCGGCGTATTTATTAGTACGTAGTGTATATTACTTCAATGCTGACAATCCCGATTAATGTTTGATTATTAGTGTTTTCTCAGTCCTGCTTGCCAGAGAAAAAGTTCAGCTGTAGTAGCAAAATCAAATTATTAATAATGCACTAACCGAAAAAATAAGCCAGTATTAATATACTTATGACAGTGGTCCTTTTGTTGAAAAAAAAGCTCAATACATAAGCAAACAAGAAGAAGTTTAACCCACAGAGAAGCAATACATCAAAAAAGGGTCCTGAAAAGTAACGCTTTATTTAGTTTTCGAAATAATATAATTATATGGGCGAATTTTAGCCAAAGTTGCGTCACTTTTCACGCGGGTTGGCAACTAAGTTGAAAACGTCCACTCCTTTTTAAAGTTGGTTTGTAAGCTCTCAGTGATGACACATTTCTAGATTTACTTGGAAACTAAATCTACATAACTGCAAATTTTATCTTAATCGTTATTAATCAGTGACTATAGCAGTTTCCAAAAAAAAACAACCGTAAGAGAAATTTACTAACTCATCTGACTCCTGTTGCTATAAGTTCTTTGAATATAAATAAAAAACGATGCTATAGCGCCACTGCAGCAGAACAACAAGTAGCTTGCCATGTGGTAAAAGAGGGTCACGAGCCAGTACAGCGCCGGCGAGCAGCCTGCCATTTCATGGATGTGTCGTGTGCTAGTCATGCGTTCCTTGCATGGCAACGCAATGTCATTGATGACTGCCGTAATTATTACTAAAAACAAAATGTATATATCGCAAATATATATCTACCATGTTTCACAAATAATATTATTTTTGTTCTTAATCGAGGATAGATCTAGGTGTCTTTGGGCCATAGTATCCACTTAAGTTAAAAATTATATAAATGTATGTAAAGAAAAGCAATAATTAATTAATAAACTTAAATTATATCCAATTGAGGTGGAAAATATGAATATATGTTATGAGACTGATATAGAGTGTCTAAATTCAATAATTTTATCACTTAAAAACTCTATACAAATTATATCAAATAAATAGGCATCGGCTCAGGATGAGATAAAAGAACACATATTGGCCATGAATGATCTGGTAAAGCCATGTAAATATAATGAGAAGTGCTTTGACTCCTTAATAAAACATCAGAGTGAGTATCAGCGCTCCATACCAGGTTCATCGGGGACAATACGTGTAAATAATAATGATGATAATAATAATAACTTATTATGTATTGTGATGACATAGGCAAAAATTTGGGCATATGTTAAATAACTGTTTAAAAGGACATCTGGTTAGTAATTATTGTATGCCTGGAGCATCCTTTAGTCACATAATGAATAAAGTTTTAACTAGTAAGTTTTGCCCTAATAGCACAATAATAATTCTTGTTGGGAGAAGAGGCAATGTAAACAAAACTCAATAATTAAAATATATAAATAATAGTCTCTGCCTACCCTTCTGGGTGACAGGAGTGAGTGTTTATGTTATGTTATGTTATATTCATTATCTAAATACTTTAAATGTACATAAAATTATCTAGTTTACATTGCCTTAAATACAGGGTTGGCCACAGGAAAATAAAATAAGATACAATTTAAATTTATTAATGAATAACTTTTCATGTAATGGCAATTTAAGCTTGACATTTAATTGTTATAATTATAATAATAGAATTAATTTAATAGACATAAATAATTTAATTAAGAAATTTTTGACTAGAGATAGGTATTACCTATCCAAATATAATTTAAGACAGATAGCAAATGTGATATCTTATTGTTTATATATTAACTCAGCCAAGGACTTGGCTACACAGACATCTGCTTCTATTGAGCACCATAATGACTTAATATGTAATTTGGAATCAGTTCCAAGTAATTTAAATTAGAAAATGAGACAAAGAGTTCTGGGCATTGAACACTACAGTTTGCTTAATCGCACAGACTAATATGATGCTACGTATCTTATACGTGTTAAACAACTTTTTATTTACAATTTTAAAAAAATATACTTACCACCATTGTATATGCAATTAGTTTGCAAACTATCTACAAATAAATATGTTTTAAAATTTAAACGATTTCTTTTTTTTATAATCGTAAACATGATGAAAATCCTAAAATTTGCAAAGGGGAATGCCCAATTTTGGCCATGAGACGCCCAATAATTTGCATTTGTTAAAAAAATACATCTTTTTATGGTTATTAATCGCGGTATTCATTTATCCAAAAAGATTGCAACATGTTTGTACAAAAAAAGTACTGAAAAGATAAAATGAAATTAGGTAAATCCGTAATTCATTAGTTTGGGATAAAATAAAAAGTGTTGCCATTACATATCTCGGTAGAAAATCGATTCCCTTTTTGATCGATTTTGGTGACATTATTATAATGCTAATATTATTTTCGATAATTATTATAATGTTAAGATAATTAAACAAGCGAAGCGAAGCTAGTTGATTTACCATGAATTCTTTACATAACAAAAACGTTACTGCACAATTTAACTGTTATTCTTATCCGTTCTTAAAAATACATTTAAAATAGCATTTAAAACATTTTTTAAAAGGCGTGCAGAACTTAAAGCACCTCAAGGATTATTCTTTTTAATGAAATTATAAATCGAATAAAAAAATCGATATCGATTTATCCATTTATCTCTGTTAAGTGGCAACATCGAATCTGACGGATAGGTCGTGTCATGTGAAATCACAATTCACAACTAAATAGTCACAAATCGAATTCGTTTGCGTTTGTGTTATTTTGTTTGTTTTCTTGCGGATTTGTTATCTAAGCAACGAATTAGCTTTCTAAATGGACTCCGACAATTTTTCGCACCCTACTGACCTCGGCCTGAACATGGATCCCGCTTCCGCACGAACTTTGACTCGATATCCACTGTTACGAAGACATTTGTTGGAAATTGCAGAAATGCGACATCTTATACAACAATGGGTTCGACCACAGCAGGTAAATAGTTGATCCATGTCACCATGTATGTCTTCTCTGAGAAATGCTTTTAACTGAGTTGACTTAAAATAATATCAATATATAATTATGACTTCTTATTAGGTACGTTTATGACAGTGTAGTGCCACTCGTGTTGGACTGCAGCCTGGAATCAAATACGACATAAATAGTGAACAGCAAAATGCACCAATTGTTAGTCATGGACATGTATGCATCAGCTGTGGCAAGTCACTTTTGAGAATAAGATCACACACACTGTTCGGGTCCAATTCTCCACGTGAGGAACTCATAAGGAATCAGATTGCACCACGAGGTAAGTGTTCAACAGTTTATAATTTATTGGTGTGGTGCTGATATCTGATAGTGATACATATTTTACTCTGTTTGCATATCAACCAGAAGTTATTTTATTTTTTCACATCTGCACAAGCTATATTTGACAATTATTCTAGTTTATTTATACCATGGTGATAAGATAAGCCAGCTAACACCAGTTGGTGGGTTGACTCCATTTTATCAACTACTGAGAAATGAGACAGTTGACTTTCCATTGTTTTTGGACTACTGGTAGTCCTCAGTCCTTAATTATTAAATATATAAGGCACTAAGTCTGCTGTTGTGCAGTATTGTTTTACTTATAAACATTTTATTTATATTTGAGCAAAAGTAAACAAATCTATTTTATTTTTATTTTGTTTACTGGCGTCATTCTTTGTTTAATATTGTTTCAGTTGCCATCATCATCTCGAGTGTGTCATAATTGCTGGCAGGACTGATAGATAAATCAGTTCATGTTCTGCAGAACGGGAACTATCTGATTTATCTAGTATTGGTAATGTATTGCATCCAGAACAACAAAGCTTAGATCATATATCACACAGTATACTGTTCTAATTATGTAAGAGCACCACTAACACAAAATCAATGTTTTTTCCTGTTTGTAACGATTCCAATCGACTCACTGTTCCATCAGGTAGGATTGCAAGTGTCTTTTGCGACTACAATTACTATGTACCTCCAGAATGTAGAATCTGTAACTACCATTTAAATAGCAACTCTGGGATTTACTTTAGAATCAATATATAATCCTATTAAAACATTTAGTGCAGCACAAATTGAAGATTTGCTACATTATTGAAAGATAATATGTACCATCCTATAGACTTTGAATATTCACAGTATGCCTGAGCATACTGTACATTATTATTCAGGCTTATCAAAGCACAATATGAACAAATCTGTCTGAAATTCCGAGACTATCAAATAAACATTCTTTTGCACTTGCTGCATATTTGATGAAATTAAGAACAGGAGATAGTGACGAACGCCTGTCGGCATTATTGCAAGTACCGAGAAGCACATTAGAGCGGCTTATGAATATGGCCCGCGAAATATTAAATCAGATTGTTCCTATAAATGTAGGCATAAATCATATATCCTGAGCAGAAATAACTCAAAGAAATCTCCTTATTCCAAATGGACTTTATGGGGAGAAGATAGGAGGCCCGTCATAATTGCCGATGGTACATATATTTACATAGAAAAGAGTTCCAATTGTTGTATCAGAAAAAACTTACTGTTACATAAATATCGCAATCTTATAAAGCCTTTCCTTTTTGTGTGTAGTGATGGTTACATCATAGATATTCTGGGCCCTTATCCAAAACAACCTCAGATGCGGATATTATAAATAATGAATTTGGTGATGAATCCAGTTCATTAAGGCAATATTTTGAATCTGGAGATGTATTCATCCTAGATAGAGCTTTTAGATCTGTTGCCCTTTTAGAACGTTGTATATCAAATGCAACCTTGTTCCAACAGATGGTGAATCTCAGTTAACGACAAGAGATGCTAATAAGTCCAGAGCCGTGACTATGTGTCGATGGTAGTAGAGGTTGTGAATGGCATTTTAAAAAGTGAATTTAAATTATTTCACCAAAATTATTTTAACAGGGCTTCTACACATTTGATGAGAGACTTTGCTGTGGCTGCTGCTCTAATTAATAAATTCCACACAAAATAAGGGACAGGGATGATGCATCAAATACTAGAAATAGTTCATAAAAAATATGGAGACAAATAATGATTTATCTGAGTATGTTAGGAACACAATCTAAATAAAGTTTAGGCAGACTGAAATATAAATGTAGACTGTGAAAATCTTAGAATTTCCTGTTTTAACTTACAGCGACTTAATATTAATTGCTTGTGTAATATACCAATTAAAGTCTCGCTCCTATTATAGTGAGCATATAAGATTTAATGGTTGCTACCGGACGAAGTATGTAATGACCACAGGAGCAGCATTATGGAAGGAATAAACTTGAGTCCTAGCTGCTTTTTTACTTAGGGCTAAATTGAGTCGACACATCAGTTGTAAAATATATTTTATATATATTTTAATTAGTGGCAATGATTCTGGTAGGAGGCAAAAGTATTGTTGCAGTTGTATTGTCGGCCGTCGAACGGTAGGATGCTGTGCCCATGTTATGACAGTAATATGATATTTGTGGGCACAGCATCAGACTAATATTTTGCCTCCTGCTCAATTTTGGATGACATACTGATCGTCTATGATACAAATGATGTATAAGATCATAAAATATGTTACAGATCTGATCAAAACTTGATTATGTATATATATGTATTACAGTAAAATTATTGTTAAAAAACTGTATTTGTGAAAATAAAAACCTTTATATCTTAAAAATCCGGACTTTTTTTAAATCAATTCTTTACCCAGTTCATTCTAATAATTGCATATTATCATTTCAATATGCTTTTATATGTGGGCACCCATGGCCGAAGTGTCTATGAACGGTGGGCATTCCTCTTTACTCAGTCTGTCAACACAGTTATTCCTTCTCTCTTTTTTTTTCAAAAAGAGACGGTCTGTAAAGATTCGTTGTGAATCCGTTGTTATTGCCTTGAAATAAAGTTTGATTTTATGTTATATAAATATGCGTTCGTAACATTTATTTATTGAAATTTGTATGAATAATGAGCAAATTGGGTTTCTAGTAGTAATAATACGACGTAAACACGTGTATGTGTGCTCTTAGCGACACCGATTCTCGTACAACATAAGGTTGGCAGCCATGCTATTGTGTATTATAGTATTCTATGGTATGTATGCTTAATTAGTACATATAATGCATTGTTTGATCAAATTTGTTTATAACTGATACATCACATTGTGAAGTTTTAGGGAGATTTTGACATCAGCTTAACCTAGCGGACAGTCGATGACAATAGCATGTAAATCCGCCTTTTCGGATTAAATAATTGGGATTTATACTATCATCGAACCACATGTTATATTGTTTACCCTAATAGTTCATAAATGCAGACATTTAATATACAAAATCACACAAATGTTACGTATCAAAATTCATTGCAAACCAATATTTTACTTCCTTCTCTTCCCTCAAACCGGCGTACAGGGCGCACGTGTCTTTAAATCGGTTGTGCAATTTATTTAAAAAATATTCCTTTAATATACTAATTTTGAAAAATAAAACCTGTTTTATAAATGTGTTAATAACTGTTTTGAAAAACCATAATTACAATATGATGACTAATGCTCGATTACTATAATAAGGGAGTGGTGCGTTATTTGTAAAACGCTTGAAACTCGTTAGACTTGAAAAACTTCAAGGAACAAATTGTTAAGCAAAAGTATGAAAATAATATTTTCAGGTGCTTCTATAACTTTTTTGAACTATCGGAAAGCTCTCAAATTAACGGAGCATACATTATTTTATTAAACACCATATTCGATAAATAACAATAAAAAGTGTTTAATTTTAAGTTTAAAATTATAGTGTATAATTAAAATGGAGAGTTGAGCTACGAGGAATCATCAATTATTCTTTGTGTTAACTGAATTGGAAAACTTTTCTTTATATGCGTCTAGAATGAAAGTCAGGATTGAAAGTCATTTAAGCTTAATCCCTGGTTCGGGAAAAACCAATGTTTTGGGAAGAACCAGCATGAACTCAGCGTGACTTTTTAAACATTAATTTACAATATAATATTTTATACAATTAAGTATGAAAACATTTAGAAACATAACCTCATTCTCAGGGATTATTATCAATCATGTACTCTTTAGTAGTGTAATAACTCATAATAACACTTTCACTGTCCGCTTTTCAGACAATACCAATGACTAATACAATGAATGAAAATTTTAAACTTTTTAATAGAAAGGTTCCTACAAATTTTTGGGACTTTGTGAAAATAATGGAAAATTATTAATACCACATTAGTAAATAACTTAAATTAATTTAAAATCTTGTCCGGATGTCATTTTGAATGCCTTTTAAATTTGATATCATCAATAGTTTAACATTTTAATGGTGATAAAAGTCTCAGTATTTTTTAGTATGGTATTAGCAGTGCCCCTCTTTCACTTTTGCAAATTAATTGCAATACAGAAAACAACATGTATAAATAGAGAATAACATAAGATACTTGGTATAAATAATATCATATTTGTGTCCTCAGGTTAACGTCCTTGGTCCAACAATATTCAAACTATATAATAATGTGCTATGTTACATAAAAATGTCAAATGCAAAAATTGTCTCTTAAATTTTTTGATATTTTGAAATACGCAGCATAATTTTTTTGTTGCTTTTTTCCAAGTTACTATATATATCTTAAAGAATACGAGGGGAAAATATTTAAACCATGTAACAAAAAAGTGACTAACAAAAATTTGACTATGATCTCAGACATAATAAATATGGTCTAAGAATACTGGTACGTCGTCGATGTGCACTACCGTTATACTTACTAAAAACATATAACAAAGCTATTTCAGTGGGCGTATATGGTAATAGCATTTCTGGATCTGGAAACACTGATATTTCATAATAATTCATGGTGATCATCTTGTCATGAATCTGAGGTAATCGTTGGGAAGCGATGATATTACTGAGGAGATTGAGGCCGATGAGAGCCGAATGTTTAACTTCTGAATTATAACGAAGCAATGCTTGTTGATCATCTACGTAGATTTCAATGTCATTTTTGTTGAGTGGGCTCACATCGTTTTCTTTGCATTTCACGCAGCTACAATTTTTGCCTGGAAAGAGAAAAAAAATAACACCGTGAATCTACGAAAAAAAAAATGATCTGACGAACGTTTTTCTTAATTATTTATAGGAAATTCAGACAATTTTCGAACCTTATTAATTTTTATGACGTGTGAAATTTGGGAATCTTAAATTTAAATAAATAACGATTAATTACAAGAAATGTACATTGAGTACTACCGTACTCAGTGTACGTTTCTACGTTTCTTGTAAGTAATCGTACCTTAGTTAAATATTTGTGACTATAGATTGTTGGCGTAGAAAAATAATAAACATTTCTATTATTAATTTATTCTTTCTCTTTATTTATGACAACTCCGGAGGTCTGCGGAAAAATAAGGCAGAATTCTGAGACAATCTCGTATTTATTTATTTAAACTTACCAACTAAGCACATATGAAACATTTCAGCTACATTTTGTTATAACACTATAATATATATGTACTTAAATTATAGATGAGTACAACACTTTAACATTAACGTAATTATTTTATTTAAAAACAGAAATAAAAATTGAGTGTAACATTTAAATATTTTTAATCAAATCAAATCAAATTAAATATCTTTATTTATTAGACTTTAAACAAAGCACTTATCAACAGCAACATATCATAATAATTGTTACTTAATGTTCGGATATAATCGTACAAAGTTAATAGCTACTACGAAATACGTTAAGTATATTTGTATATATATATATATATATATATATATATATATATATATATATATATATATATATATATATAAGCACCTCGTGTAATTATATAGAACTTCACTTAAAGGTAAGTTCATTTAATCATTAATTATACTTCGTGCTTCGTCCTTCTAGATGAGTAACTGGAACTTATTAAACACACAGGTAAATAATGAGAGCTAAAGCTAAAGAGGGTGAAATTTATTTTGTGTTTACTTGCCATTAAAGATGTGATTAATACATGCTCGGAATACCGAGAAGTAGGTATGCCCAATTTAATAGATTTTCACTAATAGGATCCTGTCCCCTCTTCCCGGCACTTTTATACAATATTCAACATAATCAGTACTTTTTTAAAATCATAATATTATATTTGCAACATGTAAGAAAAATTAAGTATATAACGAACAACTTTTATACATATACCAGTATTACAAAATCTATATTTATACATATAAATAAAATTGAAGTATCTGTCTGTAATATTGAAATAACTGTAGTTGCTAGTTATTTGCGTGCTACTAAACTCCATGAGCATAACAGAGGCTAGTTATTTGCATACTATTAAGACATAAATATTCTAAGTACTATATATTACAAATATAATAGCTTACTTGTATATGCTAATACTTATTGTATAGGCATATTACAAAGAGGGAAAATTATTATTAACATTAATATTATTTATAAGAACGAAAATGTAAGACATTTTTTGTTAATTTTTGCAAAAGAGTTAATGTCTTTTACAGCTTTTAAGTAATTTAGAACGACAGGTGTCATCGTCGTATTTTGCTAGAGGTTGTCTTTATCTGTAAATACCCTTAACATCTCGCATTTCTATATTTTTGCGCATTTCATGGCCTAGTAACAAAGATAATACAAATGCCGATGTTGTACGTATGAATTTAATATACTGTGCTCCATTTTCACATTACATATAGTAAGAGAACGACTAATTTTAGCAATAGAAATCTTAAATTAATTAATTTAATTATTTGTACAAAGCTCAGTTAGTTTACTTAGGTACACATCGTATAGTCTAACAGAACTATCTGCCAACGATACTGCCATGATTTTTGCTGCGGTTGTTCTAAGTGTTCCATCTAGGGATGAAATACCCATTTCAAAAATAAAGGTTGCGAGATAAGCGGACTAATTCTGAAGTTATCATTTTTTTTAAATAATTTTTAGACAATTAAGACCAAGTTGGTCACATAGGTACAACAACAATGCCGTTGGCTTTGTCTGGTATAATTTTTCTAATCAGACGCGCTCGCAAGTTATTGTTCCGGGTCCGGACACTTGTACTTCCACAATTCATGCGTATTAACTACCTCCACGATACAGGAGATAATCCCAATGTGGGGGCAACGTTATTTGAACAAAACTATTGAGGTCATTTAAAAGTTACTAAATGTATAATTGAAATGCTGCCTTTTAGCAATTCTTTAATATTATTATTTAAAATGGCTCATCACTTTATCTTTATATATGTTTTTAAACTTAAGAACATAGAACATTTTGCCACTTGGTTTGGGTTTGACACCCAAATATATTGGACATGAATTGTTAGAAGTTATTGCCACAATAAGTAGTAGATTATTTATCGTTTCATTAAACTGAAATCGTTCCGAGAAAAAGTGCAGGCTTGGCTGTTATTCCTGATGTTGAGTACTGATAATTTTAGGGCTATAGCCCCTTATTCCATGACAGTATTATGTGGTTATTGGTAATAAGCTACCATTGTTTTATAAATACCGCCAGTTGTACTGCGTACTTTAACTTATCTATAGATAGATATCACAATGATCTCGAGGAGATTCTGGACGGTGCACCCACCTTCGTTGGTGCGGCAGTGGCAATGTAGGTGCGGCTTGGCACCTCTTCTGAGGCACCGACGGATACCGATGGCTAGTCGAGGCATGCATCCAATCTTAGGCTTCTGGTTTTAGCAGTCTCGGGTACTTTTATCTTGTCATTCATTGTTGTAGCGCCAATTTTTGTGCATTTGGCTAGGATAAAGTATTAAGCACAGAGCTCTTTACGGTTTTTTGTATAAGTCTGATGTGACTATATGTTGCAGACGAATACCTTATTCGCAGAGTAAGTCTGTACCAAATTCTGTCACAGAAGACAAGTCATTGCACAGAATTTTAAATATGTCAGCATCTATATTTGAATTTGACGAAGTGGCGATCGGCGTTTCTGCGATAATTTCTTTGTGAACACGGGCCCAATCGGACCGCATAGCCCATTGGATTCCTTAGGACTGATTTTAAGCCCTTTCAGGTTAGCGGTATCTCATCGGGCTAATCTTAAAAGTTTTTTTTTTCATACAGGGTAATTCAAAATCTTATCACAGAAAAAATTAATAATTATGAATTAATTCTTCACTATCGGATATTATGTGAAAGGTGTGTGTTAGTTCCTTTGAAATGAACGAAACTTAATTTATTCTTCATCATCGGATATTATTTGATAGGTGTGTGTTCAGTTCCTTTGAAATGAACAAACCTTACTTTATTACTCATTATCGGGTTTTATTTGATAGGTGTTCAGTTCCTTTGAAATTAGTGAACCTTACCTTATAAAAGACACTATGTGTTACAGTTCCTATGAACAGAACGAGGCCAAATTCTTTTGGGATTATGTTACATTTCCATTGAAAATAACGAACCCATTTTATTTAAGTGATATATTCTTTACCTTACAGTTAATTCAAGCCCGGCGGCGAATCACCTGGAGGTTTGCTTGATATTCTATATTGGCGTCTTCAAGAACGCTGTGATTTGTACTTAAATTTTTTATTTCTTAATTTTTGGTAACACTTACTTTTCGGCATGATATCAGCCAATCACTACGCTTCACTAATAGCAAAACACACAAATATATGAAACAAAATTGAACACAATTTAAAAATAGAGAGAGGTGTTGAGTGATGAAACACTAAACTTGAATGACATAACGAGGGTAGAATCTATGAATGGTCCACGGGAGTGGGGTTCTTCCCACTTCTATAACCGGAGGAAGAAGGGGAAAGGAGGGGATTTTAATATTTTTTATTCTCAACTATAGTGCTAGTGGTGAATCCTAGACGTGATACTACCTGTGTTTAATAAGTTCCAGTTACTAATCTAGAAGGACGAAGCACGAAGTATAATCTCCCTGTTGATGATGTAGGCCGCTGGTGTCGTCTGGGAGAAAAATTTACTAAAACAATTTGGTGAGCGCGTGTACATCCGCGGGGAGGGAGACATAGGTGTCACCTCGTATGATGTTCTAGTGCAACTAAACTCTAAGCGCGGTATCATGTTATATCCGTGCACACACCATCCAAGCGCAGTTAGAGATATGTACGGCTCACGTTGCTTACCACGAACACAACGAATTAAATGATGATTGTCCTGACCAATTAATAATTTTGGCTTAGCGTTACAATTACAAAACAAAAGATCTTTACTTAACAGTCCATAATTGTAAAAGTCCATATTCGGCACTTTTTGTGTTGGTAAATTTAATTCTTTAATTTTACGCACACGGAAAGTAAACATTTGGTTATACGAATTAGTAACACCAACACTCACTACTTGAGATTCACACACAAGCTCGCCCGAGTCCCATGCGCTGCGCGCGCGCATTATCACGTTTTCACCGTACAATCCGAGCTCATCTGCGATATCAGAGGATATCACCGTCACGGTAGCTCCATCATCCAGTAGTGCATGCGTATGCAAACTGCCATTCGGTCCGTGAAGAGTGAGCGGCACCACTTTCAAAAGCACCTTGTGACAGTGGGATGCCACCGAATGAGTGACTGTTTCATTGGTGCTGGGATGCTCATCCTCATCTTGCTCCACAGATTTTAAGTTTTCTTCCAATGGCTTAATCCAGTGCAGTAAGCGATAATGCGGTTGATGGCAGCCGTCAATGTCGCAATTACTGCCATTACAAGACATACCGTTCGTATGGCGGGGCGCAAGACATTTAAAGCAAAGTTTAATTACTTTGCTTTAAATGTAAATATTATGCTTAAACCGTGAACAATCTGCGACACCATGAGCCCCTTCGGCAAAATTTACACTTTTCAGCGTTTTGTAATTGATTACTATTTGTGTACAGTAACAGCGAGTGTGAACGGTGTCTACGTTCATTGGGCTTCTTTAAATTATATTGAGCGTGAATATGACTTACTCCTGATTCAAAGCGTGTGCCAGCTTTTCTAGGCCGATTATTTCACGACAGTAATCTTCCCGGTTCTCCTCATGCTGGTTTACTGGAGCATTCAGCCAATTTTCAACTTTGCTGGTCGAAGATTGTACAGCCGACTTGTGGGAAGAGCGTGATCGAGATTCCAATTCTGCCATCTCAGCAGCAAGCTGTTTCTTTAGCAACTCCGACTGAATATTTGCCTTAATCTTGGCAGCTTCTGCTTGAGCTTCCACTGCTTGTATTTCCACGAGAGCTATGGCCTTAGCGGCTTCGTATTCCAATTACCGCTTGCGTGCCTTACTTGACGACGTGCCTGCTGTCTTTGATGAGTTTTTACTCTTACTATAGGCACTTTGCACATTTCCAGGTTTTTCCAGCACTTCGTCCTTTAAGCTGAACGATGGTAACACATCTTGGTTGTTCTTGCACTCCGATTTTGCAGCGGCACCCCGTGGCCGTCGCCTTTTGTGCGGCGTGGTCGGTGTGAGGAACATAACTGGTACTTATTATTATTATATTTTTGCAGACGACGTAAGGATTCGGCCGAAGGACCACTTTGTTGATGATATAGGCCGCTGGTGTCGTCTGGGAGAAAAATATACTAAAACAATTTGGTGATCCGCAGGGAGGGAAACATAGGTATGATGTTCTAGTGCAACTAAACTCTAAGCGCGGGATCATGTACTCAGCGGTGCAACACCGATGTTGCAAATATAACTTCACCCTACTATAAAAATCGCGGTAAGTGCCACCGTCCCCGTATGCACGCGTACTTATTTATTATAGAAAGACAACAAGTACATAAGGTAAGTAACAATGTTTTTTGAGTATATATTTTACATATATTAATTTTATTGATTAATATTATTTATATTTCACGTGTTCGAGAAGCAACGTGAACGTCGTCAACACTCCCCTTATATCAATACACATTTCACAGCGCTTTACTAACTTTTTTATATCTTGTAAAAAAATAGTCTGACTTTTTTCCCTCAAAATGTGACAAAACTGCTGACTTCACTTCATCATCAATGTTTTTTTCTCGTAGGTAAGTCTGATTTCAATTTTGAGAATAAACAATAGTCACTTGGGGCCAAGTCGAGGCTATATGGTGGATGATCGAGCTCAGTGATACCGCAATGCTTAATAGCTGTCTTGGAAACACGCGATAAGTGGACCGAGGCATTGTCATGAAGCAAAAACACTCTTCGCGACAATTTCTCTCGACGTTTTTTTTTTAAAAGCATCTCGCAATTGACGTAAAAAGGAAGTATTGTAATTGCCTGTTACTGTTGTGTTGCGTTTTTTAAAATCTACCAGTGAAATTCCTTCGGAACCCCAAAAGATAACCAATCTCAAAAAAAGATAATGAGCCATAATCTTTTTCTGAAATTCAGTGACCTTTGCTTTTTGGCAGCGGTGAGCTAGGACGACGCCACTCCATCGATTCCTTTGTTGACAGAGAATCATGATAAAGAACCATGGTTTCATCACCCATAACAATTGAATCCAAAACTTCTTTCTGTCGGCCTTCACAAAGGGATAAAAAATAAGTACAGCACTTCACTCGTTCGTGTTTTTGAACTGCAGTTTGAAGTGTAGTGGCCTCGGATGATTGTCCTGGGCGCGGTTCATTATCAATTGATTCTCTTCCCAAACGAAATAGTTTTGATCATTCTTTTACGGTGGAGTTCGAAGGGGAAGAATGCCACACAGCGTACACAGCATCCAAACGTTATTTGATTTCCGCCGGTGTCCTCCCCTCTTTTGTCAAAAATTTTATTACAGCTCGATACTTGATTTTATGCATTTCGAATTTTTATGATTCATCGTATAAACCGTATTTTAAAAAATTACACATTTTGACGCTTCCATTTATGTACATCTTAAATATTTGTTTTGTTAAAAATAATATACTTTAGTTCACAAAGTTAAGAGATACTGTACAGATGAACTTGAGGCATACTGAAAGACTGCCTCAAGTTCCTCTGTAAAGACTCATAGTGTAATGCCAAGCACTAGCCTCTATAGGAAAAATTGTTCAGCTATGTATATAAAAATTTTCAATGCACTGCCTACAGAGTTTCAATCACTCCCAAAAGTACGTTTTCGCAGGATTGTTAAACAATGGCTTGAGGAGCAATGCTTCTACTCTGTTCAAGAATATTTAAATTTTATGATTAGGATTAAGCATCGAAATTAAAATGAACTAAGTAATTACAATTATATTATTTTAATTAAATTAAATGCAATAAAATTACTATGATAAATTTGAAAATAGGTTATTTATTATATTAGTTGTGAAAATGTAATTTCTGTATTAGATAAATATTTGTATGTCAACATTATGACAAAACATGCTGGTCTTCAATAATTTACCAACCTATATATATATATATATATATATATATATATATATATATATATATATATATATATATATATATATATATATATATATATATATACATATATAACTGCTTTTTGCTTTCTGCTGAATTACAATCAGCTGACTAGGGGTCAATGTACGCGTGAACGCCGAATTTGCGCGGCCCGCAACTAGCGATGGTACCACAATACCTAATAATTTACAACACTTGTCTAAATACCTAACTTACTATTTAGCCACTGTGCTTGTCTCCACGTAGCCAATTTAATTCGAATTCACAGGTTAAATAAACCAAATAACTGGTTCGATTCCCCGCTAATGAAAAAAATACTTAAATAAAATGTTAACAAGGTTAGAGTCATGCGTTTTTATTCATCGTGTAGGTATGTTTATTATTCTGATGTATTCAATTATGTACCTATTCAGATCAGTTCAGTACTAAGTTATTTAAAAAAAATAGGTATGAAACAGCTTACCGCTCTAAATCCTCCGTGGTCTTATGAGATGCGGCTCAAATTGTGCTCCATTCATTTCGAGGCAGATTTGGGCTCGGTGTTGCGTCTCCTCATGCAGGCGGGGCATCATCGTGTGGTATTCGACACAGTCCGTACGTAGTTTGTCGAAAACATCCACGATCCTTTGGCGCATTTCGTCAGCACTATCACACTCACGATTAAAAACCCTTTCCTTCACATACCCCCACAGAAAGAAGTCTAACGGGGTCAGATCTGGTGAGCGACGTGGCCAAGCGTGTGGTCCTAGTCTGCCAATCCAGCGATCATCAAATAATTCGGTAAGGCGCTCACGGATGAACCTCACGACATGTGGAGGTGCACTATCATGCTGGAACCATGTGCGGCGATATTCAGCCAACGATAGGACGTCTAAAATGTCAACTAACTGTTAATTTATAAAGTATAGGTATCGCTATCCGTTAAGTCGCTGTGGCATAAACACTGGTCCCAGTATGCGATCCTTAAATAAACCTGCCCATACGTTAACCGACTATCGGGTTTGGTGCCCGGTTTGTCGAACAGCGTGCGGGTTAACCTCTGAATAATACTACGTGTGTATTTCTTCGGTTCCACAGGCCGTTTCTGGTAAATGTCAACTCGTCCGTCCAGATAACGTGCTCAATGGTACCAGGCACACGTTGTTGTTGGTCTAATAACCAACGGCAGAAAACTCGTCGGTGGTCGTGATTGCCGGGAACTAAAGCGTGCACTTTGTGCACTTTGTATGGCCGCATTCGGTTACGCTTTAACACTTTGTGAACTGCACAGTATGACACACTTGTTACATCCCGACGTCTTAACAATTTAGCGATACTTCGTGTACCTAGTTTCGGATACCGGCAAACGACATCTAAAATGCGCCCCTCGGAGTGAACAGTCACTTGACTTCCACCTCCTGCCGCTACCGGAGCAATAGGCCGATTTTCCAACACTCGCTGAAATGCTGCTGTTATCAGACGAGAGTCAGCTGGGTGTCGAGCGGTCGGGAATTTCTCTCGGTAAATTCGTAATGCACGCGAAGCATTCCCGCAAGCTTCTCCAAGGCACATTAACATGTTGCCGTATTCACGAGCACTATAAACGTACGCGATAGGCATTATTAAAACAAAAAAGAAACACAAAACATAACAACAATAATAACACGTAATAACAAGTAGGTAATACCAAGTATTAACGATAAGAATTTAATAAACAAAATGATTGAACTGTCGCTCGCACGCGTGTCCAAAGTCAACACGGAACTGTCTCAAAAACTAAAATTAATAACGAATCCCGCCAAAACTGAAGCCTACTGCGTCCTAACGTCCTTGCGGTAAACACTTTGAACATTCCCACAGATCGTAAGATGTTATGACATTGCCAACTTTTATTTTATAAGTTTAGTTTCCATATGATCCCTACGACTAGTCTTCATATGGAATTTAGAAGATATAGTTGTAATTTTTTAATACAATTAGACAATCAATTGTACCCTGACGAAACAAGCAGTTCGTTACTACAAAAATGATATTGAAATTAATAAACGTACTTACTTGGGTACTCATTTACACAATTATAAACACTATTTCATCGTTATCTTTGATTTTGTACAAGAAAATAGAAATGAAATGGTATTGAATAATTTAATAGTTAAAATCAATTGCAATTATGATCGACAGTTAGATTAATTCTAAAAAATAATTATTTTACTTTGTTTTAATTGACTTTCCGTTTTTAATCCGTCCAATTCTTTGATTTGAAAAGAGATACGTCAAAACTATTAAAAATTACTTGCAAGTTTTATTGTGATTACCGCCTCTAATTCTATGTCGCTTGCAAACAAATCTTAGTAGGTACATTTCGGTGCAACATGGCAGCGTTGCCAACACCAATTTGTCAAATTCTCCGAAAATCCATGTCAAATTCCCCAATTTAAGGACAAAACAACTTCAACAGATTCCCCTCAATTTTATTTTAAGAAATTAAGCAATTTTCAACTAATTTTATAAGATTTATTTTAAACTAACATTTTTTTTTCTTTTTACCGAAATTTTTTTTCACACTTTCCATATTTTTGTTACAAGCATTTTGCTCCATGGAGTATTTTTAATTCCTTCCCTTGTTGCCATTAAAAAGTACCTTAATATCTGCATTTATATGCATGCGGTTCTCTGCTTTAAAATTAAAAAAATAAGAAATGAAAAGCATTAAATGATACACAAAAGCTGCCGAAATATATCTTAAATGTGGTGCAATGAAGATATTTAAAGAAAAGGGAGTCATTCGATATTCATAAGCAACCTAACAAAAATGTTAAGATAAGTATATCGATTTTCAAAATTCCCGCATTTTCGCCGCATAATATCAATTTGGGGAATTCCCCACATGTTGGCAACGCTGACGCGAGGTGACACACAGTCGGCCGGGTGGCGGCAGCGCGTGGTACGAAGGCAGCGCGACGGGGGAATGCTCGCCAGTATTACTGTGCGCGCACGATATTGGTTCCTCATTCTTCCTGCGCTTTGAAAATTCGATGTTTCCCAAAATACAGTCGCACACACAGCTTTCTTTGCACGACGCGCGACGATGATTTTAAAAAGGAAGGAAATAAAAATTATTTATATCTATTGTTTTATGACTGAACTAGTGAACGAAAAGGTAAATAGAAGGTGAATGGGGAAAGTTGTGCAGTAAAATATTGAGGAAGAATACTGAGAAAATAACCATATGGTCGACCTGATGACGGAAACATTTATCATTCGCATTGATGATGATGATTCTGATGACGGAAGCTCAAGCGAAGATGAAAGTGATGATGAAGTAGCATCCAGTAACATCAACACACCATCGACATCTGGCTTCCATGTTCCATGTTCAAACGGTATAATGGACGGCGTGTCACCCTTAGCTTAAGTTTTCTTGTTACAAACTACTTTATATTTTACGATAGAAATAAAAAATAATGCTCAAATAAACATTATCCATTTTTAATTCCAACCTCTTCCAAAGTTCTAAGTAGCTAGTAAAGTACCTATTATGATTCTACAATAAAACCATTAATTACAATTATAATATTATAAAACAATAGCCTGGTACCATGTAGTACTTTAGAACGCGACTGTACCCATGCGCAAACACACCCCCTTCACTGTCGCTCAGCGTTCTTTTTACGTGACGGGACCTGTACCGAGCTATAGTAACGTACCGAGTATAGTATAAGCTAAAGTGTAAAAAAGATTGAATTGATTGAGAAGTTATAGATAAAAGAGTTTGGCTTCGACGCGGATATTGACACAGCTGATTTTATGATTTACATATTTATTTTAAATTCCGCTGCTTGTTTAATGTTTAAGTATTTTCATGATTTTTATATGAAATTATCGTTTTATTTAGCTGTACTAACACGATAGAGCGTGAATAAAACTAATATAATTGTTTGATTTTATTTGTAGAAATAACTTGCTATCTCAGTTTCAATCTGGCTTTCGGCCTGGACACAGCACGACCACTGCACTTCTCAAAGTCACAGAGGACATTAGGGAGGGCATGGAGAATAGAAAGGTCATAGTACTTGTATTGATTGATTTTACAAATGCGTTCAACATGGTTGACCATGATATCCTCCTTGCCATGCTTCAAGATCTCAAATTTTCGTCTACTGCTGTGGACTGGTTTTCTTCCTACCTTTGTGGCCGTCGGCAATCTGTCATTAATGGTCGTGACATATCTGACTGGTGTCAATTCTCCACTGGCGTGCCACAAGGTGGAATATTATCTCCACTTCTGTTCTCCATTTTTATTACCCCAATAAATGCCAAGCTATAATAATTGGTAGTGCTCAACAGCTGTGTAAGCTTGACGTCCATTGCGTTCCACCTGTCACGTTTGATAATTCTATCATACCGTATTCTGACAGCGTTAAAAATCTGGGTATCTACTTTGACACAACCTTAAGTTGGTCCACCCAAATTCAGAATATCAGTGGTTTTGTTTTTGCTAAGCTCAGTGCTTTGAACCGTCTCAGGAACTTTCTTCCGGTCAAGGTAAAGATTACTCTGGTGCAATCTCTTATTTTGTCTATTATTGACTATGCTGATGTATGTTTTCCTGATCTCAATGAGGTTTTCCTTGATAAGCTGGATCGTCTCGTTAATAACTGTATCCGTTTTATTTTTCATCTTCGCAAGTTTGATCATGTATCCTCATTTCGTACTCAGCTTAAATGGCTTCCAATTCGTCAGCGAAGACACATTAGGATACTTAACACAGTTTTTTCTATTTAATTCGATAACCACTATCCAAATTATCTGAAACATAAGTTTCAGTTTCTGCGGGAAACT
Source organism: Parnassius orleans (assembly GCA_029286625.1). Taxonomy (NCBI): domain Eukaryota; kingdom Metazoa; phylum Arthropoda; class Insecta; order Lepidoptera; family Papilionidae; genus Parnassius; species Parnassius orleans. Next base: position 82,308 of record JAGSMP010000428.1, on the reverse strand, counting down.
CATGACAGACAGCTTCGTTCATCGGAGACTCTTGCTTTCTTTATACCCCTTCACCGTTCGAGTTTCATATCTTCATCGTTTGCTATCCAAGCTGCGCGCCTATGGAATGACCTGCCTGAAAAATTAAGACAACCTACCTGCAAAGAAATATTTAAGAAAAACATTCGAGATCATTTTCTAAAATTGCTTCACAACTGCTAATGTTCCGTCTTCATTAGTATATTACGTATCTTTATGTATTGTATTATATTATATTTTACATATATAATATAAACACTCGCGCCTGTCACCCAGAGGGGTAGGCAGAGACTAAGGACTTCCATTTGGCACGATCCTGGCACACCTCTCTCGCCTCCTTTACATCCATATATCTACGCATACACGCTCGTCGGTTAAGGGTACTCCTAATCTGGCCCATTTTAAATATATCGCCAATTTGGTCGATAAACCTTCGTCTAGGGCGTCCTTTTCCGACTCTGCCGTTCACTTCTGCAGCATAAATTTGCTTTGTCATTCTTTCTTCGTTCATTCTTTCTACATGACCAAACCACCGAAGCATTCCTTTCTTAATCCTGGTCACAACGTCATCTTGCAAACCACACTTTTCTCTTATCGCACTATTTCTCACCCTGTCATTCAGATTCAGCCCTTGCATTCTCCTTAATGACCGCATTTCTACAGCATTTATTCTACTCTCATGCTTCTTCTGCCAGACCCAACTTTCACTACCATACATTAAAGTAGGGACTAACACAGCATTATGAATTGCCAAACGTGCCTTTTACATTCTGACTCTTCACAATAGCGTAGATACCCATTTACTCTATTTCCTGCGTTCACTCGTCGTTCTATATCCTTATCATATCTACCATCTCTGCTAAATAAACATCCCAAATATACAAACTCATCCACTTGCTCAATCAACTCCCTTCTATTCTTATTTCACATAACGTTTTTCTTTCTCTTTCAAAAACCATCACTTTCCTTACTTGCGCGTTCACTTTCATACCCCTTTCTTTTAATGACCAGTTCATTAAAGTAACCATCATTGCAACTCGGCCGCCAACGATGCAAATATGACTTGATCATCGGCGTACAAAAGGCATTTGACGGTTAACTCACCCATTCTCAACCCACATCCTTCAACTTTCAAAGTTTGCAAACAACTGTCCATAAATAGGTTAAACAGCCACGGGAAGCTACACAGCCCTGTCTGACACCTTTTGGATGCCAAACCAGTCCGAGAGCCCGTTGATCCGGCACAAACACTAGTCCCTATAAAGAGACTTCACCTGTATCAAACCAGCGCTCAAACCAAATGAGTTAAGTGTTTGCCATAACACATTCCTGTCCACTCTGTCATAAGCCTTTTCCAAGTCCATGAACGCACAAAAACTTACTGGTTTTGGCCAAAACTTCTCCGCAATCATGCGCATGGAAAAGACTTGATCCATACACCCCATTCCTTTCTAAATCCAGCTTGCACATCCCACATTTTTCCATCAGTTTCTTCCATAACTCTTTCAATTAACACCTTAGCATACAGTTTACCCACAATGCTAAGCAAGCTGATACCACGGTAGTTTTTACAGTCCAGCTGTGACCCTTTTCCTTTATATATTGGGACTATAACGGCTTTGCACCAGTCTTCCGGTATCCGCTTCAGTTCCCAACATAAATTTCTACAATTCATAAATAATACCATAGACAATTTGTCCAGTGAGTTAAAGACAGTTTTTTAATAACAACACCGAAATATAATGAATGCAAAAATAAACAAATATCAAAATATCAAAAATCAACTATCAAATCATATCAAATTATATCTCGACGTGAATTCGACAATACCATCATGTGCCAAACCACCGAGGTTGTATGGGTTACCGAAAATACACAACCAAACGCTCCACTACGTCCCATAGTGAGCCAGCTCGATTCACCAACTTATAAGTTGGCTCAACACTTGGCAAAAATACTATCAACACTTAGAGGACATACCAGAGCACACACAAAGGATTCATACCATTTTGTTAGTGAGATAAAAGACCTATATGTCGCTGACAATGAAACTGTGGTCAGTTTTGATGTTCAGTCACTATTCACATGCTTACCTATTGAAGATTGCATCTCAATTGTAACTAGGAAGCTAGAAGATAACAACATGCCCACAGAATATGGAGTATTGCTTAAACACTGCCTCACATCTGGCTATCTATTGTGGAAGGAAGAGTTCTACAAGCAAGTAAACGGTGTGGCGATGGGTTCACCTGTATCTCCCGTAGTCGCCGACATATTCATGGAGGACTTTGAGGAGAAAGCCCTTCTTACTACTCCTGTAAATCCAAGATTCTACAAGCGGTACGTAGACGACACTTTCACAATTTTACCATCTGACAAAGTAACTGTATTTTTAAACCACCTTAATTCCATAAACTCTAAAATACAATTCACAATGGAGTTAGAGGCAAACAATTCTTTAGCTTTCCTAGATGTTTTAGTCATCCGAAATCCTGATAACACTATTGGTCACACTGTGTATAGGAAAAAGACTCATACCAACCGATATTTAAATGGTGAATCGCACCATTATCCATCACAGTTAGCTACCGTAGGAAAATATTTGTTTCAGAGAGCACGAGAGATCTGTGATAGAAAACATCTGGCCGCCGAGCTTCAGCACGTCGAGTAAGTACTGCAAGACAACAAGCTTCGGGTCCCGCGCCTACGTCACAGTGACCGAGTGAAGCCGGCCACAGTCGAGCGTGTGCCTGCTGCACTACCCTATGTCAGAGGAGTCACAGACAAGGTTGGCTGCATCTTGAAGCGAGCTTCCATTAAAACATACTTCAAGCCGCCGAAGAAGATTAGTTAATTTTTACCATCCGTCAAGTGTCATAATTCTCTACAAGAAGCAAGAGTGTACAAGTTGAATTGTGAATGTGGTCTCTCTTACATAGGACAAACAAAAAGATCTATAAAAACCCGCGTAAAAGAACATATAGCTGACTTGAAACACCGACGTATCGGGAAGTCTGCAGTTTGTGAACATGTTCAAGATCGTCCCCGTCAGTACATTAGATTTGATAGACCACAAATCCTCGCAAAAGAACACCGTTTCCTACCTAGGATGATTTATGAGGCTATTGAAAAAAAACATCCTAATTTCAATAGAGAAGATGGATGGGTGCTGCCATCTGCTTGGGATCTTATAATCAATAAAATTAAATCAAACCCAAGTATACTGCTAGACTTCAAGATACTGTAAGCTCATTCTGCGTAGATCGAACCAAAAATTAATATGAAAAAACTGAAGGTATGGGCTAACTATGACATCGGGACGTCAAACACCTCAGTCCCCCGTGACCATGGGTTGTAAAGCACGAAACGTCAAGGGTAAAAGTAAAATTAAACGCGTTATAGTCCGTAAAAATTAGTTTCATTTAATATTATTTTTGCTTTAAAATCCAAAGACAATACGCTAATTCTTAGTACCGTGTTGTGTTATTGTGCAATACAAGAAAAGAACCCACCTGCATGGAGTAACAGAAAAATTGCAAGAAATTCTGCTGTTCTATGTGATACGTGGTTCTACCCTGTAAAGGAGGAGCATCTTAAACCTGCATTATCGTGTGTGTGACAACTGAGGGGCCATGTCGGGAATTCGCGAAATTAATTGCTAAGGGTTTAGTAGTAGGCTTAAAACATTGAAAAAATAATCCTGGAAGTTGTAAAACAATATATAAAAAGATACAGCCTTAAAGAGTGGTCTCTCAGTTCACACAGTCTATCAGCCAGATCAAAAGTACTTTAAAAATTAATTAAATGTAAGCATGGATAGTTGGTCAAGAATTCGTAAAGGTTATATTAATAAGTAACAAAACACACATTGTTAAAGAGAAAATAAACAAATATCTAAAATTTGGTTCTCAGACCAACCAAAGCTTTTTAAACATTAGTGGAAAGGAGACTATTTCTTTTTGTATGGAGAATGTGCCCACCACAAATTGTGGCGTAACGTAATGTTTACAATATTAATACAGAAAAAAAGAAATAAAAAATTAAAATATGAATATCACAATATCCTAAAAACAAACCAAAAGCGATTGTCTTGTAGTTTGAGCCGGTATTATTAGTTAGAATAGTGTATATAGAATAGAATAGCTCAATAATTAATAGTATAAAAACAAGTTTCATTCAGCATTTATAGGTGCTTTAAGATTGATGGAAAAACCTTTTAGTAGTTCCGGAAAAATATAGTGCACAGACAAATAAACGTTGTGTGTTAACTATTTTTTCAACCGACTTCAAAAAGAAGGAGGTACTCAATTCGAATGTATGTTTTTTTTATATTGTGATTTCGATGATTATTTTTTATTTGAAAGCTGGCGCTTCTCATGTGGTCCCATATAAATTTGATCAAGGTCTGACTAACAGGTTTAGAGTTATCCTTAATAATTTATATTGAAATCGGTTGTACAAAATTATTAATTTTACCACTTGTTACATTTTTTATAGGATTGGTGACAAATGAGCACACAGTCCACCTGATGGTAAGTGGTTGCTGTGACCCATAGACGTCTACATCTATTCTCAATAAAGAATCAAAATGCAGATGCGTTGTCACACGTGAGGACTAAGACGGAATGCCTCTTTTCCAGTAAAAGGGGTACACTCACCATACGAAACAAAGCAGTGTTAAGCTGCTATTTTACGCTGGTATTCTGTGAGAACGTGGTCCTTCTCCAGTCGAGCCGAACCATTCGTGACACAACTATACTACTAATACAGCTGCAGAATTACTCTTCAACGTGAAAAGACATGTATTGATTGATTAATGATTATATATTCAAAACACCATTACAGTAATTAAAGGAATATGATTTAAGCCAAGATGAATAAGGGATAATATGTCCATTTGTAATATTAACTAAACATGCTTTATAGTATGAAAGATTTAAACTGGTTGTGTAAGGAAAAAAACAAAGTAAAATGCCTCTGAAAAAATATTGTAGGTCACCATTTCCAAAGTAGTATCTTAAAAGTACAATAGACAGACAGACGCGGTGTTTTAACATGCTAGATTGATTAGTAATTATACACTGTAAATAACATTAAAACCAAAATTACTGGGTAATAACATACCCATTTATGATTTTATTCACTAATAAATAAATATCAGGTTAATGTTTTGAACTGGTTGTCTTTGGATAAAAAAATCAATGTATAATATCACTGTATTACATACATATTTGTCATATTTAGTACAAACAGACAAGTGTGGTGTGAAACTTGTGTGAACTTTGTTTTAAAATGTCTCGTCAGATTAATAATCATACCCAAAACATCATAAAAGCGAAAATGACAAGGTTGTAACATGTTAATATATGTTATTACGCACTGATAAATAGTGAGCAAGTGAGATGTTTTAAAATAGTTGTATAAGGATAAAAAAACACATGTATAATGTGTTTTATGATTCGTAATAGTCATCATATTTAAAGATTTTTTCTTTTAGGCAGCACAGAGAGACAAGAACAAAGTGGGGACTATATAAATCCCATACATAATTAACACCAAAATAACTTGATGATAACATGTCTATGATTATGATTTTGTTATGAATCAGAAGGACATTTTCAACGATAAGAGATATGAGAAGACCGTTGCCTCCAATATCCATAGGCTGTATTTCCATATTTCTGTTGTCATTTTGTTTCTGCCACGGACAGCTCTGCAAGGTATTCCCCTTTGATTTTAAGCGACCTGAAAAAAAGTTAACGAATATTGTAGTGTCTATACTAAATTATAATTCTTACCAATATATTATTTTTTCTATATTTATTGCAATCCAAATAGCGTGTGGGGACTATGTTTAAGTATGTATATATTAATAATTAGTAATTTACGTTTCCAAACATTATTAAATATAAAAAAATATATCCATTTATGATATTGTTAGAAATCAGAATATTTTTAAATAAAAGCGATATGATTGCTGTCTTCAATGTTGATAAATTGTGTTTCCATATTTCTGTTATCATATGTTGTCTCTGCCTGTGTGTTCAATAAAAATATGCCATAGCGAAGTAGCTATAATGGTTTTGCAAATAACACCATTTGACAAGTGCATGTTAATTGACTTTTTATTTTTACTGGTTTCATTTAGAATAAAAATTTTTTTTAGTACCTGGTAGTAACAAAATAATATCCTTTTCCGCAGATATAACAACACCGCTTGTTTGGTGTGCTTGTAAAATTGACACTTATGTAATGAGTACTATATATAAGTACTTTCTTACAATATCATTATGCAATTTTTACAATTGGATTTACTGGAACTAGATTTATCTGAAAAAAGTTAATAGGTAGAGTATAATCCAAAAGTAAAAAGATGAAATTATTCGCATTTCTTAAGAAAATATTGATTGAAAGTATTCACCTCTCGAGAAATCCACATACAAGTTGGTGCATGGTGCACATCTGCAGATACTCGGAAAGCGCACATTTTGTTGTAATATAATTACTATAATATTTGGAGTGTGCTGTTACTGCAGATGCCAATTTCATAAAATCACAAAAAAATACGAGAAAAGAGAAAACACCGTCACATTATTCAAGAACAACAGATCAACAGAAAGAGTAATAACTAATAGTCTTGTTCTACGAGAATAAATGAGTAGGCACACGATAAAGTAATAGATTCTTCGTTGGCATATCGATACTTTTGCTTCGATGCGGAGTACTTTTGTAAAATACTTCTTATGTTACTATATTATCATCATTATCATCATTACAGCCCTTCACAAGTCCACTGTTGAACATAGGCCTCCCCCACGGAATGCCACAAAGCACGGTCCCGAGCCACCTGCATCCATTGACTTCCTGCATGTCTTACCAGGTCGTCACTCCATCTAGTGGGGTGACGCCCTACACTTCGCCTGCCGGTACGAGGCTGCCACTCGAGAACCTTTCTTCCCCATCGGTTGTCGGTTCTTCGAGCTATATGGCCGGCCCATTGCCACTTCAGCTTACTAATCCTTTGGGCTATGTCGGTTACTCTGGTTCTACTGCGGATATCCTCATTTCTAAGTTTATCGCAGAGAAACCCCGAGCATAGCCCTCCATAGCTCGCTGAGCGACCTTGAGCTTCCTCATACGGCCAGCAGTGAAGGACCACGTCTCAGTTCCGTATGTCATCACTGGCAACACGCACTGGTTGTACAATTTCGTTTTGAGGTTTTGAGGTATGCCTGACGAGAGGATGGGTCGTAATCTCCCGAACGCTGCCCAGCCGAGTTGAATCCGTCGATTGACCTCTCGGTCGAAGTTGGACTTACCTAGTCGGACTATTTGTCCCAGGTAAACATATTCGTCAACAACTTCAAGCTTACTGCTCCCAACAACTACCGGCATAGGCGTGACATGGACATTAAACATGATTTTTGTTTTGTCCATGTTCATCTTGAGACCTATCCGTTGGGAGAAACTATTGAGGTCATTGAGCATAGTGCTTAGATCCTCCAGCGATTCTGCCATAAGGACTATATCGTCGGCAAATCGAAGGTGAGTGATGTACTCGCCATTGATGTTAATACCGTATCCTTTCCAGTCCAGTAGCTTGAAAACGTCTTCCAATGCAGCGGTGAAGAGTTTCGGGATATTACGTCACCTGTCTTACACCTCTCTGCAGTTGGATAGGTTTCGTACTCTGGTTCTGTACTCGGATAGCCATCGTAGCCCTACTGTACAAACACTTCAGCACCTCGATATACCGACAGTCCACTTGGCACCGCTGAAGGGACTGCAGCACCGCCCAAATTTCGACGGAATCAAAGGCTTTCTCATAGTCCACATACGCAAGGCAAAGTGGCAGATTGTACTCGTCGGTCTTCTGTACAATTTGCCGAAGAGTATGTATGTGGTCTATGGTGCTAAAGCCTTTTCGGAAACCGGCTTGTTCGGGAGGCTGGAAGTCGTCGAGTCTGCATGCGAGACGATTCGTAATGACTCTCGAAAACAGCACGTAGACGTGGCTCAGAAGGGAAATCGGTCTGTAGTTCTTCAAGAGAGCGTTGTCGCCTTTCTTGAAGAACAAGACCACCGCACTTCTGCTCCACGCCTCCGGTGTAATGCCACCATGGAGGACGGAATTAAAGAGCTTCTGAAGGACTTCAAGTACCGGTTTTTAGACCCGCTTTCAGAAGCTCCGCTGTAATTCCATCCTCGCCTGGGGCCTTGCCGTTTTTAAGGTGCTGGAGAGCCATTCTAATCTCGCTCAGACTGACGTCCGGGATATCATCGGAATAGTGTCGGATAAGACTTGCTCTTGGATCGTTACTCACACTTGCGCGTGGCTCCAACGATGACGTGTACAGCTGCCCATAGAACCTCTCAATTCACTCAAAATCTCAGGTGTCCCGGAAACGATGCTGCCACAATCGGTCTTCAGCTTCGACAGTTGGCTCTTTCTGGCAGACAGATCTCAAAGACTTTGGAGCCCTGGTTCTGCGCTCGATCGCTTCTTCAATACGAGCTGTATTGAAGTTGCAAGTCCCGCCGCATGCATTTGGAGATCTGTCTGTTCAGTTGCCTGTATGCTGTCAAATCTGCTGAAGACTGCAGCTTCATCTCCCGTCTAACAACCATGAGATTAAGAGTGTGATCGGAGAGTTTTTGTGTTCTTCTGCGACGGGTCTTACAGAACTTAGTTCCGACCGCATGGACAGTTTCCACAAGCTTGTCATTCATATCGTCCACTTCATTGCAAAATTCTAGGCACTGAAAACGATTTTGTAACTCGAGCTGAAAGTTTTCGACTTGGATTAGAGCACGAGGGGAGAGCGTTGACTTCATTAGACGTGACCCTCCAACTTAACGTTTAGGTTCAGTGTGCTCACCATTCGGTGATCGCTGCCATTTCCCCTCGCGATCACTGAGACATCACTGAACAGTTGTCGTCTGGTCGTCATAATGAAGTCAATCTCATTTTTGTCGAACCGTCGGGACTCGACCAGGTCCACTTTTCTGTGGGCCGCTTTTGGAAGAAAGAGTTCATCATAAAGAGTCCCTCTTTTCTCCATAAAGTCGGCCAGCTGCTGGTCCCTTGGGTTCCGTTGCCTCTATTCCGAATTTCCTACTTTCAGCTCACCGCCTCTTGTGCTAGTTTTGTTGAAGTCTCCCATTAACACCGTATAGTGGGTTTTGGAGGAATGCATGGCTCTAGAGATATCCTCATACATCTCCACTCCTTATCGGATGTGCCGAGGTTGGTGCGTAAACCTGTATGACCTTCAGCGAATACCGTTAGGTGATTCTGAGTATAAGGCGCAACCCTCGTCGACACACTCCTGATCTTTACAACGTTGTTAACGAGAGACTTGTGGACGATAAATCCGACACCTCCTGGGACAGATGGTCGCCCTCCCGGTGATAGAATAAGTTGCGGATCTGAGGATTACCGTGTCTCCTCTCTTCGGACCTCGGATAGTCCTATTATATTCCAGCGTAACTTATCCATCTCTTCTTCCAGCTCCAGGATCTTCTCGTCAGTCCTCAGGGTGCGTGCGTTATATGTTGCCAGGTCGAGTCGTCGTAGGTGGTAACCGAACCTCCACCGGAGATTCTTAGCCTGTGTAGTGGCGGGTAAGAATACCCACTACCCCATATCTTCCCGTGGGTGTCGTAAGAGGCGACAAAGGGAAACTGATACAGAAGATGGGCAGCAGCATCTTTCTGATAAAAGCCAAAAAACAATAAAAAACTGCGGTTGCCAACCCGCTCGCCAAGCGTGGCAACTATGGCAATATACCCCCCATGAGCAACGACACAAAGAAACGGCCCCAGTCCCCGGCGGCCCCGCTATTCCTGGCTACGGTGGCGACCATGGTACTATATTATGTTAGGATTTAATACTTTCCTTTATTTTCTATACTTTACATATGACTATAAAAATATTGCTATAGTTTTACCGTGAGGTGGCGGCGAATATTCGAGTTATAACTTTTGTATTAATACTCCAGTAAAATAACTTATATAAAATTATTCAAGTTATGAATATATTATCTATTAAGAGAATCTATCTCTCTATTTTATAACGTGAAAATTGTTAGAGTAGACTATAGGTAATGACAGAAAATTTTATGGATATATCTGGCACTTCCCATAGTCGCTTATTCCGATATATGGCAGTATAACCACTTCCTTTACGTCACACATAACATTCCCAGACCGGCGACGCTGTGAGACTTCTTGTCTTCTTGATAATTGTCAATCCGAATGCCAAGCGTGGCGATTAAGACAAATTATCCCTACAACAAGAGAATCTCATGACTTTTACTAGCTGACGACGAAGAATAATGTCGTGGGCTTAGGTTCCATTGCCAGACATTTGGGAGGACAGTAACAAATAAATACAGTGCTGGTTAACCGATTTCCGTTTAAATAAATTGTTGTTATTTACATGTTATGAAGAAAATTATTGGAATCTATACAAATAAAATGATAGAGGTTTGGAGTTATGTAGTAGATTTCAATTAGGTTTTCTAAGTTTTATTTCTTAGCCACCCCTATCTATAAAAAATTGCGATATCTTCATTAAATATAAAGTTATTAAAGTTTTAAGAAACACGATTTTTTATAAGCGCTACGTTTTCAGTGATGTTTGTTTTCTTTGTTAATATATCAATCAACATATATTAACAAACGAAATAAAGGAACAAGTCGCGGGTATCAGCTAGTTATAAATAAATTCATATCAGCTATTTCATTTAAAATAATACATTTCAGTTAAGCACATTTTTTTTAATTTGTACTAATAATTAACCGTAAACCGAAGGCTAATAATTTACCACTCACCAGATGTCGCTAGTTGGGACTGAAGTGAATTTATTTATTACACAGTGTCATCATAAGTGAAAAGTTGCAATTACAATAAAAAAAAATCGGTTTCTAGTGTATACACCATAACCTAAATACACAAAACAACGCCTCAGTGGTTGCTCTTTAATTTTTTGGACATTTTTAACTCTCTTTTTAATTCCTTTACTTTTAGGAATATATACGTAGTTAAATGGATAAACCAATCCATTTTATATAATTAATAAAAAATATAGCTAATATTTCAGAAAGAAATTTTAATCTGTACACTTTTGTAACAAATTAACTGAACTAAATATTATATGTTGAAGTTTATAGTAACAAAATAAACAGTATTGTTTTCATGTAGCATTCATTTGAATTATCGGGGAATGCACTTTACAATTTGAACTTTTGTTAAAGTATTATATATTAGTATAGTATATAGTGTACATATATAAAGTATTATATATGTACACGTACAGAAACAAATGCAAGCCGTATCCGACCCCAAACTTGAACAAACAAAATAAGACACAATCTTTGTTGCATTCACTTCAATTTTCAATAAACAGCATAATCTAAACTTTGTTCTGCCAATGATACAAAATCAAAGGAGATATTGCGTTTTTGCCATTAAAATAAGAATATAATAACTAAACCTATACTATAAATAGAACACTATAAATAGTAGAAATAAATATTTGTTATCCTGGACTTTGTCACGCTCAACGCACACGGTCGTTTAACCAAGATTGGTAATGCCTCTTTTACGATATTTTACTTACTGTCACAAAACTGACATGTAAAAGGGTTCAGAATTGCGTCTTCCGCATACGGTCATTAAATAAAAATATTCTCAATTCACGGTGGTTGAGGAGTAATGATTTTATACATACCATGATTTTCGTTTAAGTCTTGTATTAACAGGCGAGGGTAGAGTCTTTTCAGTTTATCTATTGGCACTATGCTATCTGCAGTATTGGATTTATAGGTAACAGTCCACCAGGGAATACTCCGGGGATCATAAGAAGTAGTTTGATCCACATGATACTTCAGCGCAATGGTTCCATATTTCGTAGCAATCAAGATAAGCAAGGTGCACGGAACTAAAAATTGCTGAAAGAGATCAATTTTAAATATCTATTTATTTGCAATAGTTTAAGCAAACACGTGCAAGTTTATAATAAAATTTATAACAATATTATCTTTATACTGTATCTAAAATTTTAAGTATATTTATCATTTTCATGTAATTTATTGTGTCTACTATCCAAGAGGCGTAGTGAGGGGCCAAGGAGCATCATTGCTCCGGGAGTCGGTAAATGTAGAGGGGCTGCATTTTGGAAAATAAATGTTGTCTTTAACATTTGAAGTCCCGCCTTAACGTTTTAAGCGTTGCCAATTAAAATTACATCATACTAAATCATCATTGTCAGTACAGCCCTTCATAATTCCACTGTTGAATATAGGCCTCCCCCAAGGAATGTCATAAAGCACGGTACTGAGCCTTTTTTACACGGGGAAATGCCTATGTATACCCGCCTCGCGGGGACAAGGACGGGTTATGTCGGACTTGCACCAACTAAAACCCCATGGTGTTCACCTTCGTCGCATATTGTTAGGGAAACGCACATTTCGCACACATCCGTGGCCTCACCGGCGCTGGCCGCACCATGGCAGCCCCCTCTCGGGACGGATTCGGTCCTGAGCCTACTGCATGATCTATCAACTTCCTGCATATCTTACAATGTCGTCGCTCCATTTAGTGAGGGGCTGCCCAACCCTTCGCTTACCGGTAAGAGGTTGCCACTCGAGGAGAACCTTTCTTCCCCATCGGTTGCCGATTCTTCAAGCTATATGGCTTGCCAATTGTCACATCACATTACTAGTGCGTTAAGATGTGCCGGTTATTCTGGTCATACTGCGAATATGCTCATTTTTATGTCTATCCCGCAAAGAAAATCCGAGCATAGCCCTCTTCTTAGCTCGCTGAGCGACGGCCAGCAGTGAAAGATAACTATCTCAGATACATGTGTCACTGAAAACGCGCTGATTGTATAATCTTGATTTCAAGTTTTGAGGTATACCTGACGTGTAATAATCTCCGGAACGTTGGTTAGCCGAGTTAACTCCATCGATTAACGTCTCGGTCCAAGTTGGACTTACCTAGTCGGACCAAAAGTTCAACTAGGTAAGTGGTTTTGGTGGTAAACACACTCGTTGACAACTTCAGCTCTATAAAGATGGCAGTGAAAAATCAGCAGAAACTTTAAAATTGTATCCAGGAATTTATAGCTAATTTTAGCTTCAACCTGTTTTAAGAAAATTGATTTACTGCTATCTTTACATTAAGATAGCAGTAAAAACTTTCAATCAACCCCGCCGTAGCGGATTAAACGGAATAATTTGTTGCTAATTAGTTGCTGAAATATAGTGCAAAAATTATATAAAAAATTCAAAAAAATAATTACTAAAAATCAAGTTATGTTTTAATACTGGTTCTGAAGTTCCAAATTAATGGGTAGTTTGCTGCTGATCAATAAATAGATCAATAACTCCTAGATAGCCTACAAAAACATAAAATCGTTCGATAAGCTGCATCAAGTAATAACTTACAAATTAAATGTGTACATGCTGCCTATATGGGAGATTTAAAAAAAACGACAGTAGATATTTTGTTTCTTCTCAGTAATGGAAGAAGCAAGTCATAAAGAGCTAGCAACAAAATAAAACCGATCGATGAGTTGCACCAAGTAATTAGTTAGTCATTATTTTTGTAAATACTATATTAACAGGAGATATTTAAAAAAAAAGGCAGATATTTTGTTGTTTGTCAGTAATGGAACTAGCAAAACATAAAGGGCCAGCAACAAAATAAAATCAATTGATGAGCTGCAACAAGTAATTAGTTAGTAATTATTTGTGTACATGCTATATTTACTTGAGAATTTTATTAAAAAAAAGATGTCAGATATTTTGTTGCTGTTCATTCATGGAAGCAGCAAGTCATTAAAAGCCAGCAACAAACTAAAATCAATCAATGAGCTGCACCAAGTAATTAGTTAGCAATTATCTGTGTACCTACTATATTCACAGGAGATTTTTTTTAAAAGACGGTAGATATTTTGTTGCTAGTCAGTAACAAAAGCATCAAGTCATAATGAGGAAGTAACAAAATAAATTCGATCGATAAGCTGCACCAAGTAATAAGTAAGTCATTTTTTGTGTACATGCTAAATTTACAGGAGATTTTTTTTAAGCCGGTAGATAATTTGTTGCTGGTCAGTAATGGAAGCAGCAAGTCATTTAAAGCCAGCAACAAACTAAAATCAATCAATGAGCTGCTCCAAGTAATTAGTTACCAATTATCTGTGTACCTACTATATTCACAGGAGATTTTTTTTAAAAGACGGTAGAGATTTTGTTGCTAGTCAGTAACAGAAGCAGCAAGTCATAATGAGCCAGCAACAAAATAAAATAGATCGATAAGCTGCACCAAGTAATAATTTACTTATTATATGTGTACATGCTATATTTACTTGAGAATTTTTTTTAAATTGCAGATATTTAGTTGCTGGTCCCAGTAATGGAACCAGGAAGTCATAAAGAGCTAGCAACAAAATAAAATAGATCGATAAGCTGCACCAAGTAATAAGTTTGTCATTAATTGTGTACATGATAGCTTTACAGAAATTAAAAAAAAGATATTTTGTTGCTGGTATTAAATAAATTATTATGTTAGACTTATACACAATTAGATTACTTTATATCCTGTAAGGAAGCAAGCATAACTGATCGAAAAATGTATGTTTCTTTTACATTGTAACTCTTACATATAAGTGTATATAAGGTAAATTTGTCAGATATTATAAAAATGTATATAAAAATTTCTGACATTTTCTAAGCGAAAAATAACATGAAATCGTGATAATTAAATGTTCGAAGTATGTTTGAAATTTTTTCGAAAATATGTCATGTTTATATTTGGGGCTCGAAATTTTTAGATTTTTTTTCGAATATTTCTTTTTGCATGGTTAATTATGGTCATTCTGATTACGTAATGAAACATTACTTCGTTAGTTTCATTTATGTATTATACTCTAACGTGCATTAATATTTGAATACAGTTTTTTTCCCTCTAGGTAATTTTTCCGGGTCTCGTAAGTCATCGTATTCTATCCAGTCACTGCCTCTCAAGCATACTGCTTTAAAGTAACCTATTCCTCTGTCACTAGGTGATCTCCGTTGTTTTGCTGGAGGTACGAAGATACTCCGGCAAATTCGTTACCGGTCCGTTATATGATATAGTTCTAATTTTAATATAACGGACTGAAACATTTTCGATAAATCGTCAGGAATTATTTGATGCTCTTGATCAGCATGAAACATTTCGAGAATCACCATATCATCTGTAAGATATTAAATACGGTTGTTATTTAGGTAAAAAATAATTTTCTTTTTACATTCTATAATTATTTCTTACCTAATTCTAAAATAGAGGTTTACAGTACAGAGAGTAGTGCAGTTCACACGCGGCAGAAGTGAAACCTTCAAATGAAATGAAATAAATAAAAATATTTCACGGCAAATGATTTATTAAATATGATAATGATAATAATTTGCAAACCAGAAGGTGGCATAAATATAAGATAAAAGTTTAATTTTATAGCAAATAAATGCCTTATTTTTAGACAGGTAGAGGCTAAATTATAACGTAATAAATTAATAGAATATTTTCTTAAGCGTAAAATTAAAAATTGCCATCTACGTCAATCTATAGGCGAAATAATTTTAATCATCATTATCATCATCATTACAGCCCTTCACAAGTCCACTGCTGAACATAGGCCTCCCCCAAGGAATGCCACAAAGCACGGTCCCGAGCCCCATGCATCCTTTGACTTCCTGCATGCCTTACCAGGTCGTCACTCCATCTAGTGGCGGGATGCCCTACACTTCGCTTGCCTGTACGAGGCTGCCACTCGAGAACCTTTCTTCCTCATCGGGTGTCAGTTCTTCGAGCTATATGGCCGGCCCATTGTCACTTAAGCTTACTAATCCGTTGGGCTATGTCGGTCACTCTGGTTCTACTGCGGATATCCTCATTTCTAACTTTATCACGCAGAGAAACTCCGAGTATAGCCCTCTCCATAGCTCGCTGAGCAACCTTGGGTGTCCTCATACGGCCAGCAGTGAAGAACCACGTCTCAGACCCATAGGTCATCACTGGCAACACGCACTGAGTGTACAGTATCGTTTTCAAGTTTTGAGGTATACCTGACGAGAAGATGTGCCGTAATTTCCCGAACGCTGCCCAGCAGAGTTGAATCCGTCAATTGACCTCTCGATCGAAGTTGGACTTACCTAGTCGGACTATTTGTCTCAAGTAAACATATACGTCATCAACTTCGAGTTTAGTGCTCCCAACAACTACCGGCATAGGTGTGACATGGACGTTACACGTGATCTTTGTTTTGTCCATGTTCATCTTAAGACCTATCCGTTGGGAGACACTATTGAGGTCATTGAGCATAGTGCTTAAGTCCTTCAGCGATTCTGCCATAAGGACTTTATCGTCGGCAAATCGAAGGTGAGTGATGTACTCGCCATTGACGTTAACACCATATCCTTTCCAGTCCAGTAGCTTGAAAACGTCTTCCAATGCAGCGGTGAAGAGTTTCGGGGATATTCCGTCACCCTATCTTACATCTTTCTGCAGTTGGATAGGTTTTGTACTCTTGTTATGTACTCGGATAGCTATCGTAGCCTTACTTTACAAACACTTCAGCACTTCGATATATCGACAGTCCACTTGGCACCGCTGAAGGTATTTCAGCACCGCCCAAATTTCGACGGAATCAAAGGCTATCTTATAGTCTACATACGCAAGACAAAGTGGTAAACTTTACTCTTCGGTCTTCTGTACTATTTTCCGAAGGGTATGTATGTGATCTATGGTGCTAAAGCCTTTTCGGAAACCGGCTTGTTTAGGAGGCTGAAAGTCGTCGAGTCTGCATGCAAGACGATTCGTAATGGCTCTCGAAAACAGCACGTAGACACGGCTCAGAAGGGAAATCGGTGTGTAGTTCTTCAAGAGAGCGTTGTCATCTTTCTTGAAGAACAAGACCACCGCACTTCTTCTCCACGCCTCCGGCGTAGTGCCATCATGGAGGACGGAATTAAAGTGCTTCTGAAGGACTTCAAGTACCGGTTTTCCACCCGCTTTCAGAAGCTCCGCTGTAATTCCATCCTCGCCCGGGGACTTGCCCTTTTTAAGGTGCTTGAGAGCCATTCTAATCTCGCTCAGACTGACGTCCGGGATATCATCGGAATAGTGTCAGATAGAACTTGCTCTTGGGTCGTTACTCACACTTGCGTGTGGCTCTGACGTGTACAACTGCCCATAGAACCTCTCAATCTCACTCAAAACCTCAGGTGTTCCAGAAATGATGCTGCCACATTCAGTCTTCAGCTTCGACAGTTGGCTCTTTCTGGCAGACAGATTTCTGGCAAAGACTTTAGAGCCCTGGTTTCGTTCAATCGCTTCTTCAATACGAGCAGTATTAAAGTTGCGTAAGTCCCGCCGCATGCATTTGGAGATATGTCTGTTCAGTTGCCTGTATGCTATCAAATCTATTGAAGACTGCAGCTTCATTTCCCGTCTAACAGCCATGAGATTAAGAGTGTGATCGGAGAGTTTTTGTGTTCTTCTGCGGCAGGTCTTGTAAAACTTAGCTCCGACCGTATGGACAGTTTTCACGAGTTTGTCATTCCTATCGTCCATTGCGTTGCAATCTTCTGGGCACTTAAAACGGTTTTGCAACTCGAGCTGAAAGGTTTCGGGACTTTGGATTAGAGCGCGAGGGGGACGGAGCGTTGATTTTATTAGATGACACCTCTCCTACTTAAAGTTTGGGCTCGGTGTGCCTCTAACCATTCGGTGATCGCTACCAGTTTTCACCCTCGCGATCACTGAGACATCATTGAACAGTTGCCGTTTAGTCGTCATAATGAAGTCAATCTCATTTTTTGTCGAACCGTCGGGGCTCGGCCAGGTCCACTTCCTGTGGGGCCGCTTCTGGAAAAAAGAGTTCATCATAAAGAGTCCATCTTTCTCCATGAAGTCGGCCAGCTGCTGGCTCCTTGGGCTCCGTTGCCCTAATTCCAATTTTTTCTTTCGAAGTTTTGCTTTGAAGTCGTTGTTAATGGAAAAAACTGTATAGTGGGTTTTGGAGGAATGCATGGCTCTAGAGATATTCTCATACATTTCCTCCACCTCCTCATCAGGATATGACATTCAGCTAATACCGTTTGGTGATTCTGAGTATAAGGTACGCGACCCTCGTCGACACACTCCCAATCTTTACAACGTTGTTACGAGAGACTTGTGGACGATAAATCCGACACCTCATTGGGACAGATGATCAGCCTTCCGGTGATAGAACAAGTTACCGTATTCAAGGATTACCGTGTCCTCCCCCTCTCTTCGGACCTCGGATAATCCTATAATATGCCAGCGCAACTTTTCTATCTCTTCTTCCAGCTTCAGTTCTCAGGGTGCGTGCGTTATAAGTTGCCAGGTCAAGTCGTCGGAGGTGGCAATCAAACCTCCACCGGAGATTCTTAGCACCCCCTGCCCCGCCGTTACCATGGTCGCCACCGTGGCCAGTAATAGCGGGGCCTACGGGGACTGAAGGCCGTTTATTAGTGTCTTTGCTGATGGGTGGTATACTGCCCTAGTTACCACGCTTGGCGAGCGGGTTGGCAACCGCGGTTTGTTTTATTGCCCATCTTCTGCCTCAGTTTCCCTCTGTCGCTTCTTACGACACCCACGGGAAGATATGGGGTAGTGGGTATTCTTAACCGCCACTACACGAGAAGTCATTTTATCGAACAAAAATTGAAACACGATAAATTTAATATGATGATAAAACGATTACTACGTTGTACCTCAGAGGCTTAGCGCTTGCTGTAATTTTCACAGTACGTGAGCAACCCGGTTTCAATCCCCGCCGGCACCAATGAAAATTTTAGTTGCAATTTTAAGTGCTGATTTACCACGTGCTCAGCGGTGAAGTAAAACATCGTGAGGAATTCTACATGTTTGAGAAATAAGAAAAAAAATCCGAGGACATGTAAAGTTCGCCAACACGCATTAGGGCAGCGTGGTGGACATTTTCTCGCCCTTAAACCCTCTCAGTAATAAGAGGAGGTCTGTGTTCAGCAGTAGGACGTAAATAGTCTTACTAACTTTAATTTTTTATCTTAAATATTCTAACTCATTCTTTCGCATCCTACAGATATATATGTTTGTCTCTTTTTATTGTCGCTTTTTCGTTTCACCCAGCTTCAAATCACAACGATTCTAAAAAAGTTTTCACTTCAATAACTTATTGGTTCAAGAAATACTGTTATTGGATTAAGAAGTTATTAATCTTAGTTGAAAAATTGTTTGTACTGACCCTGTTACGAAAATTCGTCCAATCACAGATGGCAGCCACGATTACTTGATAAACGCGATCAAAAGAACATGCAAAAGTCGCGATTACTATTTTGCCATCAATTTTAACAGGACGCAAATCTTCCATTTTTCCAAAAAGCTTCCATTTTTATTATTGCAATTTTCTTATATTTACCATGAAATTGCAGCTGTTCTGTTATTAAATTACATTTTTCTCCAAAGTACTTTCCATTTTTTTCATTTATTCTATTGCTGTTTTCTGTTGTTTATTTATTTTGTTGTTTCTCCCCTCCAGTTTTCCTCATATCGAGACGAGAGAATGATTTTCTTTTTTGCTGGCTAGCTGAACAGCAACAAAATATTTGTCGTCTTTTTAACTAAAAATCTCCTATAAATTTAACATAAACCCAAAAAATACTAACTTATTACTTGGTGCAGCTTATCGATCGATTTTATTTTGTTGCTGGCTCTTTATAACCTGTTACTTCCATAACTAAACAGCAACAAAATATCTTTTTTTTCTAAAATTCTCAAGTAAATATAGTATGTACAAAAATAATTAATAACTAATTACTAACTCTTTACGACTTGCTGCATCCATAACTGAACTGAAACAAAATATCTAGTGTCGTTTTTTTAAATCTCTCGTATAGGCAGCATGTACACATTTAATTTGTAAGTTATTACTTGATGCAGCTTATCGAGCGATTTTATGTTTTTGTAGGCTATCTAGGAGTTATTGATCTATTTATTGATCAGCAGCAAAATACCCATTAATTTGGAACTTCAGAACCAGTATTAAAATATAACTTGATTTTTAGTAATTCTTTTTTTTTGAATTTTTTATATAATTTTTGCACTATATTTCAGCAACTAATTAGCAACAAATTATTCCGTTTAAACCGTTGATTGAAAGTTTTTACTGCTATCTTAATGTAAAGATGGCAGTAAATCAATTTTCTCAAAACCGGTCGGAGAAACAAAATCACGATTTTGGCAACTAATTAGCAACAAATTAGCTATAAATTCCTGGATACAATTTTAAAGTTTCTGCTGACTTTTCACTGTTATCTTTATAGAGCTGACAACTTCGAGCGTATTGCTTCTAACAACTACCGGCATAGGTGTGACATGGACGGCGTTAGGTCATTGAGCATAGTGCTTAAGACTTCCAGCGATTATGTCATACGGACTAATATCGTCGGCAGTGAGTAATGTACTTGCCATTGATGTTAATATCATATCATTTCCAGTCCAATAACTTGATAACGTTAACGTCTAATGCAGCGTTGAAAAATTTCGGGCATACAAGGTCACCCTATCTTACAACTGTCTGCAGTTGGATAGGTTTCGCATTGTGATTTTGTACAAACCAATCTTACTGGGATATAATAGGATTATTTGTAGTGGTAAACAAATTATATATAATATGTATAATATATAATAAGATTGCTGATAACCTTTGCCTCTTACTTTTTATTATTTAAAAAAAATGTTAAGTTGGCTACCTTTTATGTTTTTTTTTTTGCGATTTATGGTTCTACTTACTGTGTTTAAATAGTTTATTAAAGTATTTGTCGTTAAAGTTCTTATTTTTATATAAAAATCCCGTCATTTCTGGGTGCATAAGTCCAGAAAAGTTCTGATAATAAACGAAAAGTAGTAAAAGTTAGAAAATCACATTGTCAATATAACTTATATCCATATAAAGTGTTATTAGTTTGAAGTATTGAATTTGAAATTTCCATTGCTTAAAATGGAAATTTCAATTGAAGTCTGTGTTTTGATATTGCCACACCTTAATCGAAAGTAAATGCTGATTAATGAAATAAATACTTCTTTATAAAGAATATATATAAAAAATACATAATTGGATAATTATGGATATGAAGCAATGTGCGCTTGTTGAAAATTGCAAAAGTGCTTTCGAAGTAATGAATAAACTTGAATCAATATAAGGACATAAGTCAACATTAATAATAATAATAGTAATGGTAAAATTAAAACTATGTGTAGCTTAATAATGAACAATCTACAAAATAAAAAGAGAAAAGTCAAGTTTATAATATTAGCTACCTGCCTGAAATAGGTTGAGTACCTGTGTTTCAGACATCACTTACACAATGGGTTTAATAATGTAGGACACTAGATATTTAAATAATAAAACTATATTATATAAAAAATAAAATAACTAAATAACAATTATTTGTTACCTACAAATAACACAAATTATTTTAGAATTTCTAACAACTTCTCTGTGTCTTCGTAATTTAATTTATTTAGAAATTCCCTTACACTTATATTACAATTCTTATAACTTACACTATATACCTTTAGTGACTTGTTGAGCTTGTTATATAGAAATGGTCCTAAAAATATGTAAAATCTGTTCACAAATGCGTGTTTGGTTTGAGGGTTTACACAAACTAAGTCCATTCTTCTCCTGTCTATGGATTTCAAGTTAAATGGAAGTTCGGTAAAAGAAAGTTCCAAAGGAGAAAAAGAGGAGCAAACGTTGAAAGCTGGCCAGGGGTCAAAAAAGAGCACGTTCTGGGTAGGGTTTATACTATGCATCCGAACAATACAGAATGCTATCACCTTCGCATGCTTCTTCATGAGATCCGGGACCCAATTTCGTTTGAAGCGTAAAAAACTGTAGATGGTCATGTATATTCCACTTTCCAATCAGCGTGCAAAGCTCTCGGCTTGCCTGAAGATGATCAGCATTTGTTCACAGCAATGGAAGAGGCAGCACTTTGCCAATCACCGCAAATGATTCGGGATCTTTTTACGATTATTTTAGTGTTCTGCCAAGTATCAGACCCTTTAAGCCTTTGGGAGAAATTCAAAGAATACCTATCTGAAGATTTTAAAAGGCAATTAGAAAGACAGGGAGATGTGGATGTAGAACACATAACAGATGTGGTATTTAATAAATGCCTTTCGGTAATAGAAGATACCGTGTTGTGGTCGGCTACTAAAAGAGTATGGGTTACCTCAGCCAAGCAAAGAACAACAATTTGAAAATAAAGAGTTTCTTAAAGAGACAAGTTACGACTTAGAATCATTAGAAAACACAGTTAAAAATAATGAAGGATCACTGAATGTCGAACAAAAAGCAGTTTACAATCAAATTAATACAAAAATTGAATCAAATGAGGGTGGAATATTCTGTTCAGATACTCCCGGTGGAACAGGCAAAACATTCCTCATAAATTTGCTATTAGCAAAAGTTAGAAGTACTCGCGGAATTGCTTTGGCTGTGGCTTCTTCTGGGATCGCAGCTACACTGCTTGAGGTTGGACGAACTGCTCATGCTACCTTCAAGTTACCACTCAATTTAACAACAGCTGATACTCACATTTGTAATATATCGAAACAAAGTAATTTTGCTGAAGTATTAAAACATACGAAAATGATAGTGTGGGATGAAATAACCATTAATCATAAGGGTGGCGTAGAGGCTTTAAACAGAACTCTTAATGGGTTGTGTTACGGTTTTGCTGGCTGGAGATTTTAGACAGACTCTACCAGTAGTGGCAAAAGGAACTAGAGCAGGTGAAGTTAAGGCGTGTCTTAAGAGATCCACTTTATGGCCTCTAATTAAAATCCTCAAGCTCTCGAAAAATATACGGGTACACATAGGAGAAAAAGAGTCTGCTGGTGGATTTTAGAATCTCCTAGGGCTGTATTGAAGTTGCCTAAGACTGGCGGTTCAGTTTGCTGTATGCTGATATCGGCTTAAGACTGCAGCTTCATTTTCCATCTAACAGCTATGACATTTGGAGTGTGATCGGATAGTTTTTGGGTTCTTCTGTGACGGATTTTGCAGAACTTAGCTCCAAACGCATGGACAGTTTCCAAAAACTACTCATTCATATCGTACATTGTATTGCAATCTTCTAGGCTGTAAAAACTGTTTAGTAATTTGAGCTGAAAGTTTTCGAGGTCTTCTAGGTTCCCTTCAGCTGATCGTTCTCTCTTGTGCCTAGTTTTACGTTAGACTCTCCCATTAACCTTTTATAGTGGGCTTTAGAGGAATGCATGGCTCTAGATATACTAATATATTTCCTCCTTTTCCTCATCGGTATGTGCCAACGTTAGTGCGTAAACGAAAGCTAAGGAAGACCCATTATAAGCATATGGCTTTCGAAATAATTTTCGTTTATATGTGCTGAAGCAACACTGTAACGTACACACTTTTCACTTTCAGTGTTGCTCCTATTGTTATTAGATAAGTTGAATCCCAATTTTTTTTTCTTCTTCGTACGCGACACTCTCTTGCAAACGTGGACAACGTTTGCCGCACTTATAGCATGGGAAACGATGCTGCCGTATTTTCTTTATGTTTATCCAAATTAGTTATATTTACTTCCATATTAGTATGTTAATTTCTTTAGTGTTTTTTCTTTTTACTCGGTTTTGATACCAATAGTGTAATTTAATTAGCTTCTTTACATTTAAACTAGTAGTCGGAGAGCTGGCGACGAATTTCGGGAAGGTCCTTTAGGCAAGTTAATATTGTCAAAAAATATAACTTCGTCCATTGGCGAATCCAGCTTCGCGAGTCTGGGAGCAATACAAGAAAGTGACCATATTAACCGGATGAACATATTACTCTCACGTAATATACACTCTCTCCTTGACCTTGTGAAATTTATGTATGTAACCTGCCCCCACGGTACAGGAGAAATTCCCAGGGTGGAGAGTAGTGGTTCGCGAGAGGTTGGTACTGTGTCAGCTAACAGTGGTTGACGTGAAATAGAAAGGGAAATAGAAAAGGAGAACGCATCAGCTGTGCGTTTAACCTACAGTGTTGTGAATAAAGTGTGCTGTTATATAAACTAATTTATATATGTAAACTATATTAATAAATGTATTTACTGTTTATTATTGTCTCCGCTTTTCCCCAAATTGAACAAAAATAACTGCCTTCAATAAAAAATTGCATTACTTACAGTGTTAATAAAATAAAATAGAATTTTCATTAAAAATAATTATTTTTCGTTACGTAAAATCATTTCAAATAATACCTGAATCTTTTGTTTAGGATATAGTGTTAATGTTGCTTATTACCAAGGTAAGATATCAAATGTCACACATCATATTATGCGCCTACTGTAAGGGTAGCTCGGTTTTTAAACATTATTTAAAAGGAAGAAAAGAAAAAATATGACAGTCTCCTAAAATGTAAACCTCACCTCAGTCCCAACTAGCGACATCTGATGAGCGGAAGCTTATTAGCCGTCATTAGCCCGCTGTGCCGTTCCAGTGCTTTGTGGCGGTCTTCGAAAGATTTTTTACGCGTAGCGCGGTGGACATTTCCTTGCCCTAAAACCCTCTCAGAAATGACAGGAGGCCTGTGCCCAGCTGTGGGACGTATATAGGCTGTAAATTTAACCATATTGAATAAAATTATCATATCCAATCCATTCATAACAATCCATGATTCCATAACTTACCGATTTATATTAAACTAGCTGTCCCCCGCGACTTCGTCTGCGTGTAATTTAGGGTTTTAATTATGTTGCGCGGAACCCTAATTCTTTTTCTAAAATATAAGTAGCCTAAGTTACTCCTTGTAACATCAGCTATCTGCCAGTGAAAATCCCGTCGAAATCGGTCCAGCCGTTTCGTAGATTAGCCGGAACAAACAGACAGACAGACAGACAAAAATTTAAAAATTGTGTTTTTGTTATAAGTACCGTATATGCTTTCATATGTATTTAGTAAAAAGCTGTTATTTTAACATTACAAACAGACACTTCAATTTTATTTATTTGTCTGTATAGATTAGTCGTGTTTAGGCCATCTAGCATCTACTTTACGTACCGCCTTGAGAGTCAATCAATTTTTGTTCGATATAATGACTTTACCTATATAATGAAGTAGATGGCGCTATTACAAAGCAATTTTATTCATAATTTTCACTTCTATCGCGTGTGAAGTGCACAAGTTTTTTTTCTCATGCAGGAAGGTTTCCTGACGATGTTTCTTTTTATTGCCGAGCACGTGGTAAATCATCACTTTTAATGGCAGTTAACAATTTCACTAATTTTGGCAGGGACGAACCTTGGTTGATTCGTATACCGCGCGTGCTGTATTGTGTAGTGACTACGAGAAAATATTATTTTTTCCGTCTTTCATTCTCCCAAAATTCATAAAAACATGTGAAATTTATCCCATGAACTGCTAACGCTTGCCCAGCGAGGTCAAAACTTTCAAGAAATTAACGCATGCTAACGTATTATGAAACTAAAGGGTTTTTCAATTGGCGCGGGTAGATTTTGGCAGCCCGTGGCGGCCATTTTGTATTGGTGACATCTATCAAATCTTTTATTTATTATTCAGTTACTTATGCCAAATTACCATGGTAAGTTACACGATTGAACAGCACGTTCAAATGATAAAACTTTATTATCAAAATGAGTGTTCGTTAGTGCAAACGTTGCGAGCATTGCGCCCATTTTACGGTAGACGTGGTGGCCCTTCACAGTCGATTCTTCAACGTTTGGTGGCCAAATTTGAAACGACCGGTTCGGTAAACAATCAGCCAATACCCTTACGTTCAAGGAACGCAAGATCTAATCAAATCAGTCTCGCGAATCAGTTCTTCTACCGTTAAAAGTTATGAGATCCATGTAATACCAAGTCGGTTAATTTATTCAGACCCTACTTAAGGGTCCTTCTGTCGTCTTAAGTTATTACGTAATTAGCTAACCTAACAACATCTTATAGTGACCATATCAACGCTAAAAATCTTTTACGTTTTAAATAATGCGATTGACTTGGCCATCGCATGAAAACACTATGAATCTCACAATTAATACATATTATATTAAATAAGATTGTTTAGTAACTGCAAACAGCCAAAGACCATACTGGGACGCAAGCCCCAGTTGTTCCCGACCAAGCGTGACTGCACGTACCTAAAGCAATTTACTAAGACATACATTGCTAAGGTGAGAGTTCCACGTTAGTTTTTGGTCGATTGTTACGTCCAAGTACTTAACTTCAGTGGAGAATGGTACTTCTTTACCACTAAGTTTAGGTGTGACTAATTTGTCCAACCGTCTCTTTTTGGTAAAGCGTATTATAACAGTTTTATAAACTGATAAACTGTTATCCCTGCACCAGTTGTTTATGGTTTTTAGGGCTCTTTGTATGATTAATGATAAAGTACTTTGGCAAAAGCCCCTCGCAATGATTACAAGGTCATTAGCTTAACCCAGAGTGTCAGATGTCTGAAGGTCTGCCATCTTGTACAAGAATTGGTCAACCGCAAGAGTCCAAAGGACGGGTGACAAAACACCACCTTGTGGACAGCCTCTTGTAGTTGCAATCTCAATCGAAGTTTGAACCAGCTCTATTTTTGCCTTTCTGTTTGAGAGCATTCACCCACCTGATTTGTGGGGTCAACATTTTTAGATGTCAGGCCCCCAACTAGCAGTGATGTGGGCTACTGTCGAAGGCGCCCTCAATGTTTAGAAAGGCACAAAGAGCTATTCCTTTATCCTCCAGCACTTTTTCGACCCTGTTAATAACACTGATCAGGGCTGTTTCTGTAGATTTGCCTTTGCGGTTAGCATGCTGGTTGTAGAGTATAGGTCTCATAGCTAGAGCTACATCCCTAATATATCTATCTATAACCTTTTCCAATGTCTTAAGAAGAAAGGAAGAAAGGCTTATAGGTCTAACGGACTTTGGTAAAGCGTAGTCCTCTCTACCAGCCTTAGGTATAAATAGAACTTTGACAATTGTCCATCGTTCTGGAATATATCCCAATGCAAAACTTGCTCTGAAGATTGTCACAAGATAAAAAGAAGGATATCGATACCCAAAACTTGCTTTGAAGATTGTCACAAGATAAAAAAGAAGGATATGTAAATGGATCGGCATTATTCTATCCTCCCCACTAGTCTTATATGGTTTAAAGGAGTCAACAACCCTCTGCAACAGGTTTGGCCTTATTATCTTTGTAGCCACAGCAAAGAGTTTTGTAACACAGCAAAGAGTTCGAGGCCAGAGTAATATGTGACCCTGGGAAATGGTTTGAAACTATTAGTGAAGTTGCCATCAGGCTTTTTAAGAAGCCCGATCTGATTAGGTTTAGCTTTCGATAGCATTTTGTAAAGTCTTGCACTGCGAGGCAAAGACTCAAATTCCTCGCATGGCTTCTTCCACGATGCTCTGTTAGATTTCTTAATTTCTTTATTATATAAATATCCCATTCTTTGGTTTTTTTAGCCCTATTGAATAGTTTCCTGGTCATTTCCCTAAGCTGGTTTAGCGTAGGGTTCCACCAAGGAACTTTTCGTGTTGAGGTCTTGGTTTTGACGGGACAACTGTTTTCGAAGGATTCGTGGGTACCTACGGTTACCGTCTCCGCCGCTAACTCCAGACCTTCAATCGTTTTTATGCTTTTGGGAAACATTTCCAAATTCCTCTTTAGGCTATATCTATATACATCCCAGGAGATCGCTTTTGGATCCCTAAAAGCAACAGTTTCATAAGTTGGTGATGCTCTAATCATAAACTTAATGTGTCTGTGATCAGACATCGAGTTTTCACTACTAACATGCCAGTCAGTAATCCGCCTGGATATGTTATTGGTAGCAAAGGTTATATCTAAAACTTCCTGCCTAGCATGCGTTACAAAGGTTGGTGTACACCCTAAGTTTAGGCTTACCAGGCGATTGGATATAAGAAAGTCAAAAAGTAACTCACTTTTTCGTTGATTTTAGTGCTTCCCCATGCTGTGTGGTGAGCATTAGCATCACATCCCACCAGAAGTTCGGCGTTGTGCTTACGGCGAACTCCACTACTCGCTCTGACTCGATGGCAGGATCTGAGTTCTCTCCGGGAAAATATGCTGAGTAAATGATTACTCTGGCCCTTAAGATTTAAAAAGGCTGTAACCAGGTCATCATTGCGATACTCTGGAACAGCTAAAAGTTCAATATTTTTATTGTAGATTATACAAGATCTGGGTCTACTGCCCTTAGTATTGACTAAGATCTTACCGGCAGCCGACAATCCCAGAACTTGACCGTTGGCCACCCAAGGCTCTTGTATGAGGGCGAGGTCGATTTTGTCCTCTGCGAAGCAAACCTCCACCACGGCAGAAGCAGCTGCTGCATGGTGAAAATTTGCTTGGAGAACCCTCGTCTTACCCTTGGGTTTAGCCATTTATAGGCGTAGAGGGGAAGGGGTCGTTTTCGCCTGCTTAGTACGAAGACGTCTTTTACCGGCATTTTTGCCCCCGCCGTACCTTTTGGTTTACCGCCCCCACCTCTCTTCCCCTTACCCCTGGCCGACACCAGCGGAGGCCCTCGGACCGAGGCGAGATCAGCGCCTTGGGTGACAGTCACTCTCGCTGATGTCGTTCCAGTCTCACCCCTCGAGGTGGAGGGCTGGGGGATTGGAGTAGGGGTGGTTCAGGCTCCATTGCCGCGTCAGAGCCTCCCCTGACCTTAAAAGTTATCATTTTAAAGCCAAGGACGACTCTGCCGCCTGCCGCTCGGAAAGCCTCCGTCGATGGGTCGTCCAGAGAAAAGGTTACTAGGAACCGATTCTCCTCGTCCCTACGACATATGGCCTTCAACAGCACAGCCGCCTCCTCTGGAGAGTCAGCTTCACTGCGGGGCAGAAACGTAATGCCCAGTTGAGGCTTAGGCACTTCGCTCTCGGGTATTATCGAGAGCTCTGCCTCCGGACAGGGTTTCAGTTTTCCGATCTATCCAACAATCCAGTCCTGGCTTGCCTTATTCAGACACGTTACCAGAATCCAACCTGGATTGTGAGTGAAACCCGAAAGTTTTGGTCCCATTCTCGGCTGCGCTCCACAGGCCGTCTTAGCAATAGCCTGCGTTAGTGCCCGGTGAACCAGCCGCATCTGCTCCACGCTCATAGGATTCGAATTGCGAATTCCTACACGCGCCTCAGAGCAAACCCCGTGGTAGATGCGATAAAATACGCAAAGAGATGCAACATGTCTTCGCAGTGCCGGTGAGTCAAGCCGATTGGAAGGAACTCGGTCGTCGACGATTCGAACCACTCTGCGCTGGATGCGGTCAAGTGGAAGGAGCTGGCACTGGGGAGTCCCTGCACAGAGATGGGAACAGTATTCCATTTGGTTCATTCTGCATATTCGGACTGCGTATAATTATTAGTAATAATTTAATAAGGGTGTTATTTAAAGGGCTAGCATAGTATTCATGTTTTTGTCAGCAGATAAATTTAATCTAGCAGCGGAAATAGACAATCAAAAATCAGCAAACCATGTTCATGTTTATACAATTTTGATGATTACCATGTTTATAAAATTTTGATAAGCACTTAGAGGGTAAGCAACAAAAAATAAAGATTATTATTATTTAAAAAAAATGTACGCGGCTTTATATCCTACTGTCGTCATTATTTTATTAACCTACTGTTGCTGATATTAATTGATACGTATTTCCGTATTTTAACAAGTGAGTTAAATTTAGGTCTATGCTTATAGACGTATTTTCTTTGCTAACCAATCGTAATTGCGGATTGACTGTTTATTAGGCAAACTCATATTATTGTAAGTTGCCTAGTATTTATGATTAAATCACTGAACATTATCAAGAATTGCCGAATGTTTTTTTTATTGCAGACAGAATCTTTGAATGCTAACCAAATGATTTAAATTCTGTTTTTGTGGCTAACCAAACTTTATTATGGCTTAATATTTAATTAATTCTCATTTAATAATAATAATTAAATTATTTATAAAGTCGTTTAGAATATAATTGAAGTGATCACCAATAGTGGCGCAGAAGTAATGTCGTTATGTGAATACGCCATAATTTTTGTTACAGATAAAAACATACAATACATCTGAAGAACGCGGAATTATTGTTATTGCTTATTTAACCAACTTTTGGTCTGTTGTTTTAACGCAGCGTTAATTTTGTTGCCGTTTTCATTATGTACGCAAATAACTAAGTATTTGCCTGAGCGTCTCGTGCAAACAGGGTCCACTAGAGATGTCGCAAGAAGTGGCAAACCTGGTAGTGATAATTCGACCGAGAAAATAGCTGTTCTGGCCGAGTACCTCCGACAATATCCAAAAATATCAACGGGACAACTATACACTCAATTTGGCATCAGCAGACATTCGTTGCAACGAATTTAGTTGGGAACTGAAGATGTTTTCTTACAAAGTGCAAACTGTACATGAACTGCAGCCTGCTGACTGCTGACCGTTAAGCGAGGTTAAACCTAGTGCAAGAAGATAATGATTTCGTAACCAAAATCATGATGAGCGACGAAGCACGTTTCCACTTTAGTGGTTATGTAAATAAACAAAATTTGCCTTTCTACGGCACAGGAAACCTTCATGTAAGGCACGAAGAGCCAATGCATGTTCTCAAACTTACTGTTTGGTGTGGCATTTGTAGCGAAAAAGTGATTGGGCCTTATTTTTTTTGAGGATGCCAACGGCACTTCCGTAACAGTAATTGGTGAGCCCTAAAGACACATGTTGATTGAATTTTTTGCTGCTAGTTGCTGAATTGTATCTCGAGCATTGTGGGCTCCAGCAGTACGGAGCAACCGCTCACACAGCTCGGGCAACGATGGAGATTTTGAGACACTAATTTCCGGGCCGTGTGATCTCCTGATTTGGCGATTTTAATTAGTTAGCCTTTGGAATTTTTTGAAATCTCGCGTTTACCTAAACAAATCAAAACTTTGCAAATCTTGAACGTTAATATTAAAGAAGAAATCGCCAAGTAAAGCCAGATATTTTGCGAGTAACAATTTTTTAAATCGTGAAATCGATTTTTATTTGCAAATTTTATATGCAGCGCAGTAACGAAATAACCGCAAATACTCTCAGACTCGCGGGACTGAATTCGCCAATGATAAAATTTGATAGACCACAAATCCACGCAAAAGAACACCGATTCCTACCAAGGATGATACGCGAGGCTATTGAAATTAAAAAACATCCTAATTTCAATAGAGAAGATGGAAGGGTGCTGCCATCTGCTTGGGATCCCATAATTAACAAAATTAAATCCAAACCCAAGCATACGACTGCAAGACTACAAGATACTGTAAGCTCATTCTGCGTAGATCGGACCAAAAATTAATATTCAAAAAACTAAAGGTAGCCGGGCTAACTATCACATTGGGACGTCAAACACCTCAGTCCCCCCCGTGACCATGGGTGCTGTAAAGCAACCGAAACGCCGGGAAACAAAATAGTAAAATTAAACGCGATAAAATCCGTAAAAATAGTTTTATTCAATGTTTAGTGTTCGCGTAAATATAAGAAATCATTATGTAAACTGTACATCAACTGCAGCCTGCTGTTCGTCAAGCGGGGTTAAACCTAGTGCAAGAAGATAATGATTGCGTAACTAAAGTGGAAATGTGCGACGAAGCACATTTCCACTTTAGTGGTTATGTAAATAAACAAAATTTGCCTTTCTACGGCACAGGAAACCTTCATGTAAGGCACGAAGAGCCAATACATGTTCTCAAACTTATTGTTTGGTGTGGCATTTGTATCGAAACAGTGATTGGGTCTTTTTTTTGAGGATGCCAACGGAACTTACGTAACAGTAATTAATGAGCCCTAAAGATGTTGATTGAATTTTTTGCCGCTAGTTGCTGAATTGTATCTCAATCATTGTGGCTCCAGCAGGACGCTCCAGCAAGTGCTCACACAGCTTGGGCAACGATGGAGATTTTGAGATACAAATTTCCGGGCCGTATGATCTCCCGATTTGGCGATTTTAATTAGTCGGCCTTTCGAGTTTTTTGAAATCTCACGTTTATCTAAACAAACTACAAACTTTGTAAGTCTTGAAAGCTAATATTAAAGAAGAATACGCCAAGTTAAGCCAGATATTTTGCGAGTAACAATTTTTCAAAATGTCATAAATAGAGCGTGGCAAAGGCAAGAGATGATCATTTGGCCGAATATTTTTTTTAACTTAACGACATCAATTTTACAGCTTTCGATAAACTTTCCGTAAAAGTAGAAGCCAAGTTTTCTTCATTTCTAAGAAAACGAAGTTTTTTCCATTTCTTACAAAACGGCAACCAATTCACACCCTGTACAATTATTTTGAACATTGAATATTATAATACAGGGAAGGCTTGATATTAGTCTTAATAATTCATAACATTTACTGGAAACATGTTTAAAATATTTAAAAAGTATTAAATAATAAAAGTTCAACATGTTAAAATCCACATATTACCTATAAAAATGAAGAAAAACAACAGTCTCTTCTGTCTGTCTAGAGAGTGATCATGCAATGCATGAATGTTATTTTGTTAATATCTCAAAAACGAATAACTAAATTTAAAAATAGTAATTTTTGATATAATGATTTAACATATTATAGAAACTTCATACAAAGTTTGAACCAAATCCAAGGGGTTCGATTTTTCTATAAATTATTCGAGATTCGCCGGAGGTAAAGTATAGGTAAGAAGGTCCCATATTAGGAAATTATAATAGTAAGATCAGTGAAACAAAAATATTAATATAGAATGTCTCTAAGATGCATAAGCATTATAATAGCAGAGTTGGGAGCTTAATGACTCATAGGTAAAAGACATGAAAGTAAGGTCCATGAAATAAAGCGTCAAATATGTAATAGCATTATACTGATAGGAATAGGACTTGAAAGGAATTATTATAGTGTCGTGAAGACTACCTTGTCGTGACATAGACTGCGGTAAACATTGACTTGATAACCGATATGTCCTAGGCATATATTTATGATATGTCTTAGTGCCGGTGGTGAGCAGGTTTGTTGTAGCAATACAGTTTTCCTGTGGACAATATCCACACCTAACGATTCTGGGCGGCATCTTAGGGCGTTATGTTACGATACGTCGGCTAGCTCTCGGATTAGGGAGAGTGCGTTTGGTAGCACTTTTAAGTACAACAAGCACACTCAACTCGACGTCTTAGTGCAATGGGATTATGATATTTAGATATTTGATTACTGGCGTCATAGTAGCGTGCTACTAAGATACGTTGGTGCTATTTAGTTAACAACTCCAACTCCAAAGTGGAAGGGATCATATGTTGTAAGGGGGCGCCTTCCGTATGGTAGTTATATTGATCCTTACCGTTACTTGCGGTATTGCGTTTTGTGATGGATTTGCGAATGTGCTGCGCCTGATTTAATGCATCTTATTGTTTTGGTCGATAAAGATATGCGAGTGGAGATTTCTACTGAGATCGTATGGGGGGCCTTCTGAAGGCGTAACCTTGGCGATAGTCGTATTGATGTTTTGTTGTGTTTTATGGTATTGCGTCTCTGCGATTGTTGTTTGGGTGGGGCTTCTCTCAATAGCGCACTTTGCGTGTTGGTTTGACTCACACCTAAGTAATTTTGCTCAAGTCGGGTTTCTTCTTTCTGACGGCTGAATTATTACTTTATATTTGCCTTTGACTAGATCTGCCATTGTATTGGTTGCTGTAGCATATGTTTAAGGCTGTTATTAGCTATTCTCTTGAGGAGAGCAGTAGACTCATGATACGCTCTACGGAAGTCGTGCTGACATTGCAATTGGTGGTGATGCCTTACACTTACATCATGGCTGCAGGAGCGGCGGTCTGGCAAGTGGTGGCGCTCACGGAGGCCTCTTATTTTGTATGGCGTTTACAGTTATTTTGCTGTGGACTACTGTCCAGTCCCCAACTTCTCATCCCTCTTCGGGGAGGGGGGGGGATCGTTGTATGGTTTGGACATTAGCCTGTGTTGATCCATGTGTTTCAACCACATTTTTTTTAAATGTGAGAGAGCGAAGCCCTTGTATCGGGTTCTTTTGTATAAATATTGTGAGCTTTTCCAAGCAAGAAAGGATTACTTAATAAGGAATTGACAGATGTGAAGCTGATACAAGTGGTAAAGGGATATTTTAATGGTCTTAACCTTTTGAGCCTTTTCCTCGTGAACGGCAACGGCTTTCGATTGCTCTAGGAATGTACTCAACAGACGGCCTTATTTATAAAAGGTGAAACAGGATCAGGAAACAGGGAAAGGGATATTTACACTGTCAATGTTATGTTGCAAACTAGTAACATTAATTGTTAAGCAAACGACAGCATAGATCTTTAATACTCAGACCGTGCTTATATTTCTCTGGAACGCGTCGACGAGTGCCGGATCAAACTTGTGTCTGGAGTCAAGTCTTTGTCTTTGTTTTGTTATTAGCACAAATAAATTATATTGTAATTAAAACTGTGTTTTGTTCAAATAAAAATCAGTTTTGGCTAAAGGCGACTACGTCTAGTTTATTTTAACGCTCAACACACAAAGGTACGGTTAAAGAGAACCATTTTGTCATATCTCTTCAATTACAGGGCAATTTGTTGCCCTAGTAAGCAGTTTAATCCTTGACGTCGACATTTTGAGAGTCATACAGTTCGGTAGTCACTTGGAACGAAATGCTAAACTGGCATATAAAAAACATGGTGTGATTAGTAGATCGAGACGGTTTATCATGCCAGCAAGCCGCATGCAGCTTGACAAAGCGAAGAGACCTTGTATCTCTGGGAGCGCTCGAAGCATTCTTCAGATTGATTGAGTTGTTGAGTTCAGCTGTTGAGTTTCCAAATGCATGCGGAGGGACTTACGCAACTTCAATACAGCTTGTATTGAAGAAGCGATCGAGCGTAACCAAGGCTCCAAAGTCTTTGCCAGAGATCTGTCTGCCAGAAAGAGACAACTGACAAAGCTGAAGACTGAGTGTGGCAGCGTCATTGCCGGGAAACCTGAGATTTTGAGTAAGATTGAGAAGTTCTATGGGCAGCTGTACACGTCATCGTTGGAGCCACACGCAAGTGTGAGTAACGATCCAAGAGCGAGTCTTATCCGACATTATTCCGAAGATATCCCGGACGTCAGTCTGAGCGAGATTAGAATGGCTTTCCAGCACCATAAAACGGCAAGGCCCCAGGTAAAGATGGAATTACAGCGGAGGTTCTGAAAGCGGGTGGCAAACTGATTCTTGAAGTTCTTCAGAGGCTCTTTTATTCCGTCCTACATGAAGGAACTACTTCGGAGGCGTGGGCCAGAAATGCGGTGGTCTTGTTCTTCAAGAAAGGCGACAACGCTCTCTTGAAGAACTACAGACCGATTTCCATTCTGAGCTGCGCCTACGTGCTGTTTTCGAGAGTCATTACGAATCGTCTCGCACGTAGACTTAACGGCTTCCAGCCTCTCGAACAAGCCGGTTTCGAAAAGGCTTTAGTACCATACACCACATACATACTCATCGGCAAATTGTACAGAAGTCCGAGGAGTACAATTTGCCACTATGTCTAGCGTATGTGAACTATGAGAAAGCCTTTGATTCCTTCGAAATTTGGGCAGTGCTATAGTCCCGTCAGCGGTGCCAAGTTGACTGTCCGTATATCGAAGTGCTGAAGTGTTTGTACAGTAGGGCCACGATGGCTATCCGAGTACAGAATCAGAGTACGAAACCTATCCAACTGGAGAGAGGTGTAAGACAGGGTGACATTATATCCCCGAAACTCTTCACCGCTGCATTGGAAGACGTTTTCAAGCTACTGGACTGGAAAGGATACGGTATTAACATCAATGGCGAGTAAATTACTCACATTCGATTTGCCGACGATATAGTCCTTATGGCAGAACCGCTGGAGGACCTAAGCACTATGCTCAATGACCTCAAAAGTGTCTCCCAACGGATAGGTCTTAAGATGAACATGGACAAAATAAAGATCATGTTTAATGTCCATGTCACACCTATGCCGGTAGTTATTGGGAGCACTAAGCTCGAAGTTGTTGACGAGTATGTTTACCTGGGACAAATAGTCCGACTAGGTAAGTCCAACTTCGACCGAGAGGTCAATCGACGAATTCAACTCGTCTGGGCAGCGTTCGGAAAACTATGACATATCTTCTCGTCAGGTATATACCTCAAAACCTGAAAACGAGATTGTACAACCAGTGCGTGTTGCCAGTGATGACTTATATGTCTGAGACGTGGTCCTTCACTGCTGTCCGTATGAGGACGCTCAAGGTCGCTCAGTGAGCTATGGAGAGGGCTATGCTCGGAGTTTCTCCGCGTGATAAATTTAGAAATGAGGATATCCGCAGTAGAACCAGAGTGACCGACATAGCCCAACGGATTAGTAAGCTGAAGTGACAATGGGCCGGCCATGTATCTCGAAGAACTGACACCCGATGGAGAAGAAAGGTTCTCGAGTGGCAGCCTCGTACCGGTAGGCGAAGTGTTGGGCGACCCCACACTAGATTGAGTGACGACCTGGTAAGACATGCAGGAAGTCGATGGATGCTGGTGGCTCAGGACCGTGCTTTGTGGCATTCCTTGGGGGAGGCTTATGTTCAGCAGTGGACTTGTGAAGGACTGTAATGATGATGAGTTCCACCATCAAACTGATCGACGGTTTGTGGTCCACCACAGTGCATTTTACGCGGAATGTTTTTCCATGCGCGACCATTCTATGGAATTTACTACCGCCAGCGGTTTTTCCGAGCTGATTGAAGACCCAAAGTTCCCCTGGTATTGCAGGTATTCATGAGTGAGCATTTACCATCACACTTGACACTTGTCGGTGATCACTTATTATCACACTTGACTTGAGGAGACAAAAAAGCAAATGGTTCACTAGCCATATACTTTTATGTCTCCCCTTACATTAAAAAAAAACTTTATTACTCTACTATCTTTGATTAAGAATCAAAATGCATATCCGTTGTTACCCCAGGTGGTAAGCCTTGTTAAAAAGAAGAGTCTCATTTTCTCTACGCTCATTATAAGAAACACTGCACTATTCCGTTGTTAATATCGTGGTCCGAACCCGGTCAAGCCGACCTAGTCATGCAGCAGACATAATTTAGCTGCAGCGTAGTTTTATCACGTAAATATATATGACAATGTCAACGTAGAGAATATGATATTAACATTAATAACGAGTACCTTCGATTTGCTGACCATATATTCCTTATGGCAAAATCTCTGGAGGAACTCAGAACTATGTAAGATGACCTCAATAGTATCTCCCAAGGATAGGTCTTAAAATTAACATAGCCAAAACAAAAGTCATGTGTAACGTCCATGTCACAAGTATGTGAATATGTCCACTAGTATGTTTACCTAGGGCAAATAGACCGCGAGGCCATTTGATGGATTAAATTCGGCTAGGCAGCTTTCGGTAGATTACGACACATCTTCTCGTCACGTTTTCCTCGAAACTTGAAAATAAGATTGTAATAACCAGTGGGTGTTGTCAGTAATGACATATGGATCTAAGACGTGGTCCTTCCCTGCTGGCTGTATGAGCATATGCCGGCGCTTTGTATCATTCCCTGGGGGAGACCTATTTTCAGCAGTGGACTTGTGAAGGACTGTAATGATGATGAGTTCCACCATCAAACTGATCGACGGTTTGTGGTCCACCACAGTGCATTTTACGCGGAATGTTTTTCCATGCGCGACCATTCTATGGAATTTACTACCGCCAGCGGTTTTTCCGAGCTGATTGAAGACCCAAAGTTCCCCTGGTATTGCAGGTATTCATGAGTGAGCATTTACCATCACACTTGACACTTGTCGGTGATCACTTATTATCACACTTGACTTGAGGAGACAAAAAAGCAAATGGTTCACTAGCCATATACTTTTATGTCTCCCCTTACATTAAAAAAAACTTTATTACTCTACTATCTTTGATTAAGAATCAAAATGCATATGCGTTGTTAACCCAGGTGGTAAGCCTTGTTAAAAAGAAGTCTCATTTTCTCTACGCTCATTATAAGAAACACTGCACTATTCCGTTGTTAATATCGTGGTCCGAACCCGGTCAAGCCGACTTAGTCATGCAGCAGACATAATTTAGCTGCAGCGTAGTTTTATCACGTAAATATATATGACAATGTCAACGTAGAGAATATGATATTAACATTAATAACGAGTACCTTCGATTTGCTGACCATATATTCCTTATGGCAAAATCTCTGGAGGAACTCAGAACTATGTAAGATGACCTCAATAGTATCTCCCAAGGATAGGTCTTAAAATTAACATAGCCAAAACAAAAGTCATGTGTAACGTCCATGTCACAAGTATGTGAATATGTCCACTAGTATGTTTACCTAGGGCAAATAGACCGCGAGGCCATTTGATGGATTAAATTCGGCTAGGCAGCTTTCGGTAGATTACGACACATCTTCTCGTCACGTTTTCCTCGAAACTTGAAAATAAGATTGTAATAACCAGTGGGTGTTGTCAGTAATGACATATGGATCTAAGACGTGGTCCTTCCCTGCTGGCTGTATGAGCATATGCCGGCGCTTTGTATCATTCCCTGGGGGAGACCTATTTTCAGCAGTGGACTTGTAGCTGTAATGCTGATGATGACGAATAACCTATTTATTATTATAATTATTACATTATAGAACTTACGAGGAAAATAAATGCTCCTAATTTGGAAAAAGTGTAATTAAACTGTCTTTTAAATAATTCAAGAATCTGTGTTGGAATTAAATCCCATCCTTTAGTGTTTAACGTATCTGTAAGAAAAAGCAAATAAAAATGTTCTATTGATTATTAGAAGTGTCTGTATAATGACAGGCTGTAAGGCATCCATCTAAATTACTGTCGTTAATGGTTTTTTTTATAACCGACTGTCGCAATAGGAGGGTTATGGTTTTCGACAGTATGTATGTATATATTTCTATTTCTTTGGGAAGCTCTGTAGCCTAAACGGCTTAATGAATTTTTCTTAATTGTGCAAATACAAAAAAGGGAGGGGAAGGTTTTTTTTTCCACTAAACTTTTAAACGCAGTCAAGTTATTTTAAATTACTGTTTTAACCATTAAGCTTGTTAGTTTCACCTGATGGGAAGCGGCTACTTAAAGATGATCATTCTTAACCGACTGCAAACAAATAAAATCATAGTCTTTGTCACTCTTTAGTAATAAGATAAATGCCACATAAACTGGATTATAGCGGCACTTAAATTACAAACCGGGACACAACAGTGGTTGTACTTCTGCTAGGTAAAGCCCTGATTCCACAATACGCTGAACGGAGCAGCGGCGTGGTAGGCTGCTCTGAAAATGGTGGAACAAACAAACTTACGACAACCGATTCATAATAGTTCAAGATGCATTCTTGTGCCTGTCAAAGTGGGGAGGCTTTTGCCTCCTCAGGCCTAAAGCTAGGAAAAAATAACTTGTATCAACAATCATAATATAATACATTTGGTGTGGTATAATTTAACTGCAAGTTTATATCTTTTTTATAATTTTGAAGTGACAAAGAGGATTTCCTTACCCGTCAGACCGGAACACAATAGCACACACATTGCTGCTTGGCGGCAACGAGGGTGGTACCTAACGCACTCTTGAACAGAAAAGGATTCCTAAACCTATTTAATTATTTGTATAATTTTTTATTACCTTTGTTACTCCATACTTCTTCATGGTCGTTGAATGTATCTATATGAACGTCTGCACACAATCTATACAAAAATAAACTCAAATATTATGAACGACATATAGTAAATTGATTTAAAATATGTATATAAGCCAGTGCATACACATATATAATGTAAATATATGAAAATATTATGGGGGGAAACATGCCAAAGAATAATGATCGACATCATTGTACTTTATGAATTAGTAATGGAATTGGCATACCAAAATAATTTAGAT
The DNA here is from genome assembly GCA_029286625.1 of Parnassius orleans. Classification (NCBI taxonomy): domain Eukaryota; kingdom Metazoa; phylum Arthropoda; class Insecta; order Lepidoptera; family Papilionidae; genus Parnassius; species Parnassius orleans. Next base: position 42,275 of record JAGSMP010000428.1, on the reverse strand, counting down.
TAACATAGATCAATCAGATCTTAGATCAAAAAATGTCAGCAATGCTCACAAATATACTTATAATATATTAAACTTCCTAATGGCATATCATGCCTTTTTGAAAGGAAATTCATTAAAAAAAAAGTAAGTAAAATATTTAAAATGAAATGTTTCAAAATGGTATACTACCTCAAAAAAAAAGAAGAGAAAAATCTGAAGAATTCGAGAAAAATACAGATAATTCATTTAAATGTATTCTGTCGTCGTAAACAATTGATGTTTATCAATTATTTTTATCGACTTTCAACATGGCGTCTCATCGATTTATTTACTCTGTGTTATAGACAATGACAGTAAACCATAAAGCGACCATTGGTCATAGAAAGAGAACTATCAGTTGTCACAACAGTGTCACTTTTCAGTGACTGAAGCTTCACTTTCGTCTCGTCTCACAGAAATAAACATGTCAAACTTCACTAATCAATAAAAATGACAGCTTACCGCTATGACGGGTTTTTGTTGTGTGTTGCAATTTGAAGTGTAATTTCTTGTGCTTTACCAGCAAATAAAGCCATTATATAATATAATTGGACAGTTGAGAACTTTTTAAAATGTGTTTCCCTACTTTTGAGAATAGTGTACAAGGACCTGGCCCAGGCTCCATACTTTTTCGAACATCTCATTTAAAATTGTAACTAAGCTTATTAAAGTTATATATTAGATTTTAGTTATGTGAAATGAATATTTTAGATGACAAAGGAGCATGGAAGTATTTGGTTGAATTGCGATTGCTATTCTGATGAACTGGCGTAGATCCAGATGTCCCAGTTGCCGGCCTGGGTATTTAACGTGTGTCGTAAACGATATGATTACACCGCCATCTATATGAAACCATGAGGTCTCACCACGCGATGGTCACGCCTAACTTTTACAAAGCGTGATTTTGAACCTTATATTTTTAGAAAAACGTATTCGAAACTGTATCTTGAATAAAATAAACTATTTCCTAGTAAAACTCTAAAACTTTGTGAAAAATAATAAATATACTCGATAAAATATAATTAATTAGGAAGGATTTGCTTAAATTTTCACTCTTGTTAGACGGGTTGTTAATCGCAGTGTCATTTCGCAACTTTGTCAACGCTCACCTTCGCCAGTCTGGGTAATTTACATCTGTTACACCAGATGGTATTTTTGCTGCGAGCAAATTCACGCCAGATTCTTACAAAAAGAAAAGAAAATAATAAACAATTATTTTAAACTATTTTATGCCAGTGACTACTATCGCACCTGATAGTAAGTGGTGGTGCAGTCGAATATAGTGAAGCACACTGACTTAGTAAAACAAAAACCTTTTCACTCTAGCCTTGACCATCGACATCCACATTATAATCGAATGGAAACATAGATGTTGAGGAATTATTCCACTCTTTTGCTGAACGCATCATAAACGATGAAGCAAACCGTTTCCTTGCCCCAGTGCTTTTTTATCGAAATGATTGCTTGCTTTTGCATTTGATGCTTTTTGATCCAATTTTATCCAAATACTTTATTTTACAGGAGAAAGTTTTTTTTTAAATTTAATTTCATTAAATGTGCAATCCTTAATTCTTCCCCTGATTGATTCTGATTGATGTGTGTTATTTAGACCTGAATTCAGACCTTCTTGACAAATATGATCGTCTTCTTAATAACTGCATTTGATTCATTTTTAATCTTTGTAAGTATGACCATGTGTCTACTTATCGTTCCCAACTTAAGTGGCTTCCCATTCGTCAGCGACGAAGTATACGCGCACTCACAACCCTATACTCTATTCTTATGTCTCTTACTCCCCCCTCTTACTTAACTTCTCATTTTCAGTACCTTTGCTCTAGCCACGACATAAACCTGCGTTCTTCGAACAACCTTTTATTAAACTGTCCTTCTCATAAATCTGGCTTCCTGCATTCTTCCTTCACTGTACAGTCTGTTCTCCTCTGAAACGCACCCTCTCAAAATTAGAACGGCTAATAATCGTTATGCATTCAGAAGAAAGTTCGCGAACATTACTTAAGTAAAGTGGTAGAATAATCTCATTAGTAGTATTTATTTATGTACTTATATAAATATATAATTATATAATGTAGGTTATTATTTTTATGTACATAATTTATATATAATATTATGCATGTATTAAATAATTTTTATATGTAAGTTTATGTATGGGTAAATGTATTATTTTGTTTAATATTTCTATACTTTAATTTATACTCTTGTCTTGTAGCGTTTCACACACCAAATTCATATTTTCAACTCTGCATCACCCAAAGGTTGACTGGTAGAGAATGCCTCAGGCATTAAGTCCGCCTATACATCATATTGTATGAAGTTTTAAATAAATAAACAAAATGAAGTTAAAGTTATTAGAAAAGCCATTTAACAAGTAAGTACAGAAGTAAAATTTATGTGTGTAAGTAATTGTAATGTGACGGCGCTGTCGTTGCGCCACTGGCGAAACACAATCGCGAAAGACATCGCACAATATCTTTTGAGACAACTGTCCTGACTCACTTTCAAACTCTAGATGCCGCTTTCCGCCACTCTCGTGATGGAAGGTATCCATAAGGAATCCCCCTGGAAAAGGTATAGGCCACCCGAAGGCTTTCAACCTACTAGGTAACTATAACATTAGAAACGATTAAACATGTACAATAAATCAGGAGTTTACATACCCCCGAAATGGTTTCTGCCTTTTTGTGGCGCAAGGGGAGTGGCTAAGTCTCCATAGCTTGATTACTCACGGTAAACTAAGAGAAACCCACATGGCTCGGTAAGGTAAAAAAGAATCTGCTGCTCACCGCAGTTCATCATCATCTAGCATTCCTAGGAAGGTAAATAGGTACTACTACCTTACGTAACTACAGCTTTTTAGCTTTAATCAACGTGTCACAGGTGCTTTCTGGGTAGGAAATCTAAAGTAAAGGAAAATTAAATTATTGATCCCGCCGCGGTGATCGAACTCGCAACTCTTGCGTCTCAGCTGGGCATTCGCCCACCACGTCATCGATGTTTTGTCAATCATTAGTGAACCGTTTCGGATCTATGAAGCCCTCGTACATTTAAGTAAACAAATAAGTAGGTACACGTGCTACACCCGTCTCACAAACAGCCTGTATACTTCTAAATTTAGATTTTATTGTACTAGGACTAAAAACATAATTGCATATAAAATTTGTCATGAGATTCATATGCTCAACCTTATATATATAGATTTGGTCCCGACTGTATGATATCTCCGTGTATCTGTGCTGTAATTGCGTAACCATAGATACTGGGCATAAGCAGGTCATTGATATGCAGAAAAAAGACAGTTGCGGAGAGAACGTACCCATGAGGAACTCCAGCATTACTTGTTATAAGCTCGGAATAGCAGCTATCGACAATGACTCGGAGAAAAATAAATAAAATATAAAAACAGTTAAGTACAACGTTTAAGATGATGTCGAACTTGCTAGTGTCAAACGAATGAGTAAAGGGCATAACCAACTACTTTTGACATGCCCTTGTATTTTGATGCTGATCATAGTTGAATTTCTGTTTATTTTATATTCGATGGATACAAAGTAACTAGGCAACTACAGCGGCAATAAGATTTTCCTGACATTTTCCACAGTCGGCTATTATAATATGCAGGCGAGGAGGTGGTTTGATATACTATTTTATACTTTTACTACGTTATATGTACGTTTGTTAGACTATTTATATATCCAGAATCCATTACTAAGATGAATAAGAACACACACACACACACATACAAAACACAAGATTAAATTAAGCTATTGCGTACTAAATTTGCTTTGAATAAATTACAATTTAAACTAATAATTAAAAGAAATATTCAAAGCATACTCCATAAAGGCTTCTTCGAGTGATATACCACTGAATCCCATAGATTCTATGTCCAAAGACGTTCTGTTATATTCGAGGATGTTAAAGATTCCCGCCATGTCTGCATCGGGCGATATATAATAAACCAATGTTCGTAATGTCTTGTCTTTCAAAATGGCGGCGGGTGCTACTTTTCGTATCGTTGCCGTTATCTTACTCACATCCGGCCAGTGAACTGTTGTGATGGGCAATCGGTAACCAGAGCCTAATAAAAATAATAAAAGACTGAAGTTAATAACGGTTTCCTATATTTTAATATTTTATGTAGAAATGTAAGTGGTAATTCACGATTAACATGCATTCGCCATCTCAATATGAAACTTATATGCGACGAAAGAATCAAATCTTATCAACTATTAATAAAATGAAGCAAACATTTAAAAAAGGCTTAAAATCAGCATAGATACTGTCTGTTTCTTATTTGTAACATGCCTGTGTCTAACTATAATTCAGGGTGGGTGTTGGTCTACTCCTAATTTTTTTAATTTTCTCCTAACTTAGTAAGAACACGTTTACGCCTATTCTACTCTCCTTTCTGGCAAGTAGTCTGGCGAATGGCTCTGCGGGAGAGCCTAGGTCGTGATGATCCAAAGGGCAAGTTAGAGCAATTTTTCCTTCATGTGGTGCCAAGACAGGACAGACAGACGATCCTTTTTTCTCCTTTCATCCCTTTTTTACCATCTTACTCCAATCCAAGGCATCCAAGAATTGACGCTTGACTGAAAGGGAGTCCTGTTGCAAACGGTGCCAAACTGAGATTAGGGCAATACGTTTAGTACTTAGCGCTTCCCCGACATGCGAGGGTGACCTTTATCAACAACCTGTTTCAATTTTTGAGTTTACACAATTTTATATTTCCAGAACATGGTTTCGTGAAACACCGATCAACCATAAGTAATGTCAATTTTGTTAAATACAAATTTTCTGTTTGATGATATGTACAATCAAATACAAACTGATACTGTTCACACAGACTTTCCTAAGGCTATTGATAAGATGGGTCATTCAAAAACTTGTGTTTAATGCCATACGCGGTAACTTATTGCGATGGTTCTCTTTGTACATTATTAATAGAACCATAAAAGTTGTGGTTAATGAATTTTCCTATAGCGACAATATAGTATCTTCAGGTGTACCACAGGGATCTATAATGGGCTTTTCACATTATATAAAAATAATATTCAGTATTTTTTAAATAGTAATCTTTTATTATATGCAGATAACCTGAAAGTTTATCGTAGTGTAAAGTTCCTTAATAACTGTGAGAAGCTACAGAAAGATCTTGACTAGTTATTTAACTTTATTCTACTAAATAAATTGCAATTAAGCATCCCCAAATGTAATAATCCCTATTTCTTTGTCCAAAAACGCAAAAACCTACGATTACATATGTTTCCTTCGTAACAGTACCTTAGAAAATTATCATTAATAAAATATTAAGGCAAAATTCACGATTCAAATCTGAACTTTAATACTTATATCAGTCATATAACAAACAAAGCGTATCAAGTGTATGTAATTGTTGCACGAACAGTTAATTGTATTAAAAGATCCACACATTTTAAAAGAACTACTTTCCAAATCACTTGTCAGACCACAAATTGAATATGCAACGTAAGTTTGCAACCTATATTATAATAAATATAGTGAGCTTCTAGAATCGTTACAAGTAAAGTTTATTCGCATTGTAAATTATAAATGTTTCCACGCTAGATTATCTGATCACAACTTATTAATCTCTGTCGTCACCATATATGGGCTGACGCTGCAAAATACCACCTAGCAGCTTTGTAGTCAGTGGAAAGGTATGAAAAAAGGCTTGTTGGGGACGCGAAACTGGTTAAAACCAATCTTACCAGCCTCGTACACAGGCGAAAAGTAGCCAGCCTGTCGGTTTTCTACATGATGCATTTCAGAAACTGAGCGCAGAAATTGCATAGCTTAATTCCTTTCTCTCCTTTGCAACATCGGACTACGTGTGTCTAGAGCCATATTCCAGCTTTAACATTATGGTTGTAGCACGAATGGATCGGCTCGACCGAGGAAGGCCTACCTTCTCATAGAACACCAGCGTAAAATAGCAGCTAAGTGATGCTATGTTTCGTATAGCGAGTGTAAAGAACCGGAGACCCTTTTTACTGGATACTAGGCATTCCAACTTAGTCTTCAAGGGTGACGACGCATCTGCATTTTCTTATTCCAGGATAGACGTAGATGGCTATGGGCCACAGCATCCACTTACCATCAGGTAGGCTGTGTGCTTGCTCTTCACCCTTATTTGTATAAAAAAACAATTTTTAATAATATAAAAAAGTAAATCATTTCGTAAAGCCAATAGTAGGAAGATAATGAAACATAGGTTATGTTTCTTGTATCTTAACTTTAACGTCTGAACGTTCGGCCAGTTTCCACCCTTTCGTTGTTGACTTACCACGCATTCAAACCAAATGGTTTGCTACATTGTTTATCATGCTTACACCAAAGGAATGGAATAAGTTGCCAGAATCTGTCTTTTCATACAACTACAATTTGGGTGTCTTCAAGGCAAGAGTTAATAGGCTTTTGTTGAGTCAGTGCGCTTCACCATCTGAGGCTACATCACGGCTTACCATTAGCTGGGATTGTAGTTTATAATATGCGTCAAGCTGTCATAGCGTACGGTTTTGTACTGACCGATTCTTTTACTGCCATATTCTACCTACAAGTATGGTATTAAAAAAGTGCTCAACTTGTAAGAACAATATTACAAAGAAAGCTCCCGTATTTTAATGTAGCTGATGCAACGGAAATGAGCATGCGGATCCAACGTGCTCAAAATCATCCAATAAACAACTGAACACCATACGTAACGCTGCCGGTATAGAATCTAGTTGTGAAGATTGCCTACAAAATCTATTCCGAAGGAATGAATGAAGTCATTATTTCAGGAGGAGACGACGATGACGATTCTGACACCGGTGCTAATTGTGGTCAACATACCTTCGATACCAATAAACTGGTACAAGATATTAGACGTTAAAAAAACTTTTCGTGGAGATAAGCAACCAAGAGACTTCCCTTGAATTCTATGATCCATGATCAAATGAATACCAGCGTAGGTTATCGGTTTAGGTGGTAGAACACTGCTACCTTAATTAAAAGCTAGCAATTTTCTAATGTTTGATCAATCTCTTTTAGCGTGAAATTTAATATTGCAGTACTAAATTAGCATTAAATGAGCACTTAATATTTAGCAAATATTTTAGTGATTTTGCCCAAGTGACCATTCCAGCTTTATAGACGTTAAGTAGCGTGAAATGGAGTGAAACTGACGAATTGAGTAATCCTTACCAGCTCTTTGACTTTATTTCTAGTTCATTGAATAATGCTCGAATTTTCTCTAGTTTCAATAACACGCATAAAATAACAAAAGCCATTCCGTGTACATTGGGTGGCTGAAAACATTATTCAGCTCTGCGACTAACGTGATAAATTTTTCAGTATATGGAAGAAGGCTCCATACGATCCGCAATTGAGACTCGATTATACTAGGGTTCGAAATAAAGTACACAAGATTCTATATAACCGAATAAACTCCTATTATTTCAAATTTATCAGCTTCAAAAACTCCAAGAAGTTGTATCAATATAGTTAATAAAATACTAGGACGAGTATCACTATCTATCGACCAAGCAAAATTTAAGGTCCTAAAATCACAAGGGCTGACAGATGAAACTATTGGTAGTTATTAGCCAATTTGCGATTAAATTTGATAAAACTGTCCAAAAATAATACCCACATGTAATATTCAACTGCTAAACAACAGTTCATGTCTAGAACCCGTGAATCCGAGTATATTATTTCGTAAAGCCAATAGTAAGAAGATAATGAAACATATCCGTAATCTAAACGCATGGGTTGGATGAAATTAAGGTGTCAGATGTAAAAGTGATAGGCGAAAAAATCTTTGTTGCTATTTTGCAAATCTTATAAATATTAGTATTAGCCAAAGTGTTTATCCGAAAAACTTAAATAAATAAGTTATATTAAACCCACTTTTAACACCAGAATGCAAGCGTGGGCTGCATATCCTCTTTGCTCCTGCTTGCCGTCGAATATAAACGTTTAATTACTCCGTGATTGTCGATTTTTATTTGATAAATTAATAATCTCCGAAATAAATTAAGTCGCAAAAATAGGAGAACATATTTGTGGAGGTGCTGGCAAGATAAATTCCGTCATATCTGCGAGCCTAGTACACCGAAACGGTGCTTGAGTCACATCTATCAATTATATATAACACCAATCATAGAAGCCCACTGCTTCATATTGGAATAAATACACGCCCATTGTACTGATATTGGCTAAGCGTCACACTACATGACACGCCCTCCTAGACGACTTTGTTCATATTAACCTATTGCGTAGATGTAATATCCTCTAGTTTTTAACAGAAAATAAAGCTCCGTTCACAACGTAGTATAAGATATTAAATAAAAATAATTAATTACTTGTATAAAATTATAGAATACAGTATAAATAAATCGTTCTTGGAAAAAACCTGACAGCAATAAATAAAACTGAATCTAATACTTCCACTAAAACGCAAGCCGCAGAAAAAAAAGCGACATGAAGAAGATATTAGCATTGAAGTTTCTATATTTGAGGAAGAAATACGATTTTTTTTAAAAAACAAGCACGGAGTAGAACTGGAAAAATAGCACCAACACTTGCGGATATACATAAATCTAACCAGAATATAGAAAAATCCATTGCGTTCCTCACTGCATAGAATGAAGAATATAAAAAGAAGTTGAAAATTTTGAAATCCAAGCGCAAGAAGACCGTAAATATGTAACTATTCTAGAATACAAAATAAAAGATATGCAGAAAGGAATGAGAAAAGCAAGTTTAGAAGTAAAGAACGTACCGAAGAAAGAAAATGAGACGAAAGAAGATTTAGTAGAAATGGTCACATGGCCTTTCAAGGAATATAGGCTGCGAAATAAACAGGGCGGAGCTAAAATATATATATATAGAGTGGTGAAGGATATATACATGGGAAGGTGTCACAAATATAGACTATAAATAGGAATGGGCCGAGATTTGAGCCTTGAGGGACACACATTAGTACAGGTAACCCGGAAGAACTTTTAATATTGATAATAACTTTTTGCGTTCTTTAATGCGTTAATTACTTAAAAATAAAATAATAAGTTTAAGCGATGTGTTCTTGACACCATAGTACTGTAGCTTCCTTATTAGTCATGGTGAACTCATGGTGAACACTGTTGAAGGCCTTGGAAAGGTCACAAGATATACCTGAATTCTCCCGTGCACAAAAAATATGTTTAATAAGCTCAGCTTCGGCGTAAGGTGTCAAGCGACCCTTTGTAAAAACAAATTGATTATTATGAAGCAATTTATTTATTAAAAAAAAATTAATGATCTAAAATTATTTTCCCATAAATTTTCTACATGTTGGTGGTGCAGAAATTTTGGTTATACAGAAATTTTTGTGTAAAAACAGTACATAAATAGGTGTAAAATTAATGTGGTCAAATGTATGACTATGATTTAAATAAAGGTATGGACTTTACTATTTTTTCTTAAATCAGGAAACACACCAGATTCAATGCTTGTATTGAAATCGTTGGCTAGTTAGGGTGCTATTGTATATCTATTATTATAGATGCAAAAATTTTAAAGGAAACCACTATAGACCTGTATTTTTTCATAATAATAACAGTATAAAATATCTTGCAATATATCCAGATAATATTTTATGAAATCGTCACGTCCAAGGCAAACTTGCGAAACAGTCAACGACGTGAGGCTGTTCCTCCTCGGATGAAAATACTACGACAGGCGATGAGGCTCTTCGAGTTGCAGACTAACCCGCAAACTTAGATGCCGCCGTAGATCCCGCAGTTGTGTTTGATTCAGACGATGATGGAACAGTCACCAAGGAATGAATTAGAACTAGAGCAAATGAGGAGCACATTGGAAGATGCGATTGTGGAAACGCGCAGCACGCCTCACGAAAATCAACTGCGATTTACTCGCATAGCCCTAAACATACGGAATAGGGCTGTCGTGAGGGCTATAAACCTAATGCTATACCGAGAGGTCGACCAAAATCGTCTCTTGCAGAGGGATCAGAAGAGGCTCTATAAATAATTGAAGCGACCAGTAAGTGGAACGGGCCCAGCACCGAATCAGGACGATACTGTCGCATTTTGACACGGTCTGTGGTCAGAGCCCGTAAACCACAGCGCTGGCCTTTGGCCGGAAGTTGTGACCAGTCAGTGTGTGAATGTTACGCCCATGGACCCCGTCATCATAACGCTGGACGACGTATCTGAGGTGATTCGTAGGGCCTGAACTGTAAAAGTCCGGAACTTCTGGCTAAAAGGGTTCATGGTGTGTCACGCTGTGCTCGCTCGACAGTTTCAAGAGGCTCTCGACCAGAAGTCGCTCCCGAGTCTCTTCACTACTGGGATCACTCATTTCTTTTCCTAAAGACCAGCATACCACAGAACCCGAGTAAATACCGCCCCATCACGTGTATACCCACCATATATAAGACACTAACATCCGTTTTGAGCGCGAGAATCACTCGTCACCTGGATTGAAATCAGGTGATGTCGTTGTTGAGTGAGGTCGTTGAATCAAGGAACCGCTCCTCATTGACGCGGTCATTGGCAAGGTGGTTAAACGCAACCGTCGGAACTTTTCAGTTAAAGACTTGTAGAGTTAGAGACTTCCTCGGGTAGTGTATGGGGCAGAGGATTACGATCCTTTGTTGTATGCACACTTGACCAAAGTGTTTAACAGCCTTTTGCCGGGCGTGAATAAGGCACACGCATATAACGGTTGGGTCATGCCTGTCCTCATGTATACCTTTGGCATACTCAGGTGAACTCAAACTGAACTTAACGCCCTGGATAGAAAAGTCCACACTAACAGGACTTCCCATAGGATTCACCATTCGAGATCATTGGTAATGAGGCTGTACTTGCCGCGGAAGCATGGTGGGCGTGGCTTTTAAAGCGCGCATAATCGCGAAGTGTGCAGCCTCCGTAATTACTTCCTGACGAGATCGGATCATCTATTCTACACGAACGTCATTTCGTGTCATAAAGGGCTTACTCCTCTATACTTAGCCAAGAAATAATGGCAAGACCCGGCAGTACAGGGCATTTCCGACCGTGAGACCGTATGGAAGGAGAGGGAGCTCCATGGAAGGTTCTACAAGGCTCTACATGAGCCTTTCGTAGATACGGTCGCCTCCCTTAACTAGCTACGGTTCGGTGATCTCTTTGGGCAAACCGAGGATTTAGTCCGTGCGATACAAGGTCAGGTTATTAAGAGCAACAACTATTGGAGATACAACTTAAAGTATGGCGCCGTCGACGTCAATCGAGCTTGTCGTCATTCCAGTGAGTCACTCAGACATGTCATCTCAAGTTGTTCGGCTCTTTATAACTCTGAGTGCTTGCACAAACATCTAGTAGCCAGGATTCTATACCAGGATCTCACTCTGAAGTACAATCTCGTGGATTGAAAACTGACTTATTATAGTACTTGCCTTAAGCCGTGCTTGAAAATGACCGCGCCAGGCTCTACTGAGACCGGGCCAACAGCACAGACAGGACTATTCTTGTGAATAAGCCTGATATTGTGCTGATGGAATTGGCACAATCAAATTTTTGGTCAACTTTACAAATCCATATGACGAGAAACTCGTGAAAGCTGAAACAGATAGGAAAACAAAATATGTATCTGGACTTGGCTCACCAGGTGACCGACATGTGGGGTGGTCTGCCGACCGAAATTGTTGCGAACGGGCTAATCTTATTCAGCCTCTCGGGTCATCTGAGGCAACTGGGATTCCGTGACGAACTGCTCCGGGCTCAAATGCAGAAAGAGGTACTCCTCAATACCGCTCGCATCGCCGGTTTCTTTCCCTTTCGCCCTAATCCTCGGCCGTTTGGTTTCCTTTGCCGAGGCTTCCATCTGGTTGGGTTTTTATTTATTATTTATTTGTTTATATTAGTATATTTAATATATATTTATGTATATTTATCATATTCTTTTATATATTTCCTTTACTTTCCTTTCCAAAGTTCTAGAACGCCGTGTGCACAATCAACTAAGCACCTATCTTTTAAAACATAATATTTTAAACTTTTTGCAATCCGATTTTCTTTCTGGCCACAGTATGGCTACTGCACTTTTTCAAATCACCGATGATATTTGGTATTATATGAAGAAACAAAAGCTTACAAATCTTACGTTGCTAGATTTTAGTAACGCATTTAATATTGTAGATTTTGATAACTTGTTAGGCATCCTGCGCTCTCTCAACATATCTCCAACTATAGTTGACTGGTTTCGAAGTTACTTGTTTGGTTGACAGTGTATTCAGGTACAAGATGTTTTTTCCACCTGGACAACTACAGCGGCTGGTGTATTACAAGGTGGCGTGTTGTTTTCTCTCCTCTTTGCAATTTTCATTAACTCTATAAGTCATAAATTGTATGCTGATGATCTCCAAATCTATATTCAGTCCTCTCTTGAAGATTTGTGTAAAGTAGCTGACACTATTAACGCTGATCTGACTTATATTTCAAACTGGAGTAAATGTTATGGTTTAGCGATTAATCCTAAGAAAACTCAGGCAATTGTCGTCGGTAGTTCTAAATTAATTGGAAAAATTGACTGGTATTCCCTACCTCTTATTATACTACATTACACTCAAATCCCTTACAGTAACAAGGTTTAAAACCTCACAGGTTTATGAGGTCAGTAGAAAAATGTTTGCTGCTTTAAGCTTAAGCATTAAGATTACGTAATTTTCTTCTCACAGTAACTAAAGTTACGCTCGCACTTATGCTGATATTTGCTACCTTGACATTACCGAGGAGCAGCTTAATAGTTTGAGCATTCAAAATGTATTTATTAGATTTATATTTGGGCTTCACAAATATGATCACATCTCTGAATTTCGAAAACAACTCAAATGGCTCCCGATCCGCCTTCGCAGGAATACTCATATTATCTCTGCATTGTATGACCATTTCCAGTATCTTTCCCTAAACCATAATCGGTTCCTTCGATCCTTTGTCAATCATTCTCTCTCTACTCGTACTTCTTTGCACTTTTCTTCCTTTTTTAAGAAATCCTTTACTGTCTCTACATTCGTAGTGCTAAATCTCCTCATTCTTTCATAAGTCTTGTTAAATATTATTACTTAGAACGCTATTTGATAAATTACTTTTTCTTTTTCGTACTCTTTTTATTTAATGTATTATATCACGTTACATATAATTTTAACTTATATTTTAATGTATTTTCATTTTTTTTGTACGCCCTCTCTATTTTAACTATTGTTTGTATGAGTTCTCTACGCAAAAGTTGTCTGGAAGAGATAACTTTCAGAGTGATAAGTCCGCATGTGGTACATATCCTACTTTACATTTAGCTGTACTCGTTACTTTGTATTTTGGTGTTCCGTAAAGAATAAATAAATAAAACAAATATTTATTCAGCCCAGCCAGATACGAATACTCTATAAATACTCCAAGAATAATAATAATAATAATAACTATATATATATATTTATATATATATATATATATATATATATATATATATATATATTATATAATTAAATACTAATGTAATTTTAAATGGGAGGAACTGAGTCTTGTCGATACCACCATTTTCTTGAATAACACTAGACGCGAAGCTTCAATGGAGCCCCATATATCAAAGTTAGCAAGCAGACTTAGTTCTGCAGCATATGCTGTAAAAAGATTAGAAATCTTACCAGTGTGGAAACAGCTAGACTTGTTTATTTTTAGCTATTTCCATAGCATAATGTCGTATGGTATTTTGCTATGGGGACACGCAACTGACACTGAAACTATATTTGTTTTACAGAAGAGGCCATAAGAGCAATCTATGATTTAAAACCTAAAGAGTCGCTCAGACAAAAATTTAAGGAAATTAATATATTAACTTTGGCCTCTCAATACATTTATGAAAATGTAATGTACGTACACAAAAATAAAAGTAGTTATACAAAAATAAGTGATATTCATTCTGTAAATACTAGGAACAAACACAAGCTAGTAGTACCAGTTACTCGACTCCACCGAGTCAGTAATTCATTCTTGGGGCGATGTATACGCTTTTACAACAAAATCCCAGAAAATATACAAAATTCGACCTGCTCAAAATTCAAAAACTTTATAAAACATAGTTTGTATAAAAAGGGATATTATAATGTTAAGGAATTTATGGATGATAATAACTCCTGGGAATGAGGTGTTCGCTGCCAGGCTGTTTCTAATTTGTTTTGTGTGGTTAATTGTGTAATATACATGATTGTAAGCTGTTATTTAAAAAAAAGTCCCGCTGGGTTTCTTGCTGGTTCTTCCCAGGACAAAGGTTTTTTTTCGAACCAGTGGTAATTAGACAAAAGACACATACATACATACATAAACACTCACGCCTGTCACCCAGAGGGGTAGGCAGAGACTACGGACTTCCATTTGGCACGATCCTGGCACACCTCTCTCGCCTCCTTTACATCCATATATCTACGCATACACCAGACCCAACTTTCACTACCATACATTAAAGTAGGGACTAACACAGCATTGTGAATTGCCAAACATGCCTTTTTTGACACATTCTGACTCTTCACAATAGCGTGTAGAGCCCCATTCACTCTATTTCCTGCGTTCACTCGTCGTTCTATATCCTTATCATATCTACCATCCCTGCTAAATAAACATCCCAAATATACAAACTCATCCACTTGCTCAATCAACTCCCCTTCTATTCTTATTTCACATAACGTTTTACTTTCTTCTCTTTCAAAAACCATCACTTTCGTCGTGCGAAGAATCTCCGGAAGTAAAACCGGCGACGAGGTTCGCCACCCGTCACGGTCTGTCTCCCGTAGGGGCGAAAAGTGGATTGCGGAGGCCCGTCTGGCTACGCTGAATGTATGTGGAGCAATGAATGATAAGATGGATGAAATATGCGAAATGATGAATGATAGAGGAATAGATGTGTTATGTAAATGAGACGAACGAAAGGGAAAGGATGCCACTGCACATGGCATGTATACCGCTTACTGGTCTGGTGTAGACGAGACCGAGCGGGCATGCCAGGAGTCGGTGTCATCCTTTCAGAAAGAATGGGTCAATGTGTGAAAGAGTATGAATGTAAGCCAAGGCTGCTATGGATACGAATGAAAGTGGGCTTAAAGAAGTTGTTTGTGCTAGGGGTGTACGCCCCAGACATGTCTAAGCCCACTTATATCCGAGAGCAGTTTTGGGACATGGTAATGATGGTGTTGATGAAATGTAAGGGAAATGAAAATATCATTATGTTAGGAGATTTCAATGGAAGGGTGAATAGGGCTGGTTATGAAAGGATATTAGGAATGTTTGGCGATGAAAGTGTAAATGAGAATGGTGAAGACCTCCTCGCCGTATGTGAGGAAAAGAATCTTTTTGTGACGAATACTTTCTTTCGCCATAAGAGGATTCACATGTATACATGGGAAAGAGGTGATGATAGAAGCATGATAGATTTCATAATTGTGGATGAAAGAATGCGGAGCGCAGTGTTAGATACAAGAGTTTACCGGGGGTCCAACGTAGGGACGGATCATTACTTGGTCTTATGCCGAATTAATGGTCTATTCAGGCGTTGGTGGCATCGGACATCTGTGTCTACCACTGCGTTACAGCGTATAAGAACAGAGAGGTTACAAGATGAAGGTGTGAAAGAGAAGTATAAATGTAGACTGAGGGAGAATATAAATGGTTTGAATGAAATATGTATGAATGATTTAGACCTGAAGACTGTATGGAATAATGTTAAGAAAGTTTTGGTGGATGCAGCCACCGAAGTATGTGGTGTAAGTAAGAGAACGAATGAAAGGAAAAATAATACGTTGTGGTGGGATGAGATTCGGATGGAAGTTGAAGCAAAGAAGAGAGCATGGCTAGATTTACTGGCAACCAAAGCTGGTAATTCTGGCGGTATGAATGATGAGATTGAAAGAAAAAAGGCAGTCTTTAGATATCTAAATAAGAGAGTAAAAGAAGTAGTTGAAAGGAAAAAGCAAGAAAGAACGGAGAACAATGATAGAAGAATATCGGATAACTTCCAGGCAAATATTAAAATGTTCTGGAAACTCGTAAGAACTGCCAGGGGTCATTCAAAACAGCCTAGAATGGATGCTATACGAGACCAGAATGGCTGTATTCTGAATGACGAAGTGTCGAGTTTAAGGAGATGGAAGGAATACTTTGAAAGCGTGTTTATGAGTGATGAGACGTTTGAATTAAATGAAATAGAAATTCCGAAAGAAGAGGAAAGAGATAGAGAGATAAGTATAGATGAAATAATGAAAGCAATGAAAAGCATGAAAGCAGGTAAGGCAGCCGGATATGATAGAGTATCACTCGAAATGCTAAGGGCTGGAGAGGGAGTGGTGGCAGGCCTGCTGTACACCTTGTTTAATTTATGTTGGGAACTGAAGCGGGTACCGGAAGACTGGTGCAAAGCTGTTATAGTCCCAATATATAAAGGAAAAGGTCACAGCAGGACTGTAAAACTACTGTAGTATCAGCTTGCTTAGCATTGTGGGTAAACTGTATGCTAAGGTGTTAATTGAAAGAGTTATGGAAGAAACTGATGGAAAAATTTGGGATGTGCAAGCTGGATTTAGAAAGGAAATGGGGTGTACGGATCAAGTATTTTCCATGCGCATGATAGCGGAGAAGTTTTGGCCAAAACCAGAAAGTTTTTGTGCTTTCATGGACTTGGAAAAGGCTTATGACAGAGTGGACAGGAATGTGTTATGGCAAACACTTAACTCATTTGGTTTGAGCTGGTTTGATACAGGCATTAAAGTCTCTTTATAGGGACTCTAGTGCTTGTGTCAGGATCAACAGGGTCTACTCGGACTGGTTTGGCATCCAAAAAGGTGTCAGACAGGGCTGTAGCTTCCCTGGCTGTTTAACCTATTTATGGACAGTTGTTTGCAAACTTTGAAAGTTGAAGGATGTGGGTTGAGAATGGGTGAGTTAACCGTCAAATGCCTTTTGTACGCCGATGATCAAGTCATATTTGCATCGTCGGCGGCCGAGTTGCAATGATGGTTACTTTAATGAACCGGTCATTAAAGAAAGAGGTATGAAAGTGAACGCAAGTAAGACGAAAGTGATGGTTTTTGAAAGAGAAGAAAGTAAAACGTTATGTGAAATAAGAATAGACAAAAGAGTGACTTTCTATAAATATTATTTATAATCTATATTGAATAAAAAAGTTTCTGTTTCTGTGTCTATATATATATATATATATATATATTTATATATATATATATATATATATATATATATAAATGCGAAAGTATGTTTGTTTGTTTGTTTGTTTGTCCTTCTTTCACGTCGGCAGCGGCGCGGCACGAGCGTCGGCATGGCAAGATTTTTTGTATGGGGATAGTTCGGTGGCTGTAGAGTGACATAGGCTACTTTTTTCTGCGGAAAAACATCTCATTCCCGTGGGAAAATCGAATATGTTGCACAAGTTTGTCCTTCTTTCACGTCGCAACAGAGCGTCGGCATGGCATGATTATTTGTATGGGGATAGTTCGGTGGCTGTAGAGTGACATAGGCTACTTTTTTCAGCGGAAAACATATCATTCCGTGGGAAAATCGACATGTTGCAAAATTAAATTCAGCTAGGTGGCGCCACCGTGATTCTACAAGACGGACGACGGTACGATGGACGAACACAGAAGGTCAGAATATCTGGATTATTATGTCTTTTTACCAAAGTTATATATAAAAAAAGTATGGATCTGTATTTTTCCACGCAGGACCGGGAAGAGAGCGATAAAAAACATAAAATTCACCAGCTGATTTTCTTCAAACGTTTTGGTGCATCGTAATTCACAGAATAGGCGATAACCTCGCAGACGATGTTAAGTAATCCGTTGATGTTCTGCCTACCCCGCAAGAGTTACAGGCGTGATTATAAGTATGGATCAGAAATACTATCACCACCTGTCACGCTTTCACCCTTAACTATTACTTAACAATGGTAAAAACAGTTCTTAGTAAGCCTTATTAACAAGCCTTAGTAATATTTATTGAACGGAAATGAAGACAGTTCTTATATGTGGTTATGAATGAATCGGTATTACAATAAGAAAAATTGTGCAAAATTATAAGAAAAATATTTTTTGAGAGTTCTTATTAACTAACGTATACATAGTTTAAATTGATTCCGCTAGATGTCGTTACTAGGTTTTTAAAACGCGGTAACGAAATGTTTCCTGACATGTACTTAACTCCCGCCGTTGAGCCGCGCGTCAACTTATAGTGCATACGGTACCTATACGCTTAAATTGTTTCTATTTCGTAGCTTATTCAACTACCAGCTTTCGATTTCGGTTGTTTGTTATTTGCTTTGTTATTTGGTTAAGGTTGAATGGATTTATATTGGCTTTCATTTTCGGATTTGTGTATTTTCTTGGATCGGTTTTGTTGATTTGGTTGGTATTCCTTTATACATATTTAGACTCTGGCTTTGATTTTGGATTTTGTTTATTTAGAATCGTGAATTGGTTTTCGTTGTTTTAGGTTGTTTAACAATATTTCAAAGGAATATTAATAGTATAGATAGTGTATACGGTACCTATACACTTACTTCTTTTTTCGTTGATTATATTTATATTGACTACTGCTTTCGATTTCGGTTTTCTGCGATTTGTTTTGTGATTTGGTTTAAGTTGATTCGATTTTTTTTGGCTATCGTTTTCGGATTCGTGTTGTGTCTTGAATTGGTTTTGTTGTTTTGATTTTAAATATTTAAAAACAATATTTATTCCTTTTAGATATTTTGGATTTGCTTTTAAAAAAATATATAAAAGGAAATTTAATTCCTTTTAGGTGTTTCAACGTTTTTTTATAAATAGGTTTTTTCTTACTTCATAATGCCTCGCAAATGTAAGTCCAGCCTTTGAAGAGTATCTTCTCAAAGACAAGCGAAAAGATTAGCTCGATCGCTAGAATCTTTAGAAGATGCTGAACTGAGAAGGCAAGAACAAGCAGAGCGTCAGGCTGCTTTTAGAGCATCTGAGACACCTTCTCAACGTCAGCAAAGGCGTCTTGAACAGACAGAGCGTCAGGCTGCTTTAAGAGCTTCCAAAACACCTTCTCAAAGTCAGCGAAGGCGTCTTGAACAGGCAGAGCGTCAAGCTACTTTAAGAGCTACTGAAACACCTGCTCAAAGTCAGCAAAGGCGTCTTGAACAGGCAAAGCGTCAAGCTACTTTAAGAGCTACTGAAACACCTGATCAAAGTCAACAAAGGCGTCTTGAACAGGCAGAGGGTCAATCTACTTTAAGAGCTACTGAAACACCTGCTCAAAGTCAGCTAAGGTTATTCGAACAAGCGGAACGTCAGGCCGCCTTAAGAGCCGCGGAAACACCTGATGAAACTCAACACAGACTCATTGAGCAAGCTGAACGTCAATCTACTATAAGGGTATCTGAAACACCAGAACAGACACAGGCGCGAAGAGATGCAAATGCACAGCTCCAAGCTGAACGTCGACAAAATTTTCAAAGAAACAATTGGTCGGTTTTTAATGAAGCAGCATTCAATTATGATCCGTTGATTGATTATAAAAATCACAGGTTAGTTGTTATCGGACTGATGGACAAGGCGTGTCGATTTTGCAGCGCTTTAAAATGGAAAGATGAGACCGCAGGCATGTGCTGTTCCAATGGCAAAGTCTCTTCCGTTACTTGGGGAACCAGAAGAACCTTTGAAAACTCTCTTTTATATGATGCTAATGAGTCACGGCGCTTTTAAACAGGATCCGGAAATATAACTCATGCTTTCAAATGACGTCCTTCAGGTTGACCGGGAAATAATAATGCCGGGATTTTCTTGACATTTACGGTGCAAGGGCAAATTTATCATAGAATAGGTTCACTTTTTCCAGCTGAAAACGAACAGCATAAATTTTTACAAGTATATTTTATGGGTGACGCAGAAATTGAGCTAGACCGTCGCTGCCAATTTATCCAGGGAGTTGAGAGAGACACAGTGTTCAAAATTCAAAGATTCTTGCATGAACGTAACATTTTAGTCAAAACATTTAAAACTGCTTTAGAAAACCTACCTGAAGAGGATTTTAAAATCGTCATTCACGACCCCTCGAGGAGAGCATGAAAGACGCTACAATGCACCTTTGATAAACGAAATAGCAGCCGTAATTAGTGGTGATCAATTTTCTTCACGAGACATTGTCTTGCGAGCACGTGATGATACGTTGAAACGGGTAGCCGATACACACAAGTTTCATGACGCTCTGCATTACCCATTGATTTATTGCAAAGGACAAGAGGGTTATCATTTTCAAATTCCACTCATTAACCCGGTCACAAAGGAGCCTACTACGAACAAAAAAGTATCATGTATGGATTTTTATGCGTATCATATGATGTTGCGAGAAAATGATTTTAACCTCTTAGCCCGGTGTAAACAATTATTTCATCAATTTTTGGTAGACATGTATGTGAAGGTAGAAAGTGAACGTCTCCGTTATATATCTTTAAATCAAAAAAAGCTGCGCGTTGAGAATTATATACATTACAAGATGCAGTTTCTAGCGACGCCAATGTAAACCCCAGAGATTTAGGTAAAATGGTAATTCTGCCCTCATCATTCGTTAACAGTCCCGCTACCTACATGAGTACACACAAGACGCATTCGCCTATGTACGAACTTACGGAAGACCTGATCTTTTTGTTACTTTGATTTGCAATCTCACATGGAAAGAAATAACCGAGGAGCTAATGCCGGGCCAAAAAAGTACTGACAGACACGATTTAGTTGCTAGAGTATTTAGATTAAAAGTACAAAAATTAATGTATGTAATTAACAAAGGGAAAATTTTCGGAGAGGTGCAGTGCTTCATGTATTCAATTGAATGGCAAAAAAGAGGATTACCGCATGCCCACATTCTAATATGGCTTAAAGAGAAGTTGTGGCCCAGCCAAATAAACGACATAAAAAGCGCCGAGATTCCGGATCCTGAGCAAGATAAAGAATTGTATGATATCATCGTCCGAAATATGATTCACGGTCCATGTGGAGCACGAAATTTAATATCGCCATGTATGAAAGAAGGAAAATGTACAAAGAAATTCCCTAAGCAGCTATTAAAAGAAACAGTGTACAATGACAATGGCTACCCTTTATACAGACGCAGAGCTCCCGAAGATGGTGGCAGGAAAGTTACAATCAAATCTCGCTCTGGAGCGTTCGAAACCTTAGATAACAGCTGGATTGTCCCGTATTCGCCCATTCTATGTAAAATGTTTAATGCCCACATTAATGTAGAAGCATGTAGCTCTGTCCGCGCAATCAAGTATATCTGTAAGTACATAAATAAAGGAAGCGACCAAGCAATATTTAATCTCAGGAGTGAAGGTGAGGCAAATCCCGTTAATGAAGTACAAACCTTTCAAGCAGGGCGTTATGTCAGCAGTAACGAGGCAGCGTGGCGTCTCCTGGCTTCCCTTTACACGAAAGGCACAACAGTTACTCACCTTGCTGTGCACTTAGAAAATGGAGCGTGTATATTTCACCGATAGAAATTTCCAAGAAAGAATTGCATCACCGCCAAAAACTACACTAACAGCCTTCTTTCAACTTTGTCAAAGCGACCCCTTTGCAAAAACGTTGTTATATTCTGAAGTCCCCCGCTATTATACTTGGAAAACATCTAGGAAGGAGTGGAAACGCCGTATTCATGGCGCGCCTGTTGCAAATTGGCCCGGTGTAAAGTCATCAGATGCCCTTGGTTGTGTATACCGTCCATGTAACTAATTTTGAGTGTTTCTGTTTACGATTGCTGCTGCACCATGTTCGGGGTCCTACTGGATATAAAGTACCTTAAAACTGTCAACGGTCAGGAATGCGCAACTTATAGAGAAGCATGTGAAGCTCTGCATCTTTTAGAAAACGATAATCACTGGGATGAAACCATGGAGGAAGCTGTGCAGTGCCAGTCACCAGCCAAAATTAGGGATCTTTATGCAATTCATATCATCTTGCGGCTATCTAATGCATAAATTGTGGGACAAAGATAAAGTACATGGCGGAAGATATTTTGCGAAGGTTACAGCAGACACACGCGATCATGACATACAATGAACACATTTATAATGAAGCACTTAGAAAATTGAAGATAAAGTAATGCCAATGGTAGGCAAAAAATTAAGCGACTTTGGAATGATAAGCCCTCAGCGAACAACCGAAATGAACTAAGTGATGAAATTATACGTGAAACAAACTACGATATACCAGCTTTGCAGCAGCAAGTAGCCGAATTGTACCCCGCTTGCTTCCCGAACAAAAACGAGTTTTCGACAAAGTATTAGGACAAATTGAATCTGGAAATGGTGCACTTTTCTTTTTAGATGCCCCTGGAGGAACTGGGAAGACATTCTTGTTAAATTTATTATTAGCGCAAGTACGGAAAGATAAAACATTGCTGTGTGTAGCTTCCTCCGGTATAGCCGCCACGCTGCTAAGCGGGGCCGCACTGCACATTCTGTTTTAAAACTCCTCTAAATCTAGTCCAGGAAGAATCGCCGATCTGCAACTTTAGCAAAAATAGTGCACGAGGTATAATGCTACGACAATGCAAACTTTTAGTGTGGGACTAAAGTACAATGACGCATAAAAAAGCTGTAGAAGCACTAAATCGAACGCTCCAGGATTTGCGCAGCAATACCGATGCAATGGGAGGAATGGTGGTTTTACTGGCTGGTGACTTTCGCCAAACTTTAGCTGTCATTCAAAAGGGCACACCTGCAGATGAAATTAAAGCATGCCTCAAGTCGTCTATTTTATGGAACAAGGTGACAAAATTCAGTTTAACTACGAATATGAGAGTGCATTTGTATAATGATATCAATGCTGGAAACTATGCTGACACACTATTAAAAATTGGCGATGGGCGGTTGAAAACGGATGCTGAGGGCTGCGTTAAATTGACGAGATATTTTTGTAATTTAGTACAGAGTCATTCCGAATTAATTGCGAGCGTTTATTCAGATTTAACGAACAACATGCATGAAGACAAATGGTTATGTGAAGGGCGATTCTTGCACCAAAAAATGAGAGCGTTAACAAAATAAATTCAGATATATTAAGCGAAGTAGCAGGAGAAATAACAGAGTATTTGTCAGTAGACACAGTTATGGACACAGAACAGAGCTCTTCATATCCCGTAGAGTTTCTAAATTCTCTAGAGTTGTCAGGTGTGCCCTCACATAAGCTTCAATTAAAATTAGGCGTCCCAGCTATTCTAATGCGAAATTTAGATGCTCCTCGGTTATGTAACGGGACAAGGCTGCGTGTGACACATCTTGGACGGAACATAATCGGTGCTACAATTTTGACAGGCGTAGGAAAAGGTGAAAATGTTATTATACCACGGATCCCTATAATTCCCACAGATTTCTTTTTCAATTCAAAAGGTTGCAGTTCCCTATTAAGTTCAGTTTGCAATGACAATTAATAAAGCGCAAGGGCAAACGTTACAGGTAGCGGGGTCAACTTAGAAAACCGTGCTTTTCTCATGGTCAGCTGTATGTAGCATGTTCACGTGTGTCAAATGCCCAGAATCTCACATTCTTTCCCGAATGGAAAAACATATAACATTGTGTACAGTAGCGTCTTAAAATAGTGTTCAGTTAGTTTTTTCCAAAATTCCCACAATCAATTAATCAGAATTCCACAGATCTTCCTTTCAATTCAAAATTTCCTATTTAGCTCAGTTTCTTTTCAATTCCAAATGCTGCACCTCTGACGGACCTATTAAGCTCAGTTTCCTTTCAACTCAAAAGGCTGCATCATAGACGGATCTTTTATTTGGCTCAGTTCCTTTCAATTCAGAAAACTGCATCTCTGACGAATCAATTTAGCTCAGTTTCTTTTCAAAGTCTGCATCCTGACGGATAATTATGCTCAGTTTCCTTTAATTAAAAAATATCCCATTTCCATTTGGAATAAACAGGCTATTTTCATGCTTTCCTATACGCTGCGTTTCAAAACATTTAAATAGGCTGACGAATCAATTTTGCTCAGTTTCCTTTTAATGGCTGCATCTCTGACAAATCTATAAAACTCAGTTTTCTTTCAATTCAAAAGCAATGGATAGTTCATTTCCAGTGACCATGCAGGCGAAGCCGCGGATAACATCTAGTATATATTTATATTTATATATATATATATATATATATATATATATATATATATATATATATATATATATATATATAGACATATTTTATATGATATATATAATATATAATAATAATAATATATGTAAATATATATTTTTACAGCCCAACCAGATGAGAAAACTTATACATACCCCAAAATATTATAATAATAATAAAATTTATTCCTTGACCAAAAGTAACAAACAAATTAAAGTTGGTAAAAATTACCTTGCTAATGGATTAAAGTTTTATTTACTTTTACCAACTTTAATATAATGGATTTCCGCAAAGTAACGCCTGATTCTATTAATTATAACAAACAAATACTTAAAAGTTAAACCAATACAAAAATAAAAAATAAAATTTTTCGTTGTTTGAGTTACATTATATTACTGCTACTAATATTTAAGTCATCATTCTCAACTGGAAGTGTAATTACTGCAAAGTTGTTCGAGTAAGTTACCAAATACAACACCTGACTCCCCCAAATTCCTGTCAGACGATTCTAAATCCAACCCAAATTTGTTAGGTTAGGCTGTAGCTGTTTGAATTCATACAGCATTTTTGGTCGATAAGATGTAAGATTAGTTTGGTAGCCTTATACTACTCGCACATTACACTTATATTTAATTATTTACTTGCTTCAACCAATTCACGGATATTTCCTTGCTTTAAGTCCCTCTCAAAAATGAGAGGAGCCCTGTGTCCAGCAGTGATACGCATATAGACTGTAACTTTAACTTTTAATTTTAATAACTGGCTACCGTAATACGTAACAAATTGAAAAAATAATGAGGAATTACCAAAAGCATTCTTCAATTGTGACGGTGAAGAATTGCAGCGCAGCTTGCCAGCGTGTAAGCCAATAATGCGGTCACCCAAGATATCAGCCTCCTCTAAAAGTTGTGTTGTCATGATCACGGTTCGTCTACCACGGAGCGTCTTGGAAACAAAAACAATTGAGCGTTAGGATAATACACAAATATTGATTAGGTAAAGTTATGTAAATATGTGCTTGAGCTACGCTGCAGCTTGTAATGGGTATTGCTCAGAATACCAGCATGATGTAGCAGTATAATGCTTTTTTGGCTTTAGTTGGACTCGGTAGGTGGCGCTGTTTTCGAGATCTAGAAATTCCGTTAACCGTAGCAGATAAATAGAACATACTTAATTTTTTTTATGAAATTATATATTTAGATATTGTGGGTATTTTTAAGCTGACCTTCAAAACCGTTGAGAGATTTAGATAGTACACAGTGGTAAATTATTACAGTGGCCATATAATATGACCGTGAGTAAGTATTTGATAACCTAAACGTTTAATTTTGCATTGAAACTCGTGGAATGAAAAAGTGAGAAAGGTTACTTTTATAATCAAATTGAACTCAAAAGTGAAATTAAAGTGTAAAAGTGTAAAAAAGTAAACAAAAAGAGGAGGGCATTGGTTAATATATTACAAACATTGAAGATTATCAAGTTATTCTTTTAAAAATATTCTATCTTAAGTGTTTGACCGCAGTGCTTCAGCGTAACGCGTAAGCGCCACGATCTGCAGGGCTCGTAGTCTGTTGTGGCCAACGCATTGTGCACTACCAACGGACTGGTTGTTAACCGTGTGAAATTTGTTTATCTACCCGTCCGTGTTTGATAATAAAATTAGTGCGATGACTCCTAAAAATAATTGCGCTTAATGTTGTCGCTCCTTGGAGAAAAATAATGCGTCCATGCAATGCGGCCAGTGCAAAGATAAATATCACACTGTGTCTGTGAATACAGACGATGAAAATTTCAGCATGCTTACAAAGGAATGGAAGGCCAATTGAACATGCTCGGCTTATGTGTACAGGAAACCAAGAACTGGAGATAACACCAATAAACCTGCGCGGAGCGACGGTTGCTAGCGGGGCCGCGATCACCACTGACGAGCTCGTATGGTCGCCCATATCATACGAAAATATAACACGCCACACAAAGGTGCTTGCTACCAAATCTAGCATTTTGCGATCGCCAGATATATGTCATGAAATTACAACACTAGCTAAGTCTGTTGACAATGAACTGTTGGTAGAAGACATTTGAATGTCATAAGGGTCGCAAAGCTCAACCCAAAAACTGATCGAGTCCGCACAGTAGTAGTACAGCTGCTCAGCCTTTTTTTTTTCGTGGGGAAATCCTCATGGATACCTTCCGCTGCGGGGGCAACGAAAAGGTTATGCCGGGCTCCTACCGGCTAAAACCCCACGGTGGTCACCATCAGCGTATACGAGGGGTCCCGGGATCTCCGTTCGGAACGCAACCGGAGCCCCTCCATCGCTTTGCTACACTAATAGCACGTCCCGGGGGCAGTACATGCCCCCAGCACCCTCGCAGTGCTATCACGATGTCTCGAGACCACTTCCGAGTCATCGTCCTCCTCGGGGGTTACATAACTAGGCGTTCGAGGCCCCGCCCCGAGCGTCTGCAACCCGAAGGCCCCGTTTCTGGTAGGGAACACCGTTTTCAAGAGGAGGCCGTGACGAACGCCTTGGCGACGTCGTCTCCCGCGGATCCGCCTCTCCCGATCCCGCTCAGAAGCCTCCTTCTGAATCATAACAGATTCACAGAAGGTGGCTACGGCCTCCACGCCGAATCCCGCTCAGCATCGCCGACACGACTGCTGGCAGGAGAGGTTCTGTCCGATGCGGTTTACCAGGATCGTCCGCTCCCGTTCCCACGCTGGGCAATGCGAGCGTGTGGGAAGCGGAGTCTTGGTCCCGTCCACCACAGTGGAAGCAGTTCGCCGTCGCCTCGCGTTCGATTCACACAGATAATCACCGAAGCAACGGCGCCCGGTAATTATCTGTAAGTCTGTAGGTGAGTCTTCCCGCTCGTCGCCGCATCCAGGTTGAAGACCGGCAGGATTGCTCAATGACGCGCTTGCGTTCATAGCGCCCTCAAGTCGAGCGCCATGACGCCAGAGCGTTTTGTCGTTCCTGCCGTTTAATTAATTCGAGCGCCTCTTCTGGCTCACTACCACCACCGCTCTGGCGGAGGGCACGGATTCGGGCACCTCGCGTCCATTTCCGCCAGTATATCTAGTGGTGAAAGCGAGCCAGGATTGTCGCCGCCTCAAAGGATATAGTGCGGTATCCTCGTACGATTCAGTATGGCCATCCTCCGCTGAACACTATAGATTTTAGTTCTACAGCGTCGGATGGCCAGCCTTTTTGCCCATACAGGCGCTCCATACAGAGCTACGGATCGTATAACCCCGCATAGAGGCGACGTATTCCTCCATTGGTCCCCAGATTGGGCAGCAGTCATGCATAGCACCCGCTACCCTTTCGATCCGGGGACCAGGGCGCTCGAAATGTTCTTCGAAGCCCCAGCGACTGTCCAGGTGGAGGCTAGGTATCGTACCTCCCACTCTGACATCAGACCCACGCACGGACGCACGAGTCGGTGGTTCCCGCCCTTGGTAATTTATGGAACCATAGGGCCTCGGTCTTGTGAGGCGCTATTTCCAATCCCAACTCGTGGATTTTGGCGACGACGACTTCCGCCCCGAGTTCGGCGAGCCCTGGCCCATCACCAATGTG
The DNA here is from genome assembly GCA_029286625.1 of Parnassius orleans. Classification (NCBI taxonomy): domain Eukaryota; kingdom Metazoa; phylum Arthropoda; class Insecta; order Lepidoptera; family Papilionidae; genus Parnassius; species Parnassius orleans. The sequence continues at coordinate 14,466 of JAGSMP010000428.1, read as the reverse complement.
TCGTCAGCATAGCAGATAATATCTACGCCAGCGGAAGATCGATTCGCAGAACCGCATCAGGCGAGGTTCCACAGTAGCGGCCCCAGCACCGAGCCCTGTGGAACCCACGTTTGATCTCCTCCGGATCTTCCTGCCATCTTGCCCCATGTACAGGATGTACCTGTCGCGCAAGTAGTCCCCGATAATACCTTGCATGTAAGGGCACCTGATGATGCCAGTGCCCTGATTGCATCCCAGGAGTTAAGGGCGTTGACGATATCAAGACTTATCGCCAACGCCACGCCACCCTGGGATACTGCTTGTTCCGACAGGGAGCGGACGCGCATAATCGCATCTAAAGTGGAACGCTCCCGTCGGAAGCCAAACTGGCTATCAGCCAAATCGGGACCTACGCGCGACAGATGCCTATTGAGCCGACTGGCAACTATCCTCTCGAATAATTTGCCAATCTCGTCCAACAGGCATATGGGGCGGTACGCAGAGGGAGAATCAGCGGCCCTGCCCTCCTTCTTCAAGAGGACCAGCCTTGCTTCTTTCCAGGCTGTGGGGAACGTGGCACAGCGCAGACAGCTGGTAAACAGCTGCCTGAGCCTGTCCCCTAGGGCAGCCAGACTCAGCACTAGGGCCCGGCCCGGTATTCCATCGGGCCCCGGTGCTGTGTTCCAGGCTTTTAAGCGGCTAACGGCTCGGTCCAGCTCTTCGACGGTCACCCCCATCTCATCCTGCCACTCCCATGACGACGGTAGGTGACCTGAGGGACTTGACCGGTCCTCTGGGAAGAGCGTGCTGATCACCCTTCCCAGAAGATCCGGATCAAGAGTCTCCGTCAAGGGGGCGACCAAGGCCGGAGCTTACCCAGTACCATCCTGGACGCCCCAGGGATCTTCGTTGAGTCCTCCAGAAGCTCTTTCCAGGACCGAGACCTGGCGTTGGCTATAGCAATTTGTAGCGCCTTTGTAGCCGCTCGGTATGCCCCGTAGAGTCTGGCTACCTCCTCAGGCGACAGCTGCGCAGCCTGAGGCAACGTAACACACTGTTGGTTACTCAGCATTTCACACTCAGGCTTTGAAGGACCAAGTACTTTTGTATTTGTTGTAGAACATCTTTCACCTAGCAATAAATCCCTCCATACCACCGCACGTAATAAGATAACATAATTGGAATACAAGTGTGTTTGGGTACGCAACGGGCGTATATACATGCGAAAGGATGACTTTAGCCAGGCTTTACTTATTAAGAATGTGGACCGTCTAAACAATGTGAATAAGGTTGTTTTTGTATTTTTCTTCTTCTTGTTTGCAATGTATAAGAGACCTAGAGAAATATTTTTATGGATAAATTTTATCAAAATTTAAGAGACTGTAGTGTAGCCCCCACGACAGTATTAGGTAGAATAAGTTAAAGCAGTATAATTAAAGATCTAGTACCAACAACACGTCTCCATTCATATAATACCTTTCCTGTATTACATAGCGATTGGCGGCCCTGCCAGGCGGTGCGCTGCTACAATGCACGCGCTCCGCGGCGTCTAGTTAAAAGGTGGGAATAAATATTACTAAATTAAATAATGAATACAAATAATGAAATTATTGACAAAAAATATTATAACGGAATGGACGCAATACCGGATGTGACGAAAAATAAATAAATATTAATAAAAGAAGAGGCCACAATAATAATTTTACAGAAACTGACTGAAAAATTAAAAAGTAAGCAAATAAAGTAATATAGTGTAAATGTATAAGAGTAACATGAAGGCAACTAAGAAAGAATGAGAAAAATAAAATGTGGATTTTTTTTATATAGTGACCAAAGACCAAAATTCAAGAAACGGTAGATTTATTTAAAAAGGAAAGAAGCGGTTGTACTCTTGTAAGCTACGTCCAGAAGAATATGAAAGTTGAGCCAAAAAGAACAAAGAAGAAAATTTGAGGTAACATTGAATAAGCGTATTTTTTGTCAATTCTTTTTAAGATTTCTTTAAAAAGATTTATAACTATTATAATAAAGTTTAATTTATTAATCAGATACTTCATAATTTAATAGATATTTTATATATTTATTACTGTATCTAAAAAAAATCATAATACAATATTAAAAATTAAGTTACATTTTAAGCACTTATGTGGCATTTGTATTTAAGGCACAAGACGATTTTATATTCATTTTTATTCAGTTATTGTTTATTGTTTTATATTATATTTATTACTGTAAAAACGAATGAAATAGTATAGTCGATTACATTTTTAGGTACTTAAATTTACCATGGTTTATCATCGATAAAAAAATTAATTTAGTTAAAATAACACTGATGATATATTTCGTTGTTTTTTTTTCTGTAGCGAATTTTATTTAAATGTAAGTATTCAATTCGAAAAGGGTTAAAACAATTCGGTATTATTAATAAGTGTTAATTTTTCTTTTCTTTTATAAAGGCAGTGAACCTTAAAGTTATATAATAACCTTCTTAAAAATTAAAATTGTACTTTTGAATGTTAAAATTAATTAATGTTTTGTTGTGTAAAGTTTAAAGATGTTATAGTGATTATTCAATTATATTCTGTAAACAATATAGTAAATATCATACTTCTAGCAATATTTTTCGATCCAGGTAAAAGTAATGTACCCAACTATCTAAAATTCTGTATATTTAATTTTACTTGTATCCATATATGTATGTAATAATAACATTGTACAAGTTATGTTAAAATTAGGTGATCATAATACAATGTAATCGCAAACGTTTTCATATACGTACCTACTTTGGTAATTAAAACAAAGGTATCTCAAATCGCATGCACTGCTAGAAGTGGGATTACAATTTGTATTTTGATCTGTCTGTTGTTATGTTATTGAAAATGATTACGTTTCTTTACATCGATTTCTTTCTTCTGTATCACAATATGAAATGTAAAGTTTATTAATTTCATTTTTATATTTATTGAACTTTCAAATCATAAACTTTTAATTTTTATAATTAATTATTTTTGGGATAAAAGTTTTAATACCTAACATATTTGTGTGGATTATGAAAATATTTACTCTTTTTTTTTACTATTTATGAAAAATTTACTATTTTGAAATTAATTATATTATGTATACAATTAATTAATTTAAATTTTGTTGTGCCCGTATTGTTAGCCTCAAACCCTGACTGACTAAATATTATAAGAGACTATATGATATAATTTATAAAAGACGTAAGTAAATATATGGATAAGTTAAGGAATACATAATTATAAATGAAAAATATTGATAGAAATATAAGAAAAAGTATGACATAGGTAAAGAAAAATTATCGGAGGTTAGCATATCCACATACAATCGGCCTGATCAGCTGAGAGTTTAGAAAACCTATTAACCGATTAATTTTTAAAATCTGTTCAGATTCTATAAAAACCGGAATGAGTTCTAACAATTTTTATTGAGTATAATGATAATTTATCAAGAATTGTGTAGGAATATTGTCCATGATCTTGATCATCTATGTACGCGAGCCGTGTGCGTGAAAGTTATGGTACAATTAAATAATAAATTATATGAGCTGAAATGCTATAAATGTAAAGAATTGAATGAAGTGATTTTGGTCATTGTCTTGATCATGTATGTACGCGAGCCGTGTCTGTGTGCCTCCCCCATAGGCAAGTCGTATTGCTACAACAAACCTGCTTACCACCGGCACTAAGATGATATGTCTAGGACACATCGGTTAGCGAGTCCAAGTTTACCTCGGTCTCGGACGCTGTGAAGCAATCTACACGCTACTATAATTATCCTTTTCAAGTCCCATTTCTTTCAATATAATATTACCACACCTTCCACATATTTGCTTTATTTCATTATTTCATAGATCATACTATTATATGTCTTATACATATGGGACTTAAAGTCATAACTCTGCTATCATAATGCTTATACATCATAGAGATCTTCTATATTAATGCTTTGGTTCCATAGATCTTACTATCTGGGTTGCCGACTTCGGTCGATGTTTGTGCTTACGCACTACCAAGGGGCCAAGCCCTCTTCTTTTACTGGTACGCCAGTTATTTTGCTGTGGACTACGGTCCAGTTCCCAACTTAACGTCCCCTTCGGGGGGAGCGCGTTGGTTGGCGTTTGTGGAGCCGTGTGGCTCCCCCACATTTTTTAAAATGTGGGAGAGCGAAGCCTTTGTATCTGGTATTTGATATAAGAATTGTGAGTCTTTTCCAAGTGGGAAGGGATTAATTACTATTGAATTGATTGATGTGAACCTGATACAAGTGGAATAGGGACGATTTAATATAATAAACCTTTCTTTTTTTATAGGATAGAGTGACAAACGAGCACACAGTCCACCTGATGGTAAGTGGTTGTTGTGACCCATAGACATCTACATCTATCCTTGATTACGAATAAAATGCAGATGCGTTGTCACCCGTGAGGACTAAGATGGAATGCCTCTTTTCCAGTAAAAAGGGTCTCCGGTTCTCTACACTCACCATACGAAACACAGCAGTGTTAAACTGCTATTTTACGCTGGTATTCTGCGAGAGCGTGGTCCTTCCCCGGTCGAGCCGACCAATTCGTGCTACAACTATACTACTAATATAGCTGCAGCATGGCTCTACCACGTAAAAACCTTTTTGAGCTCTGTCTTCGTGAACGGGGTTCTTAGTTATAAGTCACTACCAACGGCTTTCGATTGCTCTAGTGAATATTCATTCTTCCAAAAGACACCTAAAAGAATTAAGTTACTAAACAAACACAACGTAAATAAGGGTCTTAACTAAGACGATCACGCCAAAAAAAAATTATTAAACGGCCTATATTTAAACCTTTAGAAAAATCAATATATGGTAAATATACTGGTCACGTAAATTTTATATATCTTAAAGATATAAATTCTAATGAAATAACACAAAAAAATTGCGGGGGGGGGGGAGTGCGTTACACTATGATATTCCGGACGTCAGTCTGAGTGAGTTTGAGTGGCTCTCCGGCACCTTAAAATTGGCAAGTCCCCGAGTGAGGATGGAATTACAGCGGAGCTTCTGAAAGCGGGTGGAAAACCGGTACTTGAAGTTCTTCAGAAGCCCTTTAATTCCTTCCTTCAAGATGGCGCTACTCTGGAAGCGTGGAGCAGAAGTGCAGTGATCTTGTTCTTCAAGAAAGGCGATAACGCTCTCTTGAAGAATTACGGACCGATTTCCCTTCCTGAGCCGCGTCTACGTGTTGTTTTCAAAAGTCATTACGAATCGTCTCGCATGCTGACACAACGACTTTCAGCCTCCCAAACAAGCCAGTTTCGAAAAGCTTTGCACCATAGACCACATACGTTCCTTTCGAAAAATTGTACAGAAAACCGAGGAGTGCAATCTGCCACTATGTCCTGCTTATGTGGACTATAATAAAGCCTTTGATTCCGTCGAAATTCCGGCGGTGCTGCAGTCTTTTCAGCGGTGCCAAGTTGACTGTCGGTTTATCGAAGTGCTAAATTGTTTTAGAGTAGGGCTACGATGGCTATCCGAGTACAGAACCAGAGTACGAAACCTATCCAACTGCAGAGAGGTGTAAGACAGGGTGACGTTATGTCCTCGAAACTCTTCACTGCTTCAAGCTACCGGACTGGAAAGGATACGGTATTAACATCAATGGCAGTACATCACTCACCTTGGTTTGCCGACGATATAGTCCTTGTGGCACATTGCTGGAGAACCTAAGCACTATGCTCAATGACCTCAATAGTGCCTCCCAACGGATAGGTCTTAAGATGAACATGGACAAAACAAAGATCACGTGTAACGTCCATGTCACACCTATGCCGGTAGTTGTTGGGAGCACTAAACTCGAAGTTGATGACGTATATGTTTACTTGAGACAAATAGTCTTACTAGGTAAGTCTAACTTCGATCGAGAGGTCAATTGACGGATTCAACTCTGCTGGGCAGCGTTCGGGAAATTACGGCACATCTTCTCCTCAGGTATACCTCAAAACTTGAAAACGAGACTGTACACTCAGTGCGTGTTGCCAGTGATGACCTATGGGTCTGAGACGTGGTCCTTCACTGCTGGCCGTATGAGGACACCCAAGGTTGCTCAGCGAGCTATGGAGAGGGCTATGCTCGGGGTTTCTCTGCGTGATAAACTTAGAAATGAGGATATCCGCAGTAGAACCAGAGTGACCGACATAGCCCAACGGATTAGTAAGCTTAAGTGACAATGGGCCGGCCATATAGCTCGAAGAACCGACAAACGATGGGGAAGAAAGGTTCTCGAGTGGCAGCCTCGTACAGGCAAGCGAAGTGTAGGGCATCCCGCCACTAGATGGAGTGACGACCTGGTAAGGCATGCAGGAAGTCAGTAAGGATATGGTGTTAACGTCAATGGGGAGTACATCACTCACCTTCGATTTGCCGACGATAAAGTCCTTATGGCAGAATCGCTGAAGGACTTAAGCACTATGCTCAATGACCTCAATAGTGTCTCCCAACGGATAGGTCTTAAGATGAGCATGAACAAAACAAAGATCACGTGTAACGTTCATGTCACACCTATGCCGGTAGTTGTTGGAAGCACTAAACTCGAAGTTGTTGACGAGTATGTTTACCTGGGACAAATAGTTCGACTTGGTAAGTCCAACTTCGACCGAGATGTCAATCGACGGATTCAATTCAGCTGGGCGCGTTCGGGAAAATACGGCACATCTTCTCGTCAGGTATACCCCAAAACTTAAAACGAGTGTTGCTAGTGATGACTTATGAATTTGAGACGTGGTTCTTCACTGCTGGCCGTATGAGGAAGCTCAGGATCGCTCAGCGAGCTGTGGAGGGCTATGCTCGTGGTTTCTCGGCGTGATGAACTTAGAAATGAGGATATCCGCAGTAGAATCAGAGCAACCTACATAGCCAACGGATTAGTAAGCGAAATAACTATGCGTTGTTTATTTTATGTTTTTTTTATACATTTTTTGTACCTAATACGTAGGTCACTCAATAAGTTTTGAGATATACAAAAAGTATTCTAGATACTATTAATATTTATTTTACATATTTTCAAAATATTCTCCATCATGCTCTATACAAAGTTCCATTCGCCTAAACCAACTCTGAAAACACTTTTGCCAGTCTTGATCTGACATGACGGAAATCGCTTATTCGTAGGCAGCCACGGCTTCTTCGGCGCTTGAAAAAACTTGCCTTTATTTTTTCTTTGACTCTTGGGAACAAAAGAAATCACAAGAAGCTAAGTCAGGGCTGTAGGGTGGGTGACTTAGAGTTTCAACATCAGATTCCTCAATAAATGCTTTTGTTCTAAGGAGGTATGTGAAGGCGTTATGATTTCTCATATTTACGCGAACACTACATTGAATTAAACTACAGCACCCATGGTCACGGGGTGTGTAAAACCTGAAACGTCGGGAATTAATAAAATAAGTTAATTAAACGCGATATAATCCGTAAAAGTAGTTTAATTCAATGTGTAGTGTTCGCGTAAATATAAGAAATCATTATGTAAACCAGTCCCCGTCACCATGGGTGCTGTAAAGCACCGAAACGTCGAATTAATAAAATAAGTTAATTAAACGCGATATAATCCGTAAAAGTAGTTTAATTCAATGAAGAGGCGTTATCGTGATGCAGCATGATTCCCGAAGCCCGGTCTTTGGTCTTCTCTCCCGCACAGCTTGAAAAGTTTGGGTAATGCAACTGTAGTGTTCCATTCAGAGTTGACTGACCTACAATTTTCCAGCATTGACGTCGACAAATGTCTGCCCCGCGAAAAACTAGCCACCATTTTTTACCGACGTTGCGAGGTCTTACTTGTACTGTTACTTATATTTTGGGCCGTTTACAATTTAAAATAGCGTCAACTTTTTTTTGTGACTAGTGAAGTCCGTTTTTATCTATAATAAATTCTAAATATTCCACCGAATCCCTAAAAAAACTCAAATTTATCTCTTTTTAACCGCATACCATCATCCTGTAATCCGCTTAAAACATTCTCTAATCGTTTCAAGCGTATACCAAAGAGAATATAATCACTACGTTTAAGAGGCTACTTTACCAACATCAAGACATGACATTTAATTTTAGACAAACAGTGCTGACAACATAGCCAAATCATAATAGTGCTGTAAATGTCTATCCTCGAACAATTTTATCGATATAATGTTTATCGATATATTGTTTATCGATATTTTTATATAATAAAAGTTAGATCTCTATACTGAATGATTTATGAGAAATAAATTTTTTTACGTGGGATTGAGTAAAAATGCGATTAAGATAAGAAATCAATGTATTTTACACACAGTTATTTGTAATTATATCTCTACAACTACGTAGGTCACTCAATAAGTTTTGAGATGCTCGAAATTTAAAAATGGAACGCACCCGTGTTAAATGTTTCTAAAAAGAAAATTTATTTAAAAATAGAACTCCACAAGCCAATTGCTCAATATTAAAAAAAACAAAGTTCTATTAATTTTCCTGCAACGCTTCCCGCGCTTTTCATTTAAAACTATGGATCTTAAACGTGAACATTTGCGCGCTATAATATATTATGATTTGAAATTTGGTTTAACCGAACAATTAAGTTTACAACGGTTACAATCAGCATTAGGGGACTCAGCTCCATCACGCGCAACAATTTTTAGGTGGTTTTCTGAATTCAAAACTGGTAAAATTAATCTTAAAGATGACCAAAGAACCCGGGCCCCGCAAACAGCAGTAACGGCAGAAAATGTATGGACTACTGAAATGTTGGTGCGAGAAGACCCACGTATCACATATACGGACATCGAAAAGATTGTAGGCATTAGTTCCGGGAGCATTCATTCCATCTTACATCAATATCTTGGAGTGAGGAAGCTTTGTTGTCGATGGATCCCTCGTTTGCTCTCCGAAAGCGAAAAACAGACTCGTGTGGATTGATGCCATGAAATGCGTCTACGTTTTGAAAACGGGGTATCTAGGCGTGTTTCAGAAATTTTTACTGGTGACGAGACATGGATCTATCAATACGATCCGGAAAATAAAAGGCAATCATCGGTATGGGTCTACTCAGAAGGACAGTTACCGACAAAACTGCAAGGACCTCGCAACGTCGGTAAAAAAATGGTGGCTAGTTTTTTCGCGGGGCAGACATTTGTCGACGTCAATGCTGGAAAATTGTAGGTCAGTCAACTCTGAATGGAACACTACAGTTGCATTACCCAAAACTTTTCAAGCTGTGCGGGAGAGAAGACCAAAGACCGGGCTTCGGGGAATCATGCTGCATCACGATAACGCCTCTTCATTGAATTAAACTACTTTTACGGATTATATCGCGTTTAATTAACTTATTTTATTAATTCCCGACGTTTCGGGTGCTTTACAGCACCCATGGTGACGGGGGACTGGTTTACATAATGATTTCTTATATTTACGCGAACACTACACATTGAATTAAACTACTTTTACGGATTATATCGCGTTTAATTAACTTATTTTATTAATTCCCGACGTTTCGGGTGCTTTACAGCACCCCGTGACCATGGGTGCTGTAGTTTAATTCAATGTGTAGTGTTCGCGTAAATATGAGAAATCATAACGCCTCTTCACATACCTCCCTTAGAACAAAAGCATTTATTGAGGAATCTGATGTTGAAACTCTAAGTCACCCACCCTACAGCCCTGACTTAGCTTCTTGTGATTTCTTTTTGTTCCCAAGAGTCAAAGAAAAAAATAAAAGGCAAGTTTTTTTCAAGCGCCGAAGAAGCCGTGGCTGCCTACGAATAAGCGATTTCCGTCATGTCAGATCAAGACTGGCAAAAGTGTTTTCAGAGTTGGTTTAGGCGAATGGAACTTTGTATAGAGCATGATGGAGAATATTTTGAAAAGATGTTAAATAAATATTAATAGTATCTAGAATACTTTCTGTATATCTCAAAACTTATTGAGTGACCTACGTATTAGGTACAAAAAATGTATAAAAAAACATAAAATAAACAACGCATAGTTATTTCGCTTACTAATCCGTTGGGCTATGTAGGTTGCTCTGATTCTACTGCGGATATCCTCATTTCTAAGTTCATCACGCCGAGAAACCACGAGCATAGCCCTCTCCACAGCTCGCTGAGCGATCCTGAGCTTCTCATACGGCCAGCAGTGAAGAACCACGTCTCAAATTCATAAGTCATCACTAGCAACACTCTCGTTTTTAAGTTTTGGGGTATACCTGACGAGAAGATGTGCCGTATTTTCCCGAACGCTGCCCAGCTGAATTGAATCCGTCGATTGACATCTCGGTCGAAGTTGGACTTACCAAGTCGAACTATTTGTCCCAGGTAAACATACTCGTCAACAACTTCGAGTTTAGTGCTTCCAACAACTACCGGCATAGGTGTGACATGAACGTTACACGTGATCTTTGTTTTGTTCATGCTCATCTTAAGACCTATTTGTTGGGAGACACTATTGAGGTCATTGAGCATAGTGCTTAAGTCCTTCAGCGATTCTGCCATAAGGACTTTATCGTCGGCAAATCGAAGGTGAGTGATGTACTCGCCATTGACGTTAACACCATATCCTTACTGACTTCCTGCATGCCTTACCAGGTCGTCACTCCATCTAGTGGCGGGATGCCCTACACTTCGCTTGCCTGTACGAGGCTGCCACTCGAGAACCTTTCTTCCTCATCGGTTGTCAGTTCTTCGAGCTATATGGCCGGCCCATTGTCACTTAAGCTTACTAATCCGTTGGGCTATGTCGGTCACTCTGGTTCTACTGCGGATATCCTCATTTCTAAGTTTATCACGCAGAGAAACTCCGAGTATAGCCCTCTCCATAGCTCGCTGAGCAACCTTGGGTGTCCTCATACAGTCAGCAGTGAAGGACCACGTCTCAGACCCATAGGTCATCACTGGCAACACGCACTGAGTGTACAGTCTCGTTTTCAAGTTTTGAGGTATACCTGACGAGAAGATGTGCCGTAATTTCCCGAACGCTGCCCAGCAGAGTTGAATCCGTCAATTGACCTCTCGATTGAAGTTAGACTTACCTAGTAAGACTATTTGTCTCAAGTAAACATATACGTCATCAACTTCGAGTTTAGTGCTCCCAACAACTACCGGCATAGGTGTGACATGGACGTTACACGTGATCTTTGTTTTGTCCATGTTCATCTTAAGACCTATCCGTTGGGAGGCACTATTGAGGTCATTGAGCATAGTGCTTAGGTTCTCCAGCAATTGTGCCACAAGGACTATATCGTCGGCAAACCAAAGGTGAGTGATGTACTCGCCATTGATATTAATACCGTATCCTTTCCAGTCCGGTAGCTTGAAGCAGTGAAGAGTTTCGAGGACATAACGTCACCCTGTCTTACACCTCTCTGCAGTTGGATAGGTTTCGTACTCTGGTTCTGTACTCGGATAGCCATCGTAGCCCTACTCTAAAAACAATTTAGCACTTCGATAAACCGACAGTTAACTTGGCACCGCTGAAAGGACTGCAGCACCGCCGGAATTTCGACGGAATCAAAGGCTTTATTATAGTCCACATAAGCAGGACATAGTGGCAGATTGCACTCCTCGGTTTTCTGTACAATTTTCCGAAAGGAACGTATGTGGTCTATGGTGCTAAAGCCTTTTCGGAAACTGGCTTGTTTGGGAGGCTGAAAGTCGTTGTGTCAGCATGCGAGACGATTCGTAATGACTTTTGAAAACAACACGTAGACGCGGCTCAGGAAGGGAAATCGGTCCGTAATTCTTCAAGAGAGCGTTATCGCCTTTCTTGAAGAACAAGATCACTGCACTTCTGCTCCACGCTTCCAGAGTAGCGCCATCGTGAAGGAAGGAATTAAAGGGCTTCTGAAGAACTTCAAGTACCGGTTTTCCACCCGCTTTCAGAAGCTCCGCTGTAATTCCATCCTCACTCGGGGACTTGCCAATTTTAAGGTGCCGGAGAGCCACTCAAACTCACTCAGATAATCATAATATTGCTCAAGTTATGTTTTAGGAACACAACAACACCGTTGCTATTCTACTAGATCTCAATGCAAAAAACGAAGTCTTCACTATCTAAAACTTGTTGTGTGTTTAGTGTTTAGTAAATAAGTTTAGATCAAAACTTGTTAACCTTGAAATTATTCAAGCACCAAGAAATCTTGTTTCACTCAAAGAAAGTTTCGTTGCAGAAGTAGTTCCAAAAAAAAAGATAAATTAATAAATATTACGGCTATACCAAACAATATATTTTAAATAGAAATTTACAAAAACAAATATGTTTGTGACACTAAAGTTTTATTTCTGACATGCAGTCTACGACTGACTGTTTTTAAGTTACAGCCTATAGACTTCTCGCTGTTAGACCTTCTCTCATTCCTGAGAGGTTTTAGGGTAAGAAACTGTCCGCCGCGCTGTACTATTTCTCAGCCATGCAGGTTTCTTTAACGCCGACCACGTGTTAAATGGTAAAACCTACTACTGATTACGGAATAAAAATACGATGGTGTAGCTGATTGTTTGAAAACTACATTTACCTCAAATACGATGACAGCGTCAACGTTTTGCATTGCATTTAGGACCTTTCTGGATTGACTTTCATTGCACCACAAATAAGCCTTATCGTATTCCTCTGTTAAGAAAAAACAAACAAACATTTGATTAATTATAAGAGCCATTTTGATGTTCGATAAGAACCTGTTTTAGTCCTATTTTGGTCTGGGACTTATACCATGTTTATGTGAAAAAATGAATGTGCCAACTGTGTTACTTGTCTTGCATGTCGTAAAGGGCAACTGATCACTTGTCACTTCTCTCACAAATTTCTGTCTTATAAAATGAGCTTACATTTTTTAAATTCAAACCCGAAATAGTGGTATCGAGTACTGACAATTTAATTTGGGTATTAAGTGTCAACTTTCGTTTAAAAAGTGAAATAACACTTTTAACAAATCAATCTAATATCCTCTCTCATAGATTGACTCATAACACATAATTAACTACACACATAACAATACACAATTAACTCGACAGTTGTGGACAGCGACATTCATGCCTGTCGTCGTACTAAGATGGACCAATCTTCGAGCAGGCCCTCGCCGTATGAGTGACACAGGCGTTGCTGCGTATTTGTGACCGTATCTTTGAAGCCGTTTATAAGTTTAAAAAACTGCTTTAATTCAAAATATAATTAAAATGCATATATAACAATTTAGAAGGCAATTATTCTCAAAGCGCAGGAAGTAGGGATAACGCACACTTGCATTCGGTTTAAAAGGCGTGCGGCGGCGGGCAGCATTCATTCTTGTTCGAACGGTCGTGCTGTTCAGACCTAGTTGAATTTGTGAATAATTATGGATTGTGAATAATTGTTAATTGTGAATAATTGTGATTAGTAAAACCAGCTAAGAGCAAATAAGTATAGTGAGTTTTATTATTAAAAACAATAATGAGTGAACCTAAAATCATAATAATATGAAACCTTTGACGAGTCTTTCCAAAATGTCAGATGTGAGTAGGCACCTGAATTTTTATTCCTAATCGGGAATCGATATGGGTGTCATTAAGCCGCAGTGTTTACTTACCAAATAAAGGCGGACTGTTATCACACTTGTTACTCTAACATTGTTAAAATAGTTAGCGATTTAAATTAACGATTTTTTTTTAGAATTTGCAAGGAGATATTTTACCAGACAAACTTAACTACACAGTACATGTGAAACAACGAGCAAATATATCAAGACGAAAATTGTATGAGCAGCCGAGCACTTCGATTGGTAATGTTTATTTTTTACTTATTTACTGGCAAGGCACATCTATAAACTATTATGTCATATTTGAATATACCTACCTATTCTACGTATGTAACTACATCTATCACATAAACGCAGGAGTGTATAAGCTTGATTATGAATGTGGTCTCTCTTATATAAGACAAACAAAATAATCTATAAAAAAACATTGAAGTAATATAGAAATGTTTGTTTGCAACACGTGTTCTCTAACTCAGTGCCAGGCGCTTGGAACATCGTGACATAATTCAGGGCTTAGTTAAATTTTAAGAAAATATCAAGGCATACGCGTTCATTCGCACGGACGTGCTGTGTAAACTACTAGAAATACATGCGTGAGTGTCGTGGAACACTCGGTTGGAACGAAGATTCTTTCGTATTATATTATAATTGATAGACGTATTATATTATTATTAACAAATACAAATAAATAAATTAGTGAAAAATGCGAGGGAGATGGATATTATTCTATTTCGCTCGCACTATAGAAAGTGTCATGGCGTAAATTCTTACACTTATTCTCGCCTAGCCCCCATCCGCCAAATTCGTACCGTGCGATAAGGAACTTAGTTCCAAAAAAAATAAAGACCAATAAGATACTTTTTACACTTAAGTTCCCTGTACTATCGATAAAATACACGAAATTAAATTATTTTTATCTATTGTCACTCGTAACGATATATTACCATGCTTGCAGCCAAGTTTCG